>RXID01014530.1:2500-591233 GCA_005019695.1 Trichopus zeylanicus subsp. travancoricus
GTTACAATACGTTTCCACGTTTTTAGCGCATGGCCCACCACTTTAAGACACATTTCTGGACAATTATGCGCACAATACGGCCCAATACGGGCCAATAACCACCCATTTGTAAGGCCCAATAGCAGCGCACAATACGATCCATTTTAGTGGCCCAAAACGACCTCTTGTGTGGCCGAGTTAGGACACTCGATACCAATTTACTGACCAATAACGACCCATCTGCATGGCCCAATAACAGCCCGCATTACAGCCAATATTTCGTCCAGCTCATACAACAGATTACATTACCTACCCATGTTTTTCGAACATAGCCCAACATATGCTCCGTAAAATAGCACTCTAGATAAAATGACCTCCAATAAATACAGAGACCAACACGACAAAAAGCCACGAGAAAAAATCTTGAAAACCCACGAGAAAAAAGGCCATGAATAGACATATCGACCGAACAAAGACAAAAAAAACCATGAATTAATATACAGACCCAACAAGATATAAAGGCCATGAATAAATATACAGACCCAACATATAAAAATGACCATGAATAAATACAGATCCAACATGAAAAACACTACAAAAAATACAGATCCAACAAGATAAAATGGTCATGAATAAATATACAGACCCAACATGTAAAAATGACCATAAATAAATACAGATCTAATATGTAAAAAAGACCATGAATAAATACAGACCAAGCATGAAAAAAAACTATAAAATGCTCCTTGTAACAAGGCTACTAAATGTTGAATTGCCACTTTTGTTCAAACCCAATCTGGAACACAACTCTAGGTATATAAACTGGAGTAAGCCCCAGCTAAGGCCTGGCTCAATAGGCCATGGGTTAGCCTGACCCAATTAAACATTACAGGTAAACATTGCCTTGCAAAACTAAGTTTGATTTTATTGACGGAAAAATGAACAGTAAAACATCTGAAAATCTTACTATAAGCAAATATTATTTTGCTGAGGACTTGCCTGAAAGATTTCATTGCAAAGCTCCACAGTAAGAAATCCCGGTTGAGTAAATAATTCTCTGGAAAGAGACTGGAAAACAAGTAGGGCAACATCGCAATATGTCAAATCAAAATTCTCCTGAATCAAGCAAACTCCACCATGCTGCTTCTGTAATTTGACAAGAGGTAACTTTACTCGATTGCTCACCAATGGTTGTTGCGTGTGAAACAAAACAAGCAACCCCAACCCCCAAATAAACTGAAACTCCCCAAGCTTAAGTTCGACCATGCTATACCCTAACAAGAACATCTCCTTGGGCACAACTTTGGAAAATTCCTCCACTTCAGGAACTGAATCAACTATAGTTGCCTCTAGCATCAGAGGCCAAGCTTCATCTAGACAACTTTTCACCTTTGATGAAACCAGAATAGATTGAATGCCATCTAGAAACGGTTTGTACTGTAAATCAAGAGAAAACATTCATAAGAAGACAAAAACAGAAGTTATTTATGTAGCTAAAGATAGATAACCTACTTTAAAAGTTGAATGTGAACCAAAGCAAAGGTAGATGTAATCTTTCAGAATATTGATCTAGTAGTGTCCCAGAATATACTTCTAGGTGAACATACCAAACTTGCATAGGTCATTCAATTAACATAAGTACCCATTTCAAAGGAGAACCTTAAATCGTCATGAGAATTTCAATTGACATTTTTCTGAAAATGAAACTATCATCTGTTTCAAGCTCTCTCTCTCTCTCTAACACAATCGTCATATATAGTCTTTTTAATTTTTCATTTTTTATTTAATATACTAGAAGAAATCTCAATTTCCTCTGATTCTCTAATAATTTAATAGTGTTTCCAATCAGCATGGAAGAATCAGTGATTAAAGCATAAATGTTAATAATAAAGGTAACGAATGTTTTAAAAATTAAGCAAAAACATCACAACATTAACCTGATACTGCTCCAACAGAAGGTGGTCTGGAAGTTCTGGGTCTGAAATCTTCTCAAACTAGGGAAAGAAAAACCAAAACAGGATTATTGGTTAGAATAAGTTTCTATTATACCTCAGAAGACCCAATAAAAAAAAGTGCATTTCAATTTACTACCACATGCTTGGTCATTTGCATCCAGTAAAGAAGATTGTATATGTGTATTTCATCAGGAGCAGAACAAAGGCATGCAGATGAAGTAGATGGGCCTCGAACTTTGCCCACTTTGAGCACAAACTAAACCAGTAATAAAAGAAAGAATAGTTTTGGTTACCCTCTGGATCGAGAATATATGCCAAATTCTTGACAAAGAAAGTAACTCATCTTAGAGATTTACCAAGCAGTGCCTTGACAGACTTGCAAGCCCTGTAGTAGGTTAATGCCTCTTAACACCATATTGAACCACACAACACAAACCTAAATTTGGAACAAAAACTAACTGCTGTAAAAACTTAACCAGGAACAGAAGAAAGAAAACATTTGGTTACACTCTGGATCATGAATATAAGCCAAAATCTTGACAAAGAAAGTGACTCATTTGCAAATGAGTGCCTTCACAAACTTGTGAAACCCGCAATAGATTGATGCATTTTAACACCATACTGACCACACAAGACTAACTTCAGTTTGGAACAAGAAGTGGCTACTATAAAAAGGTAGCTAAATGATTTTATGGCTTACATTACAAAATTCTGACAACCCTAATAACTCAATATGAAATGCAGAACAACGTGAACTCTACTTAAAGAATAGGCTTTAACAGTTTGATAGAAAGCCCGTACATGTTTCCCCATTGCAAGACACAAAGGCAATCAAATTTCAATCATTATAATTCCTTGCACTGTCAGAAATATATCAAGCAAGCTTGCAGGTACTAGTAGAATGAGAATACCTAGAACAAGAAAATACTTAGAACAATATCATCTCATGACAGCAACAAGAAAATATAATGATGGCCTACAAAGCACAAATGATATGTAATAGAATGGCAAAAAATGCAACAAGAACTTGGCAAGTTCCTGGGAATGGGAATGCTTGTATAAGAAAATTGTTTTATTGTGCTCAACCAAACTCAAACCATCAACAGAAAGGGTGCATGGATCAGCATCCCGGCTGCAAGTGGGCTCAATTGAACTCATACGATAGGATGTCAAAGTACACAACTCATCCGTTTTGAATTCAACAGTTTTGTGTTGAAGTATCGATAATATACATCATCATAGTTGTTCTTTTTTTGGATCAACAAATGTAACTGATTCCAGAATAGGCTATCTGAACAACAATAGCTTAACAAAATGTTTCCTAATTGTTTGAACTACTGATGTAGAAATTACTAAAACTGTCATGGTCATTTTGAACAGGATAATAACATTATTTTTCCTAAAAACGAGAATCAATGGGATAAAGCAGAAAACTAAGAAATTATATTTAAGGAATTATATGGAACAATTGTTATCAAGGTTTTAAAAAGTGGTATGCAAATCTAGGCGGTTTTCAATTACATATAAAATTAAAAAATGTTAAAAAATTAAAAATACACAAAAAGTTTAAATTTGCTTATGTTTTGAGAACTCAGAGATCAGATATCAGATTCCTAAATTTTGAGAATTCAGAACTCATTCCAAATTCTGAATTTTTCAGAGTACATTACGAATTTTGGAAATATAGAACTTGATGTCAAGGAACATGATTGACCCAAACCCAAAGGTCAAGCCCGACTATAAAATGGCCTAGGCCGAAACCGAAATCCATAGACATCGGCAGTTTGTCTCTCATATCTCAGACAGACAATGTCAAAAGATAAGAGCTGCAGCCCAATACCTCGGCCAAGCAAGGCTTAAGAGGACTGAACTATGGCATCTCAGCACCTCCTATGCTCCCTCAACCTACTGGCCACTAGTGTCTGTAACATTCTAGAGGATAAACTCCTGTGTTAACAACCACCTTATGCTTCACCTTTGGCTACCCGACAAACTCCGTCGGATCACATTAAAAAACACCTAGTAATTTCTCAAAATTTTTCCTAATTCTATATATTTAGTCCTTTTATAGAATGTCGAATTATTTGACATGTAAAAGATTGCTTTATTGTTACAAAATAGTATTTAGTTCCTTAATTTGAACCCTCAATTTTGTTAACAGGATTCTCAAACACAATAATTCACATGTTGACACTGCAATTGCTTTATATTCAACTTCAACACTTAACTTGGCTAACTATATTATACCTTTTTGTTCTTCCATGTAATTAAATTTCCTCCAACTTATATGCAAATTTTTGTGATTAATATTTTATTATTTGGTGAATCAACCTAATCAACATTTAAATATGTTGTAAGTTTCAATATTTCCTCCAACTTATATGCAAATTTTTGTGATTAATTTTCTATTATTTGGTGAATCAACCTAATCAACATTTAAATATGTTGTAAGTTTCAATATTTCACTATTCTTATATTATAACCTTAGGTCAACTCTCATTTGGTATATCTCAAAATTTGGTAAATTATTTTTATAAGAAATTTACTTGGATTTTACATAAACTAACTAACTAGACTCACAACTTGACTTATATTTGGTCTAATAATGGTTAAGTAAATTAACTTTCCCACCAATCTTCTATACATTTTAGGATCTTTATGTAATTCTCATTGTTTTGCTAGTAACATGGTGTTGCTATTCATTGGTACCCTAGTTGTCTTACTCCCCAAGATTAGCATGTCCAATACATACTTTCTCTATGTCATTACAAACCAATGTTTTGAATGTCACCTAGATTTTCATAAAGCAGTGTAGGTTTCTCAAATCTTTGATTTCAAACTTGTCTTCATGAATTGATTAAGTATTTGTATCCAAGTTGTATTGCCTTCAATAATAATTATATCATTTATATATATAAAGAGTAATAATACCTATTCACTTTTTTTGTAAATAAAGAATAGTCAATTTGGCTTCCTCGAAGCCCATATTCACCCGTGGTTGTACTAAACTTCTAAAATCAAGTTTTTAGAGATTGTTTCAATTCATAAAGTATTTTTCATAATTTGTATACATGCCCTTTTTTACTTATATTGAATTCTTTTGTTAACTATAAGTGAGATGACTACTCTAATTATATCATCTTGGCTACGGATGAAAAAATTTCAAAATAATAAATTCCTTGAGTTTGAATATAACATTTTACAACTAGTCTTATCTTGTATTTCTGAATGGATCCATCTATCTTGTATCTTAATATACATACATCCTACAAAGTAATTATCTTTTGGTCTTGGAATCATCTCCATATACCATCTTTTGAAAAGCTTCCACCTCACTTCATGGCTTCTCTCAATATTTTATCTATTAGAGTTTTTCGTGTTAACTTTGGTACTTTTGTGGTTGATAACTTATGCCTAAGTCATGAGACATATTTTGAGATAGAATATTAGGTACATGTTTTTTCCTTTTTATCAAAGTTATATAGCACTATCATCTTCTATCGATTATTCTACCATTGAATTTGTTCCTAATTGTGGATCATCTCATGATGCTATGTCACACCGGCAAATTTCTACCCTGAAATTTCACCCGTGATGGCGCCAAGGTTCGCCCACCTCAGCCCGCCAAACTCACACAAGCCCACAAGAGAATAAATGAGAAGAGAAGTACAGCAACCTTACCAACCTTTTATTGCTCACATAAAAGGAAATACAACTCTTAACACGGAGTGACATTACAAGTCTCTCTACCTGTATGTGTCCAACTCAATAGACCCCCTAGTCTATTTATAGTACACATATTTGGCTGTGAGCAACTGCTGGAGATCATGGAGAACATGTTCCACAATGTTCTCCCTGCAGTTCAACCGCTGGAGGCCATGTTCTCCTGGCAGTTAGTTGACTGTCTGAATTGCTGCCACCTGTCCCACGAGCCCTCAATTGCCTCTTTGCTGGCCACGTGTCCCTTGACAGTTGCAGCTCTGGTTCTCCAGCCTACAGCCACGTGTCTTCAGCCTGCGACGCCAAGTGTTCAGGCTGTTCACATGCTCCTGCAGCTCACTTTAGCCAACCTGTCCCACTGCTCGCTCTGCAAAACTGTTTGGGCTGTTCGGGTCTCCATCCGAACATGTCGTGACTCCGTCACTTGCTGCTATGTGTGCTGCCCACGCACACATATGTTAGAGGCAGTCCGTCGCCTCGCATGATACTCCTCGTAATGGCACCGACCACCACAGCTGGTTGTTTGCTCGTATGTGTGCTGCTCGTGCACACACATGCTGGAGGCACTCCATTGCCTCTGAGATCATGAGATCCGTTACATGATCTCGTTATGGTGGCACCTACCACTCACAACGGGTGTGACAAGCCACCCCCACCAGAAGAGTCCGACGTCCTCGTCGGAGTAGAATCCATGTACTCCTTGATTTGTTTCTCAAACTGTCATAGTGTAGAGTCTCGCTCCCATGTGGCATCGGCCTCGCTGCCGCCTTTCCACTTCACAAGAAAATCAGTCCGTCGATTCTTCTTGCTTTTCCCCATAGTCCGGTGTGCAAGGATCTTTTCGACCTCTTTGTCGAACTGCTTTCGAACTACTGGTGGAGCTCTCCTTACTTACTGTCTATCTCCAAACAAGTCCCTATTGAAAGATTTGAGAAAACTTATATGGAACGTTGGGTGTACCTTCAGCCTGTCGGGTAGCTTCAACCAGTAAGCAACCTGCCCGAATTTCTTCATCACCTCGAAGGGGCCGTCATACCTTGGTACCAACCTACGATGTACAGTCTTACTGCTGATTTTCTTCCATATCTATGGAGTGAGTTTCAGCAGCACCATGTCCTCGACCTGGAACTCCAATGAACGCCTTCGTTCATCCGCATGCCTCTTCATGTGTTTTGCTGCCTTGCGCAAGCTGTCCCGAGCTTGTTCTATCAGCTCCTCCTTTTCCTTGGCGAAGCGATATGCAGCAGGGCACTTTCCTTGGTCCGTCGATTGAGCCAACTCGAGAGGAGTGAGAGGCTGTTGTCCCATGACAAGCTCTGCAGGACTCGTTCCTGTAACCGACGACCTGTGGATGTTATAACAAAATTAGGCTATGTCCAACAGCTCCAACCAATTCTACTGGTTGACCGTCACATAATGCCTTAAGTATTCCTCCACCAAGGCATTGATGCGCTCCGTTTGGTCATCCGTCTGGGGGTGATTAGCCATAGAGAACTTCAACTCTAAACCCATCGAGTTGAAGAGTGATGTCCAAAACCTGCCCGTGAATCGAGCATCTCGATCACTCACAATGTCTTTCGAGACACCGAAGTGCTTTACCACATGCTTGTAGAACAGCCCAGCTGCTACCTCTGTTGGACATGCGTGTGGTGTTGGTATGAACACCACATACTTCGAGAGTCGATCGACGAGGACTAGCACTGAGTTCATCCCATCCACTTTGGGAAAGCCCGAAACAAAATCCATGGAAATGGACTGCCATGGCTTCTCCGGAATAGGCAGGGGTTGCAACAACCCTGCCTGCTTCTTCCTCTCCGTCTTGTCAAGCTGGCACACAAGACAAGTCGTGACGTACATCTCGACGTCTTCCCCCATTTTTGGCCAATAGTATGACCTGGACAAGAGTGTCATCATCCTTTGCCCTCTAGGATGTCCTGCCCATTGAAGATCGTGAGTCTCTCTCAGCAGCTCACGCCTCAACCCTCTCGCCTTCGGGATGTACAACCTGTTGCCTCTAGCATACAAGTTATCTTCAAACCAATAACGCTTAATTACCCCTTCACGTACCTCTCCTCTGAGTTGGACGTATTCTGGGTCTGCGTTGGCTTGCTCTTTAACCCTCTCCAGCAGGGTTGACTGCATTGTGAACAGCGCAGCTATGTAGCGTTGCACCTCCGTTCGGCTCAATGCATCCGCTACTTGGTTCTGTCGCTCCCGATAGAACTCACATTTCTCTTCCTCTATGAAGAGATTGTATTCTCTAAGCCGAAAGAACACATTGTTTGGCGCTCGATAGTCCATGCACCCCTAAAATGAACCACCTTATTTCCACTGAAACAACACCGAAGCGCCATATGGGGCTTTTGACAGTTGGATCACTCCGGCATCCAACAGTCCGTTGAGCTGTTTCCTCAGCTTCAAAGGCTCTGTATTAGCCAATTGATAAGGGGCCTGAGCAGGAGATTCAGCGCCTAGTTCCTGCTCAATCTTGTGATCAACTGCCCTCCGAGGGAGAAGTTCGCTAGGCAGTTTTGGTGGCATCACGTCCGCGTAATCCACCAGGGTAGTTGCAGCATCATCACGTACCTCCACGACCTGATCCGGTTGTATCTCGATCAGTGCTACAACATAGGTGGTCTCGCCCCTCTTGAGACCTGCTTTCAGCTGTTGGGGAGACTGCATACCCATTGCTGCAGTTTTCCCTCCATACGCTGCCTGTATAAAGCATGGTGATTCCTCCGCAGAAATCAGCATACCTGATAAATGAGGCACCAAGCTAGCCTTAGCTTGGACGAAGAAGTCTATCCCCAAGATAAACTCAAACTCGTCGAGCGCCGAGACTGTCACACCGATCTCTCCCTCCCAAGCTCCAACTTTGAGGGTTGCGCTGGTCATTCCATGAATCGGAGTTGGCCCAGAGTTTACCGCCTTCACTTTCCATGAACTCGGTTGCACCTGCAAACCAAATTCACTCATCAATTTATGGGAGAAGAAGTTGTTGGTCGCTCCTGTGTCCAGCATAGCCAAAACAGGCCTCCCATTTAGTAGCACCGATGCATATATCAACCCTTTGCAAGGCGGCTGCCTTTCTGCCGTCATTGAGTAGAGTAGCTGCAATGGATTCATGTGTGGTGTTGCCGCCGCACCACGTACTTTTTCCTCATATTCCCTGAGAGTTAGAGCAGATAATTTTTCCCTCCTTGAACATTCCCTTGCCCGATGAGGACCATTGCATATAAAACAGTCCTGCTTTCTGTTGGTGGGATGCAACTTGGACTGGCTCGGTTCCGCAACCTTCTTGCCCTTTCCCTCGGGCTTCTTGTCATCCTTATGTGCACGCCCCATCTTCCTTCCCTCCGTGGCCATTTTGGTGGTTGTCGTCAGCTTGAAATCTACCAAGCCTTCCGCAGAAGCAATGGCCGAAAAAAGATCCCTCACTCTTTGCCGTCGGAGTTCAGCTTGAGCCCACGGCTGCAAGCCAGAAAGAAAGTTGTACAACTTGTCCTCCTCGGACATGTTGGTGATGTCGAGCATGAGGGAGCTGAATTCCCTCACATACTCCCTTATGGTCCCCGAATGCCACGGCTTCTTCAAGGACTCTCGCGCAACCCACCCTGTGTTGCACGGAAGGAATTGCTCCTTTAGTTCCTTCTTGAGGATCTCCCAATCCTCCAATTGAGCTCTCCCAGCTCGAGCATTCTCCAATGCTCTGGTACGCCACCATAATTTGGCATCTCCACTCAAGTATATGCTGGTGATGGTGACTTTCTCCCGTTCTGAAATGTGAGCAGTCTTGAAGTACTGCTCCATATCCCATAAGAAGTTCTCCAACTCCTTTGCATTCCTGCAGCCATTAAAGAATGGGGTTCTGGAAAGAGCTCCTTACCTTCGAAAGAGCTCCGCCTTCAACAATGGAGTTTGTCACCGTTCTCTTCACCACCATCAAGTCCTGCTCCAAAGACTTTAGACTTGATCTCATGAAGTCCATGATCGCAGTATACCTTTTCTCCGCATCTTTCACCTCACTTGCAAGGGCCTTCTTGAGAGCAGCATTTTGCCTCTCTTGCCAAGCCAACTGCGCCCATAAGCTTCCCGCATCTTCGGTTGGAGGATTCTCCAGCATCTCCTCGATGCGAATCAACCGATCCCGAAGCTCCACTTGCGTCACCATGGCTTTTGTTGATCTTGGCTTCCGCTGAACCGGTTTATCACCAAACCGGGCTCTGATACCACTTGTCACACCGGCAAATTTCTACCCTGAAATTTCACCCGTGATGGCGCCAAGGTTCGCCCACCTCAGCCCGCCAAACTCGCACAAGCCCACAAGAGAATAGAGGAGAAGAGAAGTACAGCAACCTTACCAATCTTTTATTGCTCACATAAAAGGAAATACAACTCTTAACACGGAATGACGCTACAAGTCTCTCTACCTGTGTGTCCAACTCAATAGACCCGCTAGTCTATTTATAGTACATATTTGGCTGTGAGCAACTGCTGGAGATCATGGAGAACATGTTCCATAATGTTCTCCCTGCAGTTCAACTGCTGGAGGCCATGTTCTCCTGGCAGTTAGTTGACTGTCTGGGCTGCTGCCACCTGTCCCACGAGCCCTCAATTGCATCTTTGCTGGCCACGTGTCTTCAGCCTGCGACGCCAAGTGTTCAGGCTATTCACATGCTCCTGCAGCTCACTTTAGCCAATTTATCCCGCTGCTCGCTCTGCAGGACTGTTTGGGCTGTTTGGGTCTCCATCCGAACATGTCGTGACTCCGTCAATTGCTGCTATGTGTGCTGCCCGCGCACACATATGTTGAAGGCAGTCCGTCGTCTCGCATGATACTCCTCGTAGTGGCACCGACCACCATAGCTGGTTGTTTGCTCGTATGTGTGCTGCCCGTGCACACACATGCTGGAGGCACTCCATTGCCTCTGAGATCATGAGGTCCGTTACATGATCTCGTTGTGGTGGCACCTACCACTCACAACGGGTGTGACACTAGACCACTACAGGAATATCAAAAAGTAAAAATTATGTTAGTGGTCCCTTTTTTCTTTTCTTAGCATACACAAATGTCTTCTTTTTCTAACTTGACTCGGTGACATATCAAAGGCCATAGGTAAAACACATCCTCTATTTCATCTAAGATTGTCAACATTTATTGTTATTCTCCGGTTCTTGTAAATAATATGCTAACTTTTATAAAATGTAACATTAGTTGTTATATATGTTCTATGAATTTTAGAATTATAACATTTGCGAACCTTTTTTATTTTGAAATATCTTAAGAATATACATTTTATTGATCTTAATTATAACTTATCTCTAGTGGAGTCATAGTTATGAGCAAAACAAATGCAACCAAATACTCTTAAAGGCAAATGAAAATTTTTTATTAGAATATAAGACACTGAAAGAGTTTTAATTGTTCAACAATAGTGTAAATGTACTATTGATAAGAAATAATATGATAGAGAATAACATCATCCTAGTGGATTGTTGGGATATTTTTTTCAAATATTAATACTCTTATTACCACTAACAAATGTTGAATTTTATAAAAATATTTATCCTCTATTTCATATTTGTGGGATTTTAAAATTCTTAAATTTTTAGATTTTGAAAACTACAAAATTCAATATTTATTATTAAAAAACTTGAAATTTTGGGACCTTCAAATTCTGTAAACTATAAGATTTACTGATTTTCTAAAATTAGTTAGATTTCAAAATTCTGAAGTTTAAAATTCAACATTACGTACTAAATTTTATAGTTAAACAAAATACAAATTTTAAATTTACAAATTTACAAATCTAACAAAACAAACAAAAAGTTTCAAAATTTGAAGTTACATGACTTATGAAACAAATATATTATCAAAACTTCCCAATCTAAGATTTTGAAATTCTATGAAATAACATGTCCTTGACGTCTTAATGTTTGTTTAAAATTGATTTTGAATTCTTTTATGAAATACCTTAAAGGCTTCGCATACATTGGATTTTTTTATTTAGAAAATAAACTTGTGTTACTCTTGAATGATCATTAACGACGATAACAAAGTACTTGTAACAATTTATTAAGTTGGTTCCAATTGTCCATATATCATTATGAACTATGTGAAAAGGATAAGAGCCGATTTTATTAATTCTAAAAACAGAAACAGTTCGATGATATTTTACAAACTGACATGACCAACAATGCTTTTTTATAGATAAGTCTAACCTAGGAAATATAATTTTGAGTACATGTGAAAATGGATGACATAACCTGCAATGTCATTTGAACATATCCATAAATACATAAGTAAATTAAATATTGTAATCATATGTTAACATCATAGACATTATCTAAAAATATTTTAACATTCACTAAAAGTCTGGCTGTTCAAATAGGTGCCCATGCAAGTTACTATCTCCAGGCATATATATTGTCATTATTTTACATCCACAAGCTTTTTACCTAACAACATACATAAATTATGTTAGCATGTAATGACTAATGGCAAATATCCTTGGGCGATCATGTAGGTCATACAGATTAGTTCTCAGTGCAATCAACAAAGAACTAAGTGACCAATTTAAAACACCTTAAAGTGGTTAAAACTTAGATATTCACAGGGGCACCATAATTAGTCACAACTATATGACAATAAAGACAATATCTCAGATAGAAACATGGGAAGAATTACGGGAAAAATTATAGACAATACAAGTCCAATTAATGGTCATCAAAATCATATAGAATTAAACGATACATATAACAAAGTTCAAAAACAAAAAAAGTTGAAAAGAATGACTAGAAATTCAAAGAGAAATAATAAAAGAAGTGAAAATTATCACATCTAGAGGAAAGAGTATAGCTATCGCATACATGCAATGAAGCATGAGATGATGCTGCAATTATAATGTCATCCAGAATTTCCTTAAATTCCAATGGAACCTGCATAGAGAAAAATAGAAGAGTGTCATTAAAAATATTATGTTAATTCTAGAATCACAGAAAAGTTTGTTCATAGGTCTCCATAAAGAAGAAAAATATATATATATGTTTCAATTACAGCAACTTTCACCTTGTTCGTACCGCAAACCATTGCAAGTACATTCAGCAACATTCACAATTGAATCTCACACTTATAAAAAGTTAAAGAAACTGAAACATGTAATCTGGGAAAATCAAACCCAATCTGGTACCACACATGCATCAATATCCATGATGTTGAAGTGTTAGTGTTTATTTCTGTCTTATTCCTATCAATATTCAGCCCCTATCAATTTCTATTTGGACCAGACTCTACCATAAGCATTACTATCAGTTTATGTATTAACATCCTACCCCTCATACTGCATTTTCTAAAACCTCCATGCCAAAAAAAAGATCAATGAAAGGCATAAAGATGGGGGCTTGTACATTTTGCATCCTGGTAGAATTAGGTCATATATCCTATTTTTAAGATCATTTCATTGTATTTGAATCCTTTTGCCCTGGAACACCTCAACAAAATGGCATGACTAAAACAAAACAAGGAAATACTAACGCATTACTATTTGGAAGGAATATACCTTATACTTATTTGGTTGATGTTGTTAGGACAACTTGCTACCTCATCAATGGAATTAAAAAAACCTTTATTAAGACAGAAAAAGCTCATTCCAAATCCTATATCCTTATAACGCTCCGTTTCATCTAACACCTAGAGTGTGATAGGTTGTCTAATTCATGATCATCTTTTTCTTAGACCCAATCCAAATAGGGCCACAATGCTCAAGAAATCAACCTCCATATGAATTATCATGAATGTCAGGTTGTATTGATATTTGATCATTAAAAGAATTACTTGACACTATAACCAGAATTTGTGATTTATTTCATGCCAATTGGGAGGCTATATTGATAACAATTCACGGAACTTTCATATATAAAATGCATCAAGTTTCCAGATACAAATGACCTATCAAGTTTACCCAATGCAAACAATCTATAAAGGTTATAATTAACCAATAAATATTGCCTAGATGCAATGGAACCACACCCCACATTTCACCTGACAAGGGAGAATATAAATTAGTTATAGCAAAGAAAGTGCTTTTTGGTTACTCAAAAAAAAAAGAAGTGCTTATTTGACTATTTTAAATAAACTCTTCCTATGTGTTAGTATACAAGACTTTCAGCAGCTTCAACTGGCCCAAACAAGCAGCAAAGCTGGGCTGGAAAATTTCAGTTCAAGGTTAAGTGATTTGGACTCCAGGTTTAGAGACTAAAAAACTGAGAGAAACCTTGTCTAAATCCCAGATGACAAAATTGTGCAAAATCTATGTATGAGAAATGGTTTTTAAACTCAGTCAAAAACTGAACCATTTTGGCCAAAACGGTTTAACTTTAGCCATTGGCACAACAGAACAGCGGCTTTTTCAGTTTCAGAGAAAACCTAATTTCGTCACGAGAGCAGTGCTTGCTGCTCGACAGCCACAACTCACCGCCTACACAACAACCACGAATCCTACTGCTTCTTGCCACGAGAGTGGTGTTCACAACCCGCCACTTTTCCACTCATCGCATTTGCCACCCACCTGCCCCAAGTGTCACAAACTACTGATCTTCTTCTTCTTCTTGCTATTCTTGTTCAATCTAAGAGTTTTCACATTTGTTTATAATTTTGTTGTTTTTTCCTTGTTCCTTTCTGTTAATCCAAACTAAAATAACATGTTGACCAAAAAAATTATGATTTTTCTTAGATTTTCCTACTTTTTCTCTCTTGTTTTAATTATTTTCTGAATTTTTTAAGGAAGGGCCAAATCAGGGATTAAACAATAACATTCCCGTTTAAGCCAAAACCCTGGTATGCTTCAGTATTGGTAGTGGCCGATACTAATCCTGAGATTTAAATCCCTGATCTAAAGATCAATACGGAATGGTTGCTTCTATTGAAAAAGTGACAGGGTACATCAGCTTGAAAACTAAAGAGGCAACCTACTGCTGAGGAGATCAAGACATTAACAATATAGGTAAAGTATGAGATGAGAGCAAAGAAACATAGGAAAAAATGGAAGAACTTGCAACGACATATAATTGCTTTGAAACTGAAGAATCCAGAAAGAGGACCAGCAAACAAAGAAGGAACAATTTTCCTCTGAGATAGAAAATCAGAACCACTGGCAGATTCAGCAGGATGCAAAGGCTTGAATCCTATACTGAATCATGAAAGCGGAACCTGTGCAATCTTTAGGGCTTTTGTAGTCAATGCATGTCATTGAATTCTGCCATGCATGTCTTTTTACCTTCAAACACAAAACAAGTTGGTTTTGAATGTGGGAAATTACAGATCAAGCAAGATTGATTATGGTTTATCTAACTAGATTTATCTCAGGAGTGATAATTCACCTATAAATCACCAATATGATCACCTTAAAACCCAAGGACAAATAGATTAATTAGTAACTGCCTATGCAACCAATAAAAGAAAACACCTAGGTGGTTGCCACGACAACCAGGTGAACCACCTTTAACAAACACTCATATAACACAATACCATGCATTAAACCTTGTCCTTTCAAAAAAATCCCTAACAACTTGTGCCCATTAATGGAGGATGTAGATATTTGCAAGTTGAAATAGATAATCAGAACCATGCATTGGAGTGGATAAAGATAAAGGAAATATAATACAAATACAGAACAAAACAATGCTCATTTTATACCTCTCCAAGAGTTGTCAATAAATATGACAGGATGTGCAATACAACTCCAACTGATGGACTATAGTTGACAGGCTCAAGCTGAAAGAATTGAGCAATTTCAAAGTATCATCAGAATTACATCTTAATCAAGCATAGTTCATAATCAGAAACAGAGATACATATTTGCTAAACCTTTCTTCCCATGATGACTAAAAATGTCCTTTGTGTAGGTTTCATCATCTGATCAGTTACACCAACACGAAGAATATATAGAACACATGCCTTCAAATAAAAAGAGGAATGAGTGATATTCAACCAGGATTATGAGCCAACAGGTATTTTCAGAAAATTTAGCTATTTTCCAGAGCAGTCACATGTCAAGATGTTTATCAAACATCATTGTATGGAACCCATTAGGCAAATTTAACATGGGCAGGCAAAAGAAACTATAAAGAAGAACATGTAACACTAAATGGTTCAAATACAACTAATGCTAATTTATTCCCTTAACTGATGAGACTGCCATCCAACAGTAGTTACAACTATTAAGGTTGCCTAAAAATTGTCGCATAATATAAAAGGCAAAAGCGCATGCTAAACCAAGACGCAAAAATGCGTCTCACTGGACACACTAACATAAAGTAACAAAAATAAATTAAGTTAGAAAAGCACAGGTTAGAGTTGTATCCTCTCTAATTTGGAATTTCAAGAAATTCAATTGAATGATCAATACAGATGTTAGCAAACAGAGAAAATGGACATTGATCCAATGAAACACCTACTTCTCAACCAAAACAATCTTTCAACTAATCAACAGAAAATTATATTTCCTTCTCAAGACAAAAACTATATTTAGTTCAACCAGCTTTTTTAACAGAGATTCCCTTTTTTTAACAGTCTAATCAAATATGAATAACAAAAAATATATTCACCCCCTTCAAGCAGAAACGATGATCATGTTCTTGTTAACTAGATCAGTAATTGTCACTCTCTGCCCAAGCTATTTTCTATTTGACGCTTAAACTCATCACAGTCACCATATACATTCGTAAGAAAATACACCAATATTAGAAAGTCATAATAATTTAAACCAGAAGGTGCAAAGGCTTTAAAGCTCAAACAGCCACCAATATTCGAGTGGAGAAAATTGCACTACCAGCAGTTACTAACAATAACACTAAAGGACAACAACTAAGAGTTAAAAATTTTAAGATACACACCACCCTATCAAGCATCTTTGAAAAGACAATTGCTCAAAGAGTTCTATCCAAATAATATTTCACAGGTTATACAAGCGAAATTTTAATTTTTCAAACAACGAAGTTAAAATAATTTCAGCTTGCTTTTATTAGAAAGTAAAATACTTGCACATACCATTTTCCTTTAGTTCAACAGCACATAGATACAATCCATCTGTGCTCCACACAAATGACAACTAATTAAAGTTAAAAAAAATACCAAAGCATGTGCATCATCATAAACATTCCCCTGAAGCATGTCCATCACCTGCAATGCAAAGTTCTGAAGTTCACTATCCTGCACTGAGTATTTGAGCCGAATTACCTGCAACATTAGGATTTTACATTAGAACAAAAAAAAAACCAAATGACATCTAAATAATTCCCCAAATTGATACTAAAAAGTCCGCAAACGATAAAAGAAGGATTTTCTGCTTTTTCAAGACAAACAAAAATTAATTTCTTAAACAATGCTTTTAAAGTTTTTCAATTAGCAAACAAACAAAATACGCTTAAAATAACCACCTGCAACAAAGGCAAAGATAGGGAAGATCACCCAAAAACAAAATAGAAAACTCATGTTCACCAAATCAAACATTGAAACAGATAAGCATTTAATTTCATGCTTATACCTTACTAGTCTGCCTTCAAACAAAAACAATTGAATGAAAACCAAGATTGTATGTATTCTGGATGAGACAACTAATCTTAAAAATTCTCACATGCAGTGAACCCAAATAACACCCTATAACAAGAAAGTAGCACAAGAAATAATTACTGATGCCATATAAGAAATAATTGGTTGAATAATGAAAGTTTTAAGAAAGAAAAGTTCTAGCCTTTATTAGATTAAAAATAACCTCATATACCTGTGAGAAGAAGACAAACGATAAAGCTAAGTCAATACCCAGATCTTTTGCACGGATTTCACTTGCTGCAATGAGCGGCACCCTTAAACTATTAGAAGATTCACAGGAAATATAAGCACCTCAAGCTTCTAGTACAATGCAAGCAAAGATTCAATGATATAAACATTGTTTAAGAAATGTGGTCATCTATATTTTTACATATAGGGATTGCAACACAACACATGCAATAAAGGAGCAATAATGATACTAGATCCATTTTAGAATGAGATATGTTGTGACAGATGCAATTACATCTGTAAAACAATTATGGTAGAACCAAGAGCCCAATGCCTATCCAAATAAGCATGAAATCTTTTAAAAGTAAATCTCACTATTGCCTTAAAAACGAAGGATATCATACATCCATATCCAGTTAAGCAACCATTTTGCGGGATTTTAATTATTTATTAAAGTATCAAGTGTTTATGTAGACAATCATCCATTTTTTTAAGCAGGAACAAAATGACCCTTTCTGCTTTGAATTGCCTTGAAGAGAGGAGTTGATATCAATTACTTTTATGGAAGGAACAGTCCTATCAAAAATGAAAGCACACCTTGGAAACAATTATCCCTGGGATTCAGGGTTCATTGCAAGTGCAAGCAAAGCGCTTAGGGCTTCTGCAAAAGCATCCCTCACGGTAGAAACTGGACCCTCAAGTGCCTTATTGCATGCCATAACAGCAAAAACAGGAATATTAGTATATTGTAGAGTCATGTTTTAGAAACAAGAGAAATTACAAGGGAGCTACTCTCATTATGGAAGAAACAAATCTTAATTTAAGAAGAACGAAGGGTACCAATACCTTGAGACAAAAACAAATGGAGCTTTTAAGTTCGGTGAAACCTATCCCAAGTCCACCTATGCTAGCAAATGTCTTCAGGCATTTGGCTGCTGCCAACTTGGCTACAAATAACCTATCACTTACACCAATTCGCATAACAATATGAAAAGCTTCTGAATAAGCTGTACAGGCACCATTGCCACCAGAACCATCCAATGCATTCTCTAGCATTTGAAGTGCATCATTTCTAACAAAATCCTAAGTTTAATTAAAAGAATAAATAAAAGCTAGACTAATAAGAAGAATTTATCATACTATGAGCCCAGCAACATGCAAAGTCATTTCCAAAAGTCACAAGAATAATATATCCAACAAAAGTTGTATAACATATGAGAAATAATTGGAACAGAAAATGAGAATTTAACTTGTGTTGTTTTCTCAAGCCCAACTTCAAAACAAATCTATGTCAAGTAAGGGTTCATCATGTCCACAAATAAAAACCCGACAAATGCTTATATAAAAATACAAAAATATAAAGAACACCAAGTTATGGACAAAGTAGGAAAATATCTATATCACATTGTTAACAAGGAAAACATTACCTACAGCACACCTAGCCAGAGTTTTACAAGTTTTCAACCTTTATGATTTTGAAATCCCCTAAACCACAAAATTTCAAAAGATACTCTTTTCAATCATATTGATAAAACTAAACATTTAAAATGTTAGGTGAATGACAAGGTTGGGACAAGGGCAGAACCTCTTCTTCTTCAAAACTATCAAAGTAATATAAAACAAACTTAAACTTGTTACCCCATTAAAAGAAACTTAAAGACAAAGAGAACCACTTAAAAAGCTTAAAGACAGACAAAACCGAAAGACTTCTCCTTCTTCTGTTCATTTTAATCTTACTCTTATATGTAAAAAGCTTTAAAGGCAGAAACTTTACCAACACTTCTACTGGCGTTACTTTTCTGATATTCTTCTTCTTCTTACATAAGACAAAAGATTGAATAAAAACTAAAATAAAACAAAAAAATTCAAGAAAAAGAAAAAGTTTTCTTCTCCTCCTCCTTATGTTCATTTAATCATAGACTTTTTACCAACACTTTTGCAGCTGCTACCTCTTCTATTGTATTTTTCTTCTTTATGACACAGAAAACTGAGAAGAATTAAACCAAACTACATAAAATTAAAGAAGAACAACAACAAACTGATAAAGCTAAACATTGAAACTCAAAATTATAGAAATTTAAAACAAAATATAAAAATACAAGAAAGAGAACATTAAAAACATATGAACATAAGAATATAACAGAAAAATATTCAACGCAAAATACTAAAGAAAAAGAACAACAAAACAATATGACAAAACATAAAACAAAAAGTTGAAGAGCAACTAAAACAAGAACTGAAACATAAAATGAAAATTAAAGAAGAAGAAGAGGTAAATAGAAAAAAAAACTAATAAATACAATAATAAGAACTTTAAAGCAAATAAACATTAATATACAACAAAAAACCACAGAAGATAAACTAAAACAAAAAATAATAAATAAAAGGAGAAGAACTTTAAAGAAAATAATAAACAAAGGAATAGCAACTTAAAAAAAAAAGAAGAACAATAGGAACTTTAAAACAATACAAACTCAAAAATAATACAGAAAATTAAAGAATAACAGAAAAAATAAACCTAACAAGAAGAACAAGAAGCAAAATAAACAAATAAATAGAAACTTAAAAAAAAAGAAGAAGAAGAAGAAGAAAAACTTTTAAATAATAAAAACTCAAGAAGAAGAACTTAAATCACTATAAACAAACAAATAGAAATTTAAAGAAGAAAAAGAATAATAAGAATAAGAGCAAGAAGAAGAATTTAAACATAAAAAGGAAAATTAAAGAAGAAGAGAATCATAAACTAACAAAAACTAAAACATAAAATAACAATAAGAACATTAAAATAATACAAACTCAAAACATAAAAAAAAATGTAAAAGGAGGAAGAGACTTTTAAAACAACAAAAACCAAAAACATTAAATAGAAAGGAGATCTTCTTCTTCAATAAAAAGACTTCAAAACTAATAATTAAAAAAATCTAAGACAAAAAAAAACCAAAGAAAAACGTTAAAACAATATGAACTTCAAAAAAAACCGAAAAATAAAGAACTAAAACATAAAACATAAAATCAAAAAAGAAGTAAACTATAAAGCAATAGAAACAAAAAAAGTAGAACATTTACATTAATATGCAACAAAAAACTAAAAAAGATAAACATAAAACAGAACAATAAATCCAAAAAGAAAAACTTTAAAGCAATAATAAACAAAGAAATAGAAACTTAAAAGAAAAAGAATAAGAATAAGAACTTCAGAACAATACAAACTCAAAAATAAAAAAAACCTAAAGAATAAAAGAAATCAATACGCTCAAGAAGAAGAACATAAAGCAATATAAACAAACGAATAGAAACTTAAAGAAGAAGAAGAAGAACTTTTAAATAATAAAAACTCGAGAAGAAGAACTTAAAGAAATATAAACAAACAAATAAAAACTTAAAGAAGAAAAATAAGAACAAGAAAAATAAGAACTTAAGCATAAAAAGGAAAACTAAAGAAGAAGAAAAAGAGAAGAACCTTAAACCAACAAAAACTAAAACATAAAACAAAAACCAGAACTTCAAAACAATAAAAACTCAAACATAAAAAAAAAGACGAAAATGGAAAAAGAGGACTTCAAAATAATAAAAACCAAAGAATCAAATAAAAAGGAGAAGTTCTTCTTTGATAGAAAAAACTTCAAAACTAAAAATTAAAGAAATCTAAGACCAAAGAAATGAAACAAAGAAGAAAGTTAAAACAATATGAACTATAATAAAAACCAAAAAATAAAGAAGAGCTAAAACAAAAAACATAAAATCAAAAGAGAGGATGAAGTATAAAGCAATAGAAACAAAAAAACTAGAATATTTACATTAATATACAACAAAAAACTAAAGAAGATAAACTAAAACAGAAAACAATAAATACAAGAAGACGAACTTTACAGCAATAATAAACAAAGAAATAGAGACCTAAGAAGAAAAAGAACAATAAAAACTTTACAACAATACAAACTCAAAAATAAAACAGAAAATTAAAGAATAAGGTAAAAGAGTAAACTCAACAAGAACATAAAGCAATAGAAACTTAAAGAAGAAGAAAAAGAAGAATCTCCTTTTTCTTCTTTTTTAATTTTTCCTTTTTTGGTTTAGGTTTTCTTCTTAATGATAAAAGTAACAAAGAAACAGAACTTTAATTTCAAGACTAAAAGACAAAACCTATTTTTCTTCTTCATCATCATCTATTCTTCTTTAAAATGATAAAAACCTAAAGGCTACGAGAAGCAGCACCAACACTTCTTCTCAAATCTATGGGTTTGAGGGGATTTCAAAAACCATGTAGGATAAAAATCATAAAATTTTTTATTGCGGGAATTTAAGCAATTTTCCCAAAAAATACTAATTGAATACACTGCAAGCTTTTATCTAATTTCCCATTGACACTCGTTGATACAAACTAATAATCTTTCCAACCTGCATAAAAAGCCTTATGACTAAACATCATCATGAACTGAATTTTTGTAGATTGAAACAGACCATTATTCAAAGTATAAGCCTAACAAGTAAGAGCGATTTATTGAAGATAAAATTATGGTACCTCATTGAACTTCATTAATTTCACAGCAATGTGGGTGGTTTCAACCAAACCAGAAGTTATCCTCCATCCAAATAAGCAATACAGTTCTCCTAAACACTGAGACATAGCTGAAAAGAAATTCAAGGGAATATATAATAATGATGAGCAAAGTGATTGATCAACAACAAAGGCAAGCTCAACTGAACTAAGTTTCCCATTATATGGTTAAATTGCAATAAGCATCCCTGTGTTATTTATATGTTATACAATATATTGTATGCCAAGTCAAGAGGCAATGGGCTTGCCTTCACACAAATAAGTAATAACTGATGGTTTGAAACAAGGCTTGCACTCCTATTTGAAAAAATGCCAAGAATGCGATTTGCATATCTTTCCACTCAAGCTGAAATCCTAAAATTGGTCATCCTATCAAAATGATATTTTGAAAATGATAATCCACATAAAAGAAAATGGAACTACAATGCTACTATGCTCATAAGACTGCACAAATGGATGACAAATATATCCCACCAAAGCATGCGATTTAAAAAGATATTTGTAAGTACCAATGTGGTGAGTTTGTTTTTGTTTTTGTTTTTGTTCAGATGTAAGACTACATTAGATTCCCATTAAATTAGAGATCCTAAGGATATTAAATAAGATGATCCAAAGAATCACTGGACCAGCTATTGATAATGAGCCAAGATGAGCATGTGGTTAACCTATCATCCAACCATGGAAACATTTGGCGAAGTGGAACAACCCAGGTTGGTTTTCTCTTTGTAATTTTTGAAGGAACTTATGTGCACAGTGCAGGTCAGTACATTAACAGAGAAACAAAAGAAGACTTCCATTAATTAAATCATAAAATTGCTTTGTATACAAATAAAATTCCTAGATGAAAGCTGAAAAAAAACGAACTCATCAAAGAGGACTTCTAAACCATTTATCCACCAATAAAAGCCACCTTCTATGTATGACAAATTGAACCAAAGATTCCTGAGTATAATTCAACTCACAATAGATGATCATTTGGTTTCAAGATAAACTTGAGTACACAACAGATCGTTGCCTAGATCAAGAATCCATATACTAGCTGAGACAGACAAACACCTGATTCCCTTCCTAACAACATCATCAAACTCCACTTCTAAACCCAGCAACTATTGTTCGACTGTTTGACTAATGAAACCCATTTGTGACCATGGGCAAGCATGATTGTTTAATTTCAAGATATGAGCACGTCTTGCAATGCAAGATAACAGAAACAAAGGATCAGAATCTATTACTGACCAGCAGAAGAGAGAGGTTCACTTCTTTTCCCATCTGCAAGCCATCCTTGGAGGCTGCTTGCTCTTGACTATATAGAAATGTCATCACCCTACGAAATGACCTTCCCCATAGCCATTGATGCCAGACGCCTCACAGGTCGCCGGGCCCCTAGAACAAGCAAAGAAAAGAGAGCGTCCTAACACTTCCTCTGCCACTGCAGTATGGCTTCCTGCAACAAGAAAACCCGTTCAAGCAAATCCATCAAAAATTTATCAAGTCCCACGCAGAGAAAAAACCCTAGAAAACGATCACAAAGAAACCCCTATGGTCAAATCCATCAAGAATTTCTCAAATGGCGAAGAAAAAGACAAAACCCTAAAAAACGATCACAAAGAAACCCATAAAGAACTTCTCAAACGGCGAAGAAAGAGACAAAATCCACGAAAAAGATAGCAAAGAAACCGGATCCATCAAGAATTACACAAATGACGCACAAACAAAAATTGCAGAAATCAATGAAAAAGGTTAGAGAAGACCTTCGGCTCATCTTGGATGGCGGAAACGAGCTCGGAGAGGATATCAAAGCAGAGGAGCGGATCCCGGGGCTGCTGCCTGGCGGAGGCGACGATGGATTCCATCTGGGCAACGAGGACGCCGATCCGCGACAGCGGGATCTCGCTATCCCGCCTCGCCATGGCGAACGGAGTGGGAGCTAGCACTGGCTTCTTGGTTTCTCCGAGGCGTCGGATCTGGAGCACAGGGAAGGGTATTTATGGCGGTGTCCAATATTGACTCGACCATGAAACTCAACGGACCAAATTCGATCTGGGCTCGTTATGGGGCGGCCCAATCCTTAAAAACAATGTAGATTTGGTCCTATTTCTGCCAGGTTTAGAGCGGCCCAACTGCTCTCTTGTGAGTTTGCAGTGGCATTGGTCTGCTTATCATGAAGGTTACGTTTCATTGTTACTTTTTTTTCAGTACATTATTGTCTTATAATTAATTATGACGACAGACTTATGTTGAGAAATTAGGTTGATGCCATTAGACCACGTGATCTAAATTTGATTTGCTTATTATAAATAGGTCACTAAATTCTTAAACGTTAATAATGTGTTTTTTAATAGCAAATTAAATAAATTAATAATGAGGCATGTGTTGAACTGCTAAAGATATTGATGGACTTTGAACTTGTGTTGACATATTTCCCACGTCTAATTTGGGTGGAATAAAATTTTGAACTAATCGTCCTGCGAATCATGAATTTGTTATAAAACAAGATTAAAATCTTTTTATTAAAAAATGATTGAATATTTTTTATAATCCTACAATCCACACAATTCAACTCGCGATCCTATCATTGATATGCTCTTCGTCAACACCTCCCTGCATGTTCAACACGGATCACACTCACTGAGCCGCACATCATGACATAAAAAATCAAATATCGATTGATACAAGAGCCTACATGCAAAAAAATACCTCAAAGGTGAAAAATATAGTCAACGGTCAGACCTGGTCCGACAAAGTATTCACTCAATCAACCCAGAGCCCAAATTTTGAATGTCACTCATTACGTGCTCCCCCTGGCAGAAAAAGGGTATCTCCGGACCCACCGTACGCATCCACTTTCCCGACCCATACGATACACGCGTCGCACTCCCATTGGTTGTACTTTGACCATTTCAAAATATTTTTAAAAATTCACAAATTATTATTACTATTATTATTATTCATTTTTCTTCTCATCGGTCACTATTGCTGGTGACTTTGGCCCTTTCTCTTGCTGCTCATAAATCTCGACCCAGTGATCGAACCCCTTTATCTCGGCTGCTCTCTTCCCCCGTCTCGTTGGTGTCGCAATTTGGTATCAGAGGCGATGATGAACACCGCGATCGCCAGTGGGCGGCAGATGCAGCAGCAATCCGGCCACTAGCACCAGTACTTGGCCTCAGACCAGTTCCTCCTCTTCGACTCTACTGGCTCAAGTTTTAAAATTTATATCCAAATTATTTTTTTAAAAGATTTATATATGAAATAATCAAGATTTTGAAATGTCATTTGTATGTTTTTTTTAAGATGTATATATCTTGAATAAATTTTTTGAAGTAATTTTGTTTTATTGAAGAAGTATATATATGACCACCAAGTTTTTATGATTTTATCTTATTTTTTGCTATTTGAAAAAGGTCTATATGCAAAATTATAGATCATGAGTTTTGTCATTTTTTAGAGGAATGTATGCAAAAAATCAAGTTTTCAAAGTTCCATCTGAATTTTATTTTTTTAAAAAGTGGTATATGTATGAGATCTAGATGTCAAGGTTTAACCTTCACTTTCTTTTTTTTTGGAGGGTTATAGTGCGAAAATCAAGTATTTAACATTACATTTAATTTTTTATATTTTAGGGCGGTATATATGCAATGGTAAATATGTTGTGGTGCAATCTGCGATTTCATTTTTTTTAAGCTATAAATGTGAAAATCAAGTTTTTTAAACAATTTCAAGTTTCAAAATCGAGTTTCTAAAATTAATCTACATTTTTATTTTTAAAGAGGATTATATGTGATAATCAAGATTTTGAGGCACAATATGCCGTTTTTGTTTTATCGAAATATTAATATGTATAAATATTAAAATAAAAATTCTAAAGTAATTTTGTTTTATTGAAGACGTATATATGTGATTCTGAGTTCTTATAGTTTTGTCTGATTTTTCATTATTTAAAAAATATCTAAATGCAAAATTCTAGATCTTGAGTTTGAATGTGCAATTTATTTTTTTTTATGAGCTATACACTTGAAATTTAGTTTTTGAAAAAATTTAATTTTTTTGATGTGGTATATATGTGAAAAAAAAATTTTTTTTAAGGTTACAACTGAGTTTTTATTTTTTTTAAGAGAAAATCATTATTTTTTTGATGAATAACATAAGCAAAAAAAAAATTTCATTTTTATAGATTTATATCCGTGTAAATTAATTTTTTAAAGTAATTTCGTTGTTTTGGAGAGGTTGCATTAGAATTTGCATTTTTTAAAATTTGGTATATATGTGAAAAATAAAAATTTATAAGTTATATTAGAATTTTTTTTAAATTTAGTATACATACAAGAAATCAATATTTTGAGTTGTCATTTTAAATTTTGAAAAACATTTTTCTTTTTTTTTAAGTGGTATATATGCAAAAATCAAGTTTTTCACATTATATATAAGTTTGTATTTTTCTAAAAACACATATATGTAATATGTGATTTCATTTTTTATGAACTATAAATGAGAAATTCATTTTTTTAAAACAATTTCGCTCTTTTAAATAGGTATATATGAAAAAAAATAAATGTTAAAAATTATATCTAATTTTTTTATCTTTAAAGAGGTATATAAATGATAATCAAGATTTTGAGGTGCAATATGTAATTTTATTTTTAAAGATGTATATATTTTGAAATAAATTTTTTGAGGTAATTTTGTTTTATTGAAGAGGAATATACGTGAATATCAAGTTTTTATGATTTTATCTTTTTTTTGAAAATGGTCTATATGCAAAATTCTATATCTTTAGTTTGAATATACGATTTGATTTTTTTACAAAATATATACGTGGAAATTTAGTTTTTGAACAAAATTTATTTTTTTTGAATGGGTATATATGTGAAAAATCAAAATTTGAGATTACATTTGAATTTTCATTTTCTAAGAAATATATTTGAATTTTTTAAGAGATTACATTTGAATGGGTATATATATCCGAAAGTCAATATTTTTTGATGAATTATATATCCAAAAGTCAAATTTCATTTTTCAATCGCTTGTACTAAAAATCAATTTTTTACACGATTTTGTGCTTTTGAATATGCATGCAAGAAAAAAATGGAGTTTTTAAAATTTTATCTAAATTGAATATATATGTGATAATCAAGATTTTGAATTTTAATTTGTAATTTCATTTTTTTAGATGTATACATAATGAAATACAAATGTTGAATTATTTTGTCTTATTAAAAAAATATATATATGCAAATATCAAATTTCTTGGTTTGATCTATTTTTTATTTTTTTTAAAAGGTCTATATCCAAATTATTTATTTTTATGTATCAACTCTAAACCTTAAACCCCCAAATCCTAATCCTTAAACCATAAACCCTAATATCCTAAAATTCTAAAACCCTAGAGCCTAAATCAAAAACCCTAACTTCTAAATCTCAAAACCCTAAATCCTAAACCAAACACCCACATCCCTAAGTCATAAACGCAAAATCTTAAACCCTAAACTCTAAAACCTAACCATTAAACCCCTAAACCCTTATCCCAATCCCCAGACCCTAGACCCAAACCCTAATATCTAAACCCCAAAACCCCCCAAAAAGGCAAACTCAAAATCCTAAAATCCTAAATTCCAAACGCCAAATCCTAAACTCTAAATCCCAAATCCCAGATCCAAAACCCAAAACCTCAAACCCAGTAGAACTTCAAAAAATGATACTTTGCTTTTTGTTTAGGAACTCTAGTCAAAATTTAAATTTTAAATAATGGAATTTTGCTTTGCTCATGATTTATTGAAAAACGATGGCTAAAGGGTGTTGTGTACATCGGAAAGCTTATTGGCTCTGTCCTGCAAAGTAGAAATCTGTAACTAAACGGAAAAGCAACTATTGAAGAGCAGATAAGTCTGACCTATTTACAAGCACTAATATAATAAATACATCCCTTGTGGTAAACAATTTGACGTATTTCAATATAAGTTTTAGTTGCAAACTTTTAATTAATTCGCAACTGGCTCTCTGGGGCCAGTTAAATAAATGAGGCAGAAACACCTTAAGACTACATTCTCACCACAAACCCTGGCAACAAAGTTGAAGGATCCAAAGTCTGTCCTAATAAAAATTTACATGCTTGTCTTCTGAAGTTGCTCACAGGATTTGCCATTCATCTTCATTAGTATTGCAATCATCATCCATGTTTTCTGTGTCAAAGTTATCACCTGCTTCGTCTTGTCTCTGTGTACGAGCATCATGGTGGAGAATTGATCTCGAAGGCTGAAGGGATTGGGTGACGGTAAAAAGCGGTGCACCATTGGATCTACTACAAAGATCGGAAGCCCGCCAACATAAATCATCAAAGTCATCTGTAGACCATCACAAATGTGAGATAGGAAATAACATGTAGCAAACATTTTTGTGTTGACCCTATACAAGCAAACAGACCTTTGTTTCGGCAATAAAAGCCAATTGCCAAAGACGGATCAATTAGATCAGGTGCCATTCGACGGACAGTACTACAATTAAGTAAAACAAGAGAAAAAAGTGTAAATAATTTGTAGTACATGTATCTCATGAATGTTTGAGATGAAATACAATCAACAAAGAGAGAGCATACCCGCAGTGATATGACGATGTATCAGCTTCCAAATCGTCTTCTTTGAGATCAACAACCTGCATAAAAGCTAAACTGTAAATAAATGAACTATTACTTGAGCAACTTTTAACACTGATGTCACTAACAAGAATGACATGGAGGAGGAACAACAAAGATCTTGTCCATAGATTGTGAAAAAGTAGCACATGTTGCTGGCACAGAAGTCAAAAGGGCAAAGTAGTGTGGACTGCAGCAAAATGAACTATTTTTCTCAATAGTTTGTCAGAATCAAATTTTAAAAGATGGTATATGTCCCAAGGCAGTTGTGAACAAGGTCCTCAGCGAGAGCAACTATGTAAGTTGGTTGGAAGACCCAAGGCAGGTGTAATAAAAAATTTTAAGATTACACCTAAAATTTCATTATTTTAAGAGATAGATATAAAAAAATTAAGATTTTGAATTGAATTTATAATGTCATTTTTCCAAATGGTATATATATGTGTGTGAAAATCAAATTGTTGATCCGATTCATTCTTTTTCAAAAGATAAAAATTAGTTTTTTACGTTATATCTGAATTTTTCCTTTTTTTTTTTACTTTTAAAAAGATATATACATGCAAAAGGCAAAATTTTAAAGTTGAACGGAAATTTTATTTTGTGAAAAATTATACATATTTTGAACACAGTATGACGCTTTCGCTATCACGAAGGACCTGCTTTCATCTTTCTCGAGCCACTACGTGAGCAAAAAGAGTAGCAACCAGGACTTGTAATTGTGCTTGTTTGAAAACAAGTGTAACTCAGTCCGTTAAATCTCTGCAACTAACAATTAAAATAGAACATGACCAAAACAAACACGTAACAATTAACACGGTGAAGGCCAAACATATTGCATCTTAATTTTGACCAATACAGATACAACTACACAAATATGTTCTAAGGATAAATCTTCAAACATCGCAAGCTAAATTTTCAAACATCTCATCCTTTTGTCAAGTCTTCTTGGCCTTCATGCCAAGTGGTTGATAGATAACCCTAAATATCCATGCAGCCAGAATGGCACCAATAAACGGACAGATCCAATATACATAAAAATGCTCCCATGTGTTATGGCGATTGTTGATGTATGCCCAACCAAATGCCTGCAAATAACAAGCTGTACATAAGTTCTTACAATCGACATAACAATAAAAAACAACCAGAAAGAATGAATTACGTGTCTTAATCTACAAGAGAACTTTGAGCAACGAGCATAGTTCCGATCTCCAACCAATATATACAAGGCACATACCAAAACAATACATGTGATTTTTTTGGGTAGTCAAACCAAAGATGCAGATTGGAAGCCAAATAAATGTGAAGTCTCCACTGTTCAAAGTAGTATGGCTTCTCAAAGCAAAATTAAACACATTATGTGCAACATAACACTGGAGATGCAATTTAAGTGTCTAGAATATCTACTAGTACATATCTTTATACAGCTATAAAATCTGGACAAGTCTGTTCAGGCAGAATTGCCCCAAAACAAACACTAGTGCCACTGTTATCTAAAGATAATCTGATATGCTCAGCATACCACAAGAAATTGTGCCTTTCCAGATGAGCACATACCTTCCGACCCCAAACAAGTGCTTTATGGTAGCATATCCTACTTGATTTTAGGTGCAGTTTACATGCAATTTAACTTCACCACCTATCACATATCTGGATGTTCTATGGTAGATATGAATAATGGATTGAGATACTTATTATTATCACATTGAATTTGACAAGATTTCTATAAATGAAAGGATATAACATCTAATCTGTAAAAGGTTTTCCATGATAGACAACACCTTAGCCTTGTTTGCTACTATCATGTGAAATCAAATACATGCTATTACAAAACAATGATAACAGTAATCCTGCAACTACTGATTGGGTCAATGTCAACTGGAAAAGAAATTGGCCCTAACAAAAATGGAATCTCAAAATATTCATCAATGTCTCTTGCTTGGGTGAGATACTATTCAAAGAATCCATAACCATTGAAGAGGAGGGTTACGTAGGAGGGAGGAACCAACAAATCTGGATTGAAAGGGTTTCCAACTAAGATCTACACATCCTGACACAGATATTCCTATGGACATCCATTCTCCATCCAATGGATGTCTCTATCCATCTAATACATGGGGGAGTTCAACCACTCTTTCTTGCTGGACAACTGACCAAACTTCCCTCATTCCACTAATTTACTTTTTGAATTAAACACTTAAAACAACAATCTTGCAGTATAATGAAGGTATGTAGATCATCAAGAAGGGAGTGCAAATGCATCCCTTACACATTCCCCTAATTACTGAAAATACCCAAAAAGGATTGTCCATGGGTCTATAGCGACAGCATGACGCTTTCTGATAAAGTCAGCTTCAATGTATGCTTCCACTTCTCGTTTGCACATCAAAACAAAAACATCAACCAAAGTAGATGCTAAGCAAACTTAATGAATAAAAGAGCAAACTACTCAATTCATCCATCCAGTTTGTTAATTTACAAAACAAAGTAAGAAACTAATAAGGGAAGTAGCATAATTTGTTTGTTTATTATGACATGGCAATCACAGCTTGTCACGTGTTAAATGTATCTTTAATATAATTTGCACATAACAACATTGAATTCCAAATAATGTCCAACATTTTGGCAAAGTAAAACATGTCACAATTACTCTCTAAAAAAGATTGAAAAAACCAAGTATCCAATAATAAGGTCATAAAATGTGGCCAAGATTATGCAGCCACTGTTCAGTGTTATCTTTGCAAATGATAAAAAAATCAATAACCTTTGTTTGCCTAACAAATATTGTGGCCTACTGACTCATTCTCCAGTGTGAAAGATCCACAAATTTTTGTGTTATATGAAGCTTATAAAAGATTTTCATGCCCTCAGCATGCTATGTTGCATGTCATCAAAATTCTCACATTGACTTGGACTAATATAATGCAAATCCAAGATCTACTAGGTGAATTCAGATGTGCCATTCTGTGCCAAAACAATAAAATAATGTTAATTTAGCATCCAATGCGCTTCAAGATCATCATTTTCCGACTCCATCATATGCATGACAAGTGAAATGGCAGCATTATGTTCTCATATATATGTTCTGTTAATTAAAAAATTCTCATAAAATGTATGCTAATTGAACTTACGTACTTAAATTCCCGATAAAATGAAGCAAATCATAATGATATTTCAATCATTACAAATTATAAGAACTAACGAGAACAACAAAATTATTTAGTTATGCAGGATTTGCCACAAAGAAGACAGGATAAAACTTAAGAAGATTCAAGGTTGCAAAATGTCCCCTTTTATGGGTTGTCATGCTGGTTGTGTTGTGTGTGTGTCTGAGATGGGGGATCGGCTTATGAATGAGACTATCGAAATGGCAGAAATAATATCCTTTTACAAACATGCATAGGTCTAGTTAAGTCTGGAGCACAAATGAGAAAAACTACAGAGAAACCATGTCAATATGCGATGGAAAAAGGCGGATTTCAAAGATTCAGATTTATATCATGATCTACCTATCTAATGCACACATCAGAAATATCCTATGCAACAGATTAACAATAACTTTCTTCAACCTAAACTTGAATTAGAAACACTCGGACAGAAATGGGGACCATATTCTAGTTACTTCATGCATATAATATGTAATGACAGATCATAATGGAAAGTAGCGTCTCACATTGACTGGATTCATGGATGGGCCGGTGTATCCAGCACCAGTGACCACCAAGGCAACAGTGGTGGCAGCGAGCAACCAGGATTTAATAACTGGACTTTTGGGACCCTTGATGATGATCCAGAGGACAGAGAGGGTAATAAGGAAGGTGAGAACGCCTTCGGAGATGGCGCCCGTGTGCGGGTCCACCTTCAGCGAAGGGCCGCCGAGCATTTTCTTGTACTGAATCGGCGTGAACTCCATGATCGCCAACACACCGGCTGTGGCGCCGAGTGCCTATCAATCGATCAAGTGGCTTGTCAAAGCAGGAGAATGTGAGACAATAAATAAGGCGCAGAAGACTCTGTCTGTGTAATAGACCTGGGCAGGGAAGCGGAGGGCCATGGAGAAGAGGGTTTCGGTCCCGAGGCCGGCAGCGTAGAAGGCGGCGGTCCCAGTGGGGTTGAAGCTGGCGCCGCCGATGGCATCGCAGATGAGATTGAAGAAGAAAATGAGAGAGGCGACGAGGGAGGTGGTGATGAGCAGGTTAGGGGCGAGGCCCTGAATCTGAAGGGCCGCGGCGGTGATCGATGTGATGGCGCCCACCATGTTCACGCAGAAAATCCACAGGAAAGTAATAACCGCATCGCACACTGCTGCCTTGATCGCGCCCATTCTCTCTCTCTCTCTCTCTCCACCCCCACCCCCACCACCACCACCACCACCACCACCACCACCACGACCACGAGAACGGAAACGCTAGCCTTAGGAGAGGGGATCAGGAGCTCATGGTATCTGGACGAACGGCCCGGGTATCGACAAGTGCGCAATGAATTGGTATCTGACTTTGATAAGATCGAAAGTTGATCGCATTTCCAGCCGGAACCCCATCACGCGCGTCACGTGGTCCACGTTCGCATGAGGTATAAGTTTTTGGAGAGCGAAAGTGACGGTCAAGACTAATAAATTATTTTATAAATTAATTTTTTTATTAAAATTAAGATTTTAATAATTTAAAATATGAAAAAATATTTATTTTTTAATAATAATTTAATTTAATAATAATATAAAATAATAAATATTAATTTTACAAAAAAATTAATTTTAAAATGAGTTGATCCTGATCTTAATCCCAAAATAAATGAGGTCTTAACAAACAAGCAAATGTCCGATCGCAAATATATAAAATATTACATCTCTCGTTATTATTATTAACAAAAATTCATATCCAAATTAATTTTAAATAAATTTATAATGTTTAATTTAATATAAAAGGAGATGTTATTTGTTTGTTTGGTATTTCGCACTCTATTGAAAACAAAAAAATTTAAAAATAGAGTTTTTATATTTAAATTTTAAAATTAGAACGTAACTATTTTTATATTTAGTTAAATATTACAATTCTAACAGAAAAAGAATGTTTATCTATTGCTAAATTTTCATTTTGATATAGCTGATGTGTTTGATTTGAAACGGGTGATCAAATTTGCCTCACAACTAATTAAAAAAATCCTGAAATTTGTTTTATTTATCAAAAATTTTATGCTATTTTAGTATTTATCTACATCTCCCTTTTTTTTAAATTTATTACCTACAACTTCCTAATTATTATTTAATCAAAATTTTTTTCAAAAAATTTATTTTTTCCCTTTATAATTTTATAACTAAATCCTTTAAAATTCTTAATTTCTCATCTTCTACTATATCTCTTAAATGTTTACAAATAATCCTCAACTAAATTATAAATTATAATTTACATATTTATATATTTATAAATATACCCCTCAAATATTTTTATTTATAGATAAGTTCAAATTTTAATATTTTTCAAATGAAAATTTACAGATAGGACCTTAAATGTTTAAAATTTTTATAAATAAACCCTCCATAAAATTATAAATTATAAGTTTAATATTTGTATATTTATAAATAGATCCTTCAAATATTTTTATTTATAAGTAAGTCCATTTCTTTTTTGATAAAAAATTTACAATATTGAAGATTTTAAAACTTAAAATTTTAAATTATGAGTTTAACATTTGTATATTTGTAAAAAGACCCCTCAAATATTTTTATTTATAAATAAGTCTAAATTTTATCAAATTTTTTAATAAAATTTCAAAATATTGAAGGTTTTAAAATTTAAACTTTAAAATTATAAGTTTAATATTTGTACATTTACAAATAGACTCCGTGAATATTTTTATTTATAAATAAGTCCAAATTTTATCATTTTTCAAATAAAATTTTACAAAAAAGACATTAAAGTTTTTAAAACTTAAAATTTCAAATTACAAGTTTAATATTTATGTATTTACAAATAGACTCCTTGAATATTTCTTTTATAAATTAGTCCAAATTTCATCAATTTTAAAATAAAATTTTATAAAAAAATATTGAAAGTTTTTAAACTTAAAATTTAAAATTACAAGTTTAATATTTGTATATTTACAAATAAACCCATTAAATATTTTTATTTATAAATAAGTCTAAATTTTAATATTTTTTAAATAAAAAGTATAAAAAAGACATTGAAGGTTTAAAACTTAAAATTTCAAATTACAGATTTAATATTTGTACATTTATTAATAGATTTCTTTAATATTTTTATTTATAAGTACGTCCAAACTTTACAACTTTTAAAATAAAGTTGTATAAAAAAGATATTGAAGTTTTTAAAACTTAGAATTTCAAATTACAAGTTTAATATTTGTACATTTATAAATAGATCATTTGAATATTCTTATTTATAAATAAGTCCAAACTTTATAATTTTTAAAATAAAATGGTATAAAAAAAAATATTAAAGGCTTTAAAACTTAAAATTTTAAATTATAAGTTTAATATTTACACATTTACAAATAGATCTCTTGAATATTTTTTACCTATAAATAAAACCTATTTATAAATAAAAAATATTCAAGGTGTCTATTTGTAAATGTACAAATATTAAACTTATAATCTAAAATTTTAAATTTTAAGACCTTCAATATCTTTTTTCATAAAAATTTATCTAAAAAATGATAAAATTTGGACTTATTTATAAATGAAAATATTGAAGAGGTATATTTGGAAATGTATAAATATTCAAATTATAATTTAAAATTTTGAGTTTTAAAACCTTCAATGTCTTTTTTATACCATTTTATTTTAAAAATGATAAAATTTGGACTTATTTACAAATAATAATATTCAAGGGGTCTATTTATAAATGTCAAAATATTAAACTTGTAATTTAAATTTTAAGTTTTAAAATTTTTAGTGTCTTTTTTGTAAAATTTTATTTTAAAATGATAAATTTTGGACGTACTTATGAATAAAAATATTCAAGAGATCTATTTGTAGATGTATAAATATTAAATTTATAACTTATAATTTTTAGTTTTAAACCTTCAATATTTTTTTTGTCAAATTCTTTTTTAAAAATGATAAAGTTTGAATTTATTTATAAATAAAAATATTCAAGGGGTTTATTTATAAATGTACAAATATTAAATTGGTAATTTAAAATTTTATTTTAAACCGTCATAGTTTTTTATAACTTTTAAAATAATAATTTAATTTATAAATAAAATATTTGAGAGGTCGATTTGTAAATGTACAAATATTAAACTTGTAATTTGAAATTTTAATTTTTAAAACCTTCAATATTGTGAAATTTTATTTAAAAAATTGATTCAATTTGACTTTTTTATAAATAAAAATATTTGAAAGGCCTATTTATAAATATACAAATATTAAACTTATAATTTAAACTTTTATGAAGGGTTTATTTGTAACAAATTTTAAATATTTTAGGTTTTCTTTGTAAATTTTTATTTGAAAAATATGAAAATTTTGACTTATCTATAAATAAAATTATTTGAGGGGTCTATTTATAAATATATAAATTTGTAAATTATAATGTATAATTTAGTTGAAGATTTATTTGTAAATATTTAAGCGAAAGAGTAGAGGATGGGAAATTAAGAATTTTAAATGATTTAGTTGTAAAATTATAAAGGGTAAAAGTAAAATTTTTGGAAAAAAAATTTGATTAAATAACAATGAGGAGGTTGTAGATAATAAATTTAAAAAGAAGGAGAGTATAGATAGATACTAAAATTGCGGAGAGTTTTTGATAAATAAGACAAATTTTGGGGGGTTATAGGTAAATACCCCTAAACAATATAAAGGGTCCATTTGACTTCTGAAATGAGTGAAATTAATTTTAAAAAAATTGGTGTTTACATGAGTTTTTGATGGGTATTTGTAATTATCTAAATTACAAATTTTCATACAATATTAAGTTATTAACTATGCAATAATATTTTTGGTTCCTCAAAAAAAAATTGTAATAATATTATATTTTAAATAAAATTATGGCAATCAGGACATAAGTAAATATATATAATTATCCCATTATAATAGTTAATATTTTGTAATAAATGATATAATTTTAAGTATAAGAATAAATTTGTGTGGAATTCACCTTTTTTGCACAAGAAATAATCATTTTTAATGTAGAATCAGTCTATAGAGAAAGGTTTGCCCAATTACAAATTTAAGACACAAAAATTAATTAATTGAAAATTTATTTTTAGCATTTTAAAATATAATTCTAATATTTATTGTTGACCGAAAAAATTAATATATTAACAACAATGTCATTTTGTCTTATACAATTCTTAACCACACAAATGCTTATGACCTCATTCATGCATCTAATAATAATTAAATATATATTATTTTAAATTAAAATTAGAAAGTGCTGTGATTTTTCAAATATGTTTATTCGTTTTTATTGCGTTTGAACATTAAGGAAAAATATATAATATAAAGGCATCATTTTATTAATAAATTTATTATTTATAAATATAAATTTATCATAAGTTTTTATATTCAGAATTTTCTTTTATATTTTTAATAGTCAAATTTTCAAAGGATCTCAAAGTCTAGATGATTGGCATCGGCGGAAGGTGAGAACGCCTCCGGAGACACCGCATGAGTGGGACCCACGACAGGTGAAATTGCCCAATTCTAAATTTGGAATCGATGAATTCTGATATTGAGCCCCAAAATTATTAAAATAGATGGAATTGAACCACCAAATTCCGGGTGCAGTCAAATACACCTAAATGGTTGAGATGCTGGCCATAACGGAAAGACTCAGAATTAATAAGAAAGAAAACAACTATAAAAATAAAAAATTATATGTTTGAGTTTTATTAATTTTATTAATCTCGAGAACTATTTTTTTTTAAAAAATAATGGAACAAATGCTTAGAGGGTTATAACGAATTTCGCCTATAATATTCGATTTTCTGGGAGGCGTAATGACGAATCAAATTCCTTCTTCTATCCACCCTTAGTGTGCGCGGGCGTCATGCTTTGGGAGAATCAAATTCCCCCATTATTATCCTCCCTATTCCGCCTCACCTTTGCTTGACATTTTGTTTTCTGAGAGAATCAAATTCCCCACTCTTATCCTCCTTGTTCCTCCTCACCTTTGCTTGGAATTTTCTTTCTTCTTTTTGATTGATAGCTGATGGCAGGAGTTGGTCGGCTCATTCGGCTCCCATTACAAACACACACACAGCGAGAGAGAGAGAGAGAGAGAGAGAGAGAGAGAGAGAGAGAGAGAGCTGAAAGCTATAAATAGTAAGTTATCGTTAAGGTCCTCAACTCCATAGATAAAGAAAAGGGAAGGAGAAGGGAAGAGTAGAGTGCGTGTTCACTTGATCTGCGATGGCAAAGGCAATGCATCGCAAACAGGAGGAGCTGGCACAGCCTTTTCCAACTTTTAACTATGGAGGAACTTGGGTGGTGGGGACTCCGGTGGCACCGAGCCAACAGGACCCCTCCTCCAGGGTCCCCGTAGAGTATTACATCCCTAGCAGTAGCCAGACAACCAACCCCATCTCCGCCGCCAAATACACTGCTGCTCCCCCACAGCCCATTGCAGCCCAAGTTGCTCCCTGGGTGCCCAACAATGCCACCACCAACAACAACCTGAGAGGCAACTCCAACTCCAACCCTAATCCCTATGTGCAAGTGTCTCCTGTCCCTCCCTCCGCTTCCAAGAGTAATGATTTTTTTTTTTCTGCTTCCAACCTTATCTCCATTTCTTCACGCTGACGGACGGTCCTTCTTCATCTTCTTCTCCATCGGTATTCAGCCCCCGGGGACACGATATGCAAACTGCTAAACCGCTGCGGCCACAAGTTAGAGCACACAGCCAGGAAGGCTGGCGATGCTGCTGGAAACGTATGGAATCACCGTATGTCTCTCTCTCTCTCTCTCTCTCTGCAGTCTCTATCTGCCCACTAATAACCTGTCTCCATTAAGTAACCTCATTTATTTCGCTCAAATTGGGGTTTACAGCTGCATTCTTTCTTTCATGCGAATCTTATCCTAGGTGGGGGACAGCTCTATTTGTTTTTAGAAACTATTGATTGTAAAAGAAAACAATATGCATTCATCGTAAAAAAGAGGACCAAAATCACAATTCTTCACAGTAAAATTGCTAGACTGGGGGAGATCTATCAGTTAAGTCGTAGCGACCAATTGCTGTGCCATAGTTCGGGTGACTGGCTGGATGGGGTTTCCAGTTCGCCGGACAACATATATACCATCGTTTATGAAGCTTTACATAACACAGGTAGCGTAAATATCATTCAGGTTCGTGAATTTTCCATTTCCAAATAAATCTTTGCTGTCTTAAAGCAATGTTATGATTCCAATAGTATGATTTTCAAATGTACAATGTAACTTTCCTAAAACCAACCCTCTATAGAAATGGCCTATCCGGTTATACTCATTAATATTGTTAACTTCTTGCACTTCTGTTGCCCTCGTTTTTTCATTTCAATGTAGTCAACCTAAAATTTTTTGCTGCACCAGGGTTGCATGTACAGTGTGAATATTCCTTTTATATTTATGAGCCTATTATATTGTTATCCAAAGCAGAATAGTTTTGAACTGTTGATTGTTTCTTCATTACCAGGTACTCTTTGAGTATTTTCGGCTTTTGGATAACTTATCTTTGAATCGAGAGTAACTAATGAAATGCGATTTATCTGGAAGATGCAAATAGATAACTAAGGCTTTCCCTTAATCTTTTTATAAGCAGAGAGGAAAAGAAAAAACCTCAAATGTTGAACTTTTGATTATGGTCTTTATTTTTCTGACAGTTAAAACTGGGCCTACCCTGACCACAGCAGCAATGGCAATGCTTGCTCAAGGAACAAAAGTGATAGCAGAAGGAGGGCATGAAAAGCTTTTCCAGCAGATGTTTTCTACAATGCCTGGAGAGCGGCTCCAAAACTCATACACTTGCTATTTGTCTACCTCTGCTGGTCCAGTCCTAGGAACACTCTACATAACCACTACAAGGTTGGCCTTTTGCAGTGAGAATCCTCTTTGCAACAATATTGCGCCAGGGCAACAGGAATGGGTTTATTATAAGGTATGCATCTTCTACCACTTCTACCCAACAAATAGCATTTGCCCTTAAGAAAGAGAGACAATATTATAGGAGTGAGCTGTCTTAATCAGCACCTCGACGTTTGTGACCCGCCGCACACTCAGCCAATTTTATTTTTTCCCTATTTTTTGGAAAAAATCTCATTATTAGATTTACAATAATTATCTTATTTAAGTTAATTTTAATTTTTGTAATTTGTTGATTAAAGACAACTACTATGGGTTAGATTCCACAGCCATTGGTCCACTAGCCTAGCCCACCGGGTCTTACATTTATATCTAATTAATGGACCGAAGTATGATTATTTAATAAAGATTCAAGAAAATGAGAGGGCTGGGGCAACTTGCAACTATGTTTGCATATGAGTAATTTACAAGAAGAGGAATTGGAAATCAAAAATGTATCTAATCGAGTGGATTATAACACAGATTTTGCAACAGATGTTACAAGTATGTGTCTCATTGCATACAAATAACCAAACGATTAATCTGCAACTTCCATTGATTTCATTGATGGACGAACAAAAAACCATAAAATAAACGTCAAACCACTTTTTGGTCTTACAAAGCAGTAGATATTTTAGCTAAAATTAAAAGAACCGGAATATATGATTCCTATGATCAGCTTCTTGAGTCAACGCTGACTGTTAAAAGAGGTAATTTAATAAATTTCAAATCTCCGCATATGAAATGTCCAGCTAATAATGCGAGTATTCATCTATTGCTAAACTCGTACTTCACGCTTCCGTTAGTGCAATACATTCTTGGTGCCAAATAATATCTCTACAGGGTTGCTGTTGTCTACCATATTAGTTTTAAAAAAAATAATGACTCTGCAGGTTGCTGTGCAACTTCATCAATTAAAGGCCGTGAACCCTTCTTTAAACACTAGGAATCCATCAGAGAAGTACATTCAGGTTGTGACTGCAGACAACCATGAGTTCTGGTTCATGGGACTCGTGTCATATGACAAAGCTCTCAAGCATCTGACTGGTGTTTTACAACGATCTGAACTCTACCATTCTCAAAATCCGTCCAAGCGAACATAGGATCAACTTTATGAACTTCTGAGGAGTTGATACAACCTATGCAATCATTTTCTGCAATATATATTTATGTGTTTGGCAATACCCATTCAATTTGGTTGTGTTTATTCCATGCTTTGTGGCTCAGGAATACTAGTTATGATATATGTGTTTTCCGGATGTAACATTGTATGGTGTTGTTACTCACTCGGTGTCAAAAATATACCACAGTGAGTTCATGATCAGGGTATGGAAAAATGTTATGGACGCTTTTGCCACAATATTTATTGTATGCTTTGTGGCTTTGTGAATAGCTATATGATGTATGTTGTGAAAAATCTGAGCTTAACAGTGACAGTTTTAGTATAAAACATATCCCACTTTTATTTGTCTGTATTATTGCAGGGTCTGCCAAATAGCCATGCATTCGGAGTTTCTATAACTCTACACACGCTTGATCTCTTGATGATGTATAATCGTTTCATTGTTCATAGCGATTCGTTAGCAGCAAAGACAAGGATCACCGTGCTATTATGGAGAAAATCTGTAGATATTGACACACAACATAGACTTATGTAACTACAGAACTCGTTTCGTTGGATTACAAGCATTACTGATCTGTCTCTTGATAAGCAACAAAATGTCTTGAGACCAAAATTTCATGCACTGAACTAGACACCACAAAACTAAGGACGATGCCTCTGATCAGCAGATTCAATTCGAGCGGCCAGAGCTGCCAACTGACCTTTGACACTCAGATCAATTACTTTGGAACCGTCTCTATCATAGCTGATCACGAATCCTGCAATCAGAGAAGGATCGATGACATTCTCCAACTTCAAGGCTGCGAAGCCAGTTAGCCTCTGCATCTTCCTTGTAATCAAATCAAGTTGTTTGCTCTCAAGCTTTACTGCAGAAGAAATTACTACGGCGAGGTATGCATTTTGCTGTTGTAAGGGACCATTTTCAACCTGTACCCTGCTTTTCAAAGGGTTGAAGCCACCACTATCCAGGAGAGAGCTCAAGAAGTTCGATGTTAATGGCTGGATATCTGTATAATGATTCGGAAGATTGGCAACCATCGCCAGGGGTTGATCCGAGGAATGATCTTCCTTGTCAACCATTTGGAAGGGACTACGAATGGTGTTGATGCCCCTAGAGTGAGCTTTCAAAACGATGGGGGATCCCTTGGGCTCAGATAATGGTTCCACGTGTACAGGGTCCTCGCTTGTAACAATGATTGCTGAAGTCCTTGACGAGCTTGGCCACGATAACTTGAGAGGCTGGTTGGTGCCTTTTGACTGCGCAGCCGCGGTTGGGAGGTGTTGAGGCACTTCATGGGAGCCAGATCCTCGGGCTCTGGGGGAGAATGCTGACTGGCCATTTGGAAAGACGCTCTGCTGGTTTAAGGTGCTCATCTTGTTTTCCTACCCTGTTGTTTTATTTATGCAACACGGTTACTAGTTTGAAATATTTCTAAGTGAAACGCACAAAATGCACAAGTTATGGGGATGAGTCGGATGGCTATGATTCTTATGTGGGAACAAATAGAAAGCCACGTCCATTGGGTTTGAACGCATGGGCCAAAAAATAGAATCGTGTTGCGATGTCGGGGAACGGTCTGAACCAAAATATATTAGTCCTGGGAGTCAGCAATGGAAGAAGATGCATGAGTTTTCAGACCTGTAGTTTGTCCTAAGAGATCATTAATCTGGGCAGCTCTTCTCCTTTTTTCTCACTACAGACTACAAATACGGCCGCTGTGAAGAACGCAAGGAGTAGATTTTTGGTTGGCAAAAAAAAAAGAGATGCCTTGAGTATTTTTCGTGTGTAGTGCTTGTCATTGATAAAAGCAGAGGGGAGGTGAGGGGAGAGGACTACCTGCGCAAGCAGTGAGCACCGGAAGCGTTTAATGACGGTAGCGAATCAGGAGCTGAAACCCGCCTTGGGAGGAGCACGATGGGGAATGGATTGTGGATAGGTAGGGATCGTGTGGTGGTGGTGCGTGGCTATATACAGCCCGCAGGAGGCATACGGATAACATTTTGATTTAAGATTAAGCGGAGGAGAACAGAGGACGACTCTCTGGTTTGATTTGATAAGCCAATCCGGTTGGCTTAGTCCGACCACTCAAACCAGGTGGGCCCCCGCACCGCAGTCTCATATCATTGCTGCAAACCTCAGCTGGCTGAGGCGCGCTGCACTGCATGCCTCACCGCAGAGTCGAAGGAAAAAAATAAGGGTATGTTTGGAACGGGATCATAGTCAAAGTTAAGGTCAAGACTAGTGAACTACTTTTATAAACGAATATTTTTTTATCAAAATTAAGACTTCAATAATTTAAAATTTAAAAAATTATTTAATTTTTTATATCGTCAAACTATCATCCTATTCTCCATTAAGTGAGTTCTGGCGGCACCTCTTGTTCCTATTTGGCTCGGCAGTGGATGTCATTTTTGGTTGGAGTGGAGTGGAGATGAAACTGCGTCAAGTAAGATCCAAATGACACATCTTTTGAGTAAAGAGGGGTACAGTATATTCTCTACCGTGTTATTTCCACGTTCTTCCCTGTCCGTATTGGCATTGGACCCGCTTGACGACGGGGAAATCACAGCGCAATTTACCGACTAGGCGTACAAAATTCTGATTTTTGCTTGGAACACCCAACATTTCAAGTAACATTTTAAATTTCAGTTTTAAAATTATTTCGGTATTCATCAAAAATTAATATACTTTAATTATTTTGATCCTTTCTATAATTTGGAATATTTTATATTTTAAAAATTATTAAGTGTATTTGAAATCGATATTTTGAAATTATTAACTGTATTTGAAGATTTCTGTAAATCTAAGTTTAAAATTTTGTTTGTAAGTCACATAGTATTATTGTTTTTCTAGAAGAAGAAAAGAGAGAAATATTTTCATCTAATTACGGTAAGGGATGATGTGGCTGACGTTAGCGAATAATTAGCTTTAAATTTTCTTTTTCCACCCTTTTGCTCCTATTTATTATTGATTGGTCGTCGTCGCTGGAAAAATATCTTCTATCTTCTCTCCGGAGTCCCCTCTCCTCTTTTATCGTGATATCCGCCGATCATTGGTTGGGAAACCAGAGCGAGAAGGAGGATGGCTGCCGCCCGTTACCCGACGGCAGCTCCTCTGCCACTGTCGCTTCTTGCGCTGATCCTGCTGGCCATCGCTATCGCCGTCCAACCCCTTCAGGTCCAGGTTCCCTCCTCCCTGTATCTCTCCATCTTTTTACGATACCATCCTATCCAGTAATGAATTTAAGAAAAATAAAAAAAATGAATTTTTTCAACTTTCCTTGCTCCTTGTAAACTAGATCTCCAACTCAATCAGCCAAAAGTCAAGCCCTTTCAAATGTAATCCCCACTTTTGGAGGATAGCATATTATTTGTTTTGAGGATTCTTTCGCTCTATCTTTCCTTAGTCCAAAACAAAATCATAAAAGTAATTAATTTTGGGATTATCCAGGTTCTTGCAGCAGAACCAATTTCACAGCGGAGGACTGAGTCTAACATTCTCCAGGTATTTTTGCCGCCAACAACGCATATTTCTTACTTTTATCTTTTAAGTATGGCTTTTTGTCTTCCTGGTAGTCTCGGTTATCCTTGTCTTGTTTATTTAGGATGCAATCGTAGAGAAGATCAACTCGGATCCTACAGCCGGATGGAAGGCATACATGAATCCTCGTTTCTCTAATTATACTGTGAGGCTTCAAATACCAAAACTTACAACTCAATTGCCTTGATTTGTGTTGTGTTAATCCAGCTTCTCTCTCTTTCTCGCCCGCTCTCTGCCTCGCTAACTTCTCTCTTGATTTTCTAGGTTGGCCAATTTAAACATATACTTGGAGTGAAACCAACGCCTCTGAATAAACTAGGATATATTCCCACAAGAACCTATCCTAAAACGCTAAAGCTTCCGCAACAGTTTGATGCCAGAACAGCTTGGCCTCAGTGTACTACAATTGGGAGAATACTTGGTCAGCTATTTTCTCTCTGCTTCTTATATCTCCATCCTTTTTTTGTTTAAACCTTTAAGAGGAGACTGATGTTCTTACCTTGCCTATCATATAATCCTGCTATTACCATTTCCCAACAAAGATCAGGTAACTTGCCTCTGTTTCACCTGCATAGCCGCTTAGCTCACAAATGGATAGATGGGTACTCAACTTGTCTGTGATGATCAGGGACATTGTGGATCGTGTTGGGCTTTTGGTGCAGTAGAATCTTTGTCTGACCGCTTTTGTATCCATTTTCACATGGTATGATTCACATCAAAGTTGACATCGATGCACTAGTATTAGCATCAGCGCTTGACTAGCTAATTGTTCTGAATTTGCAGAACATATCCCTGTCAGTTAATGATCTGTTAGCATGTTGTGGCTTCATGTGCGGAGATGGTTGTGATGGAGGATATCCTATATATGCATGGAAATACTTTGTTCAGAATGGTGTTGTCACTGAAGAGGTAATACAACATCTTTTTCCATGACAAATTTTCCTTTATCTGGTTGATACTAAAGATCCGTATGTTGGAATATTATTTGCAATTGCATGTAGTGCCTGCATTCACTTCAATGGTCAGGCCAGACCTTAGGGCTTACGCCTATGCAAGCCTGACTCTGATTTACATGCTGCAATTTTTCGGACCAGGCATGTCTGTTATTTCTCTCAAGTAATCAAAGCCTAACTTTTTTGACAGCCTAACGATAGGTACATTTGAACCCATATGGTTGTTGGCTGCTCATATAAGCATTTGGATGCTAATAGTATCTGTTCTTTGTTCTTAACCTTTCCTTTTGCTGTTTGCAAGTATTGGATGTTGATTTTATATATCATGATTGTATCACTATCTTTTGTCGGTGGTCCAAAAGGAGTCCCAATTTGTAAACGAAATCATTCTTTGCCCAACTTGTCTTCTTTATTTGATTTGTGGCATTTTGTCATTTTGTTCTTTTAGCTAATGCTCTCACAACAAACTTAGCCATGTGCAATTCTCTTGCCTTAACACCTCTATGTAGAAGTCTGTTGCAGTATCTTGGATCTATTTAATTGTTTTCTTGTAGGAGAAAGCGACAATATGTGGAACCGTAATGTCATCTAAATAATTTCTACCTTCTAGTGGGACAATATTCCATTCCATGGTTCAGAATTTGGTCATAAGCAAGCGCATGAAAAGAGATTTCTGACGTATCAGTAGAATATTGAAGGTTCTGTACTGATGGATGAAAAGAGAATAGTTCATTTAAGAAACATTACTTTTTTGGACGCTATAACATCATGAAATCATTCACTGACTTCAACCCGTTCAGGCAAAAGAAAGAACTTTGAGCTGGCCTCAATCATTTGATGGACCAACTATATATCTAATGCATAACTAGCACTACAGGGATGGAAAATATTTTTGTTCTTTAAAGATTTCAGTCATGAAACCCTTTAAAAATTCAGCCCATTCAGGCAAAAGGAAGCGCTAATGAGATGGGCTTACACATAAGAAGATTAATTCAAGTAAAATAAATTATGAACAAATTTATAATTTTTTTTTCTGTTGAAAAAGAATAAGCTAATATGTAGATATCTTCTATGAATTCATATCCCCAAGCCACTCCTGTAACTGAAAGTGAGAATCTCATACCAATTTCTGAGGTTTTCCATAGTATATTTTTAGGGAGTTGTATCTATGGCGGCTTGTAGATTTAGAATTTAAGCATTTGCTTATCATTTTCTTTATTGCACTCATGTGGACCAACTTATTTTTTGGATCTTGCAGTGTGACCCATATTTTGATGACATCGGATGTGCCCATCCAGGCTGTGAACCTCTATACCCTACTCCACAATGCACTAGAAGATGCAAAGGCAAGAACCTGCTGTGGGAAGAGAGTAAGCATTTTGGTGTCAATGCTTACAGACTGAGCTCTGATCCACGTGATATCATGACGGAACTTTTCATGAATGGTCCTATGGAAGTTTCCTTCACTGTTTATGAGGTATGGAGGATCATAGATGAGAAAAAACGAAAATACGGACTTATTACCAACTTAGCACAGCCCTTTTTCTTCTTTTCTCAATGATGAGGATGGAGAATTTTGGAGCGCTTTACTGCAGTTTTTCGCTGGCCCAATTGCCTCCCGTTATCTATTTGGTTTTTTCTGACACTTGCTCAAATATTTGCAGGATTTTGCCCATTATAAATCAGGGGTATACAAGCATGTTACAGGCGATGTGATGGGTGGTCATGCAGTGAAGTTGATTGGCTGGGGGACCAGTGCCAATGGTGAAGACTATTGGGTCTGGTTCTAACTTGTTCACATATAACGGAACCATTCAGTTGCCTATCCATGCAATCTCACTTGTGTTTTTCCTGCTTTGCAGCTTCTTGCCAATCAATGGAACAGAGGATGGGGTGATGTATGTTTATTGAACAAAGCCATGAACAAAATATTAAGCAAATTTGAAATGCATTTTTTCCCTTCATTACATTAACTTGATTTTTCTATTGTGGATTTTGCCTAGGATGGTTACTTCAAGATAGCAAGGGGAGTAAGTGAATGTGGCATTGAGGAGGATGTTACTGCAGGCATGCCTTCGTCCAAGAACTTGATCCAAAACTATGCTGGCATAAATGCAGCTGGGGATGCTGCTGTGTGATTGCTACAGTTGATTTGACATTTATCCTAATCTTTCAGACAACTATTTACAAGGGTAGTATTTATAAGGCTAGGACATGAAAGACAACTCAACGATCGTCTGAATAAACTTCAATATGCTGTTATATATTAATTGTCAAGGATGGAAGATGATGTCAATCATATCTATAAATTGCTTCTCTATGGTATCCAACACCCAGAAGAGAAAACATGGTGGAAATGATGTTGGCTGCAGAAAAACACACATTTACAGTTTAGATATACAAAAGAGAGTTGCGTATTTATCATATGCTAGTGATATGTTGTCTGCTTTCAGGTTATGTTGCCTTTTGAGTGGCGAGCTTAGCTAGGTGGAACTGTGCTGGATATTTATGCTTGTTAGGGGAGATGCTGTCCTCCTCAGGTGGTAGTTCATTCAGAAATGCCCAGTTGCTACGTGTCTACCTGCAGAGCAGCGTTTGTTACTGTTAATTAGCTATCAACGGGAAATCTTGATCAGTAACAAACGCGATTATATGTCATGGGATGCTCCAGTTGCTCTTGTTGGATTTTTCCACTTGGACGGCGTTGGATTTGATGCCACTTTTCTGTAGCTAGTTCCAAAGACAACGCTTGAGCGACTTTCCTAACGCTATTCTTCTTGCCCGCTGGCCTCCTCCTGTGAGCGAGTGGAGCCATTTGGGTGGTCCAAGTCCTTTTCTTGGCCTCCATCTTTCCCATGCGTGCTCCAGAAGTCCTCAACCTCTTCGTTGGTGAGTGACCTGTTCCTCTCCAATCTCGCTGCCAAGGAAGAACGGAAAACCATTGATCTCATTCTGTCTACAAGTACAACTAACTACTGGGTCTGATGTGTGTGCGGCTAAAAGCATCCGAGAAGGAATGAGACTCCAAACGAAGAAAGAAGGAAATCAATAGGAATGGGAAGAAACTTTTCTCGGGAGTCAGAACAGGTGCGGCCCAACCTGCCATGAGAGAACCCATCGCTAGATTAGCTACTGCTCTTTCGTGTTGCCTCTGTGGTTCTATGCAGACAAATACTAGCGAGATAAGCAACTGAGGAGGACGACTAGAACACACAGAATTGGAAGTTGCTGGCGAAAACCAGGGGTGGCCTTGTGCAAATCGAGGTCTCAGTTTGTTATTAAAGAAAAAAAGAGAACAATGTGCCCATACACTATGACTTCATTGCATTCGTGCTTATCCCTTGTTACGTCCCCTTGTTAGGTGTCGCGTAGCATCCACCCGAGGGTTGGGCTAGCGCGAGACTGGGCAAGTCCCACGCAATGGGTCTTAGTTGTAGCCTGTTCGAGGGTCAGCATAGATCCCAAAGATTTGACCTTATCTTCTATGGAATGATCTAGACAACGGTAGTCCCATGCGTTCCTCAACAGCCAAAGTCAGCAGGGCATGATGCAATCACCCGCAGAGAAAATGAATTGCGCTGTGGAAAATATGACAAACAACATTCTGAAGGGCCCACCAAACAACCAAATCAAGCGACCCAACAAATCAAGGCAACCTACTTGCAGTATAAGCTCACAATTTCCCAGCATGAACAAGAATAATATTCCTCTACAGCTGTGACGCGTGCTTCACTTTGCATTAATTCACTTCTGCTATAATAACTTCACAGGTTGGAAATCATTGCTTGCTAGAATCAACTGCAGGATCCACAGCAGGGTGTTTTGAAAGATCCAAATCAATCAACAATGAGAAGTCATATGACTGAGCAGAAGAAGCTGAGGCTTCCTTGAGCAACACAGATTTAATAGCTTCTAGATCATCACTTCGATCAGATACCAAGTTTGATACTGCAGGGCTTTTGGAACCATATGAGGACATACTGGCCAACTGTACATCATCAAGCTTGCCCCCAAACAACTGTTTGTTCCTTCTTACAGCATCCATCTCTTGTCCGGTAGGCACAAATGTGCGAGACCGATACTTTACAGCTCCCTCATCACCCTCAGTGTTATTGTAAAGCACATAATCATGATAGGTTGGGGCAAACTGTAAGAAGATAAAACTAAAAAGGTGAAAATTCTATTTACAGCCAAATTTGCATAAGATGAAAAAGCTGCTGACTCACCTGATGAACAGTGTCATGATAGAAGTCATTGAACTTCAAAGCATGCGCAAGACTTCCAGTAAACCCACTTGACGCACTGATGTTAGCACCTGCATACTCTTTATAGGGGAATGCAAAAAGATGGCCTACAGCAGCAGCAAGCATCTCAACACATAAGATGAAGTTTTGGAAGTCAGCAGCATCTTCTGCGTCCTTTATGAATCTAGACTTCGCAGCAAGAAAAACCAAGACACCCTGCATAGAAGAAACAAGAGAATGAGATGATTCTTGAATTGCACACTGTAAGATAACAATAGGTCATCCTATATAAGACCCACCTTCAGATCAGACATCCTGAAAGTGGTATTCATGGGCAGCACAGCAATAAGGCATTTCTTATATATGGAAGAGAAAAGAGCACACTTGTAAATGAGTAGGCTAATGCAATAAATCTTGGATCTCGCAGTCTATATCAATAAGCAGCAAAGAAGTAGCATATTTCTTGAAGAAGGGAAAAAACAGAGCACAGTTGCAAATGGGAAGGCTAACATTGTAAATCTCATATTGTGAACTGACCCTTACTGATTAAGGATTATCGTGCACCAGAGAAAGTCCAGTATTTATCATATATGCTGGAAGAAGGAAAAATTGTAGACCAGCATTTGATAGCTTTTTTATAAAAAGAAAAAGGTTTTTATCTAATTCTGTGTTTTTTTGTCTCACATTCTTTTCTTGTTTAAATTCAAATTAAGGTTCCTTTCTGCTGGAGGCTCCACATTTAATTGGTTATTTCACTTTCAGCATATACCAAGTGGGGCCACCCACCTCAGCTCCACCCCCCAATCCCCATCCCCAAGCCCACCATAACGCTTCATCATTTCTTCTGCATCACCTGCTTCTCAGAAATAGAAAGTCAAAGTTTTCTAAATGCTGTACTATGGCATGTTTGGTTTATGTTAACAATTTCCAATATTTGCCTACATCTTTCTCAAACCAACAAGACAACACTATCACAACAATATCCCCTGGGTTGATATTGTTATGGATAAAGAATTTCCCTGGATATTGAAAATCAAAAAGAAACTTGATATGCAAGCTGTTAAGCTTCCAAAGATTGTTTCTTGTCATAGAACATGACAGGTTAAAAAAAACCTTTTATATCTTTCGTCCAGGACTAAATGATTCTGTGCTTGTTTCTATAAAACAAGTTCTTTTATTGTAGTTGACTAGCATATCCACTGTAAATTTCAATCACAATATTTTAATATTACAGGTTCAAATTATTATCAAAAATCAAGTGTGCATTTTATCACAAGCTCAGATTCTGGGTGCAGTGTAAAATTTCTAGCAAGAGCATATGCCTCCCAAATGTTAACAAAGATTAAAAGCAACAGCAACAAAAACATAACCAAGCATCTAGTCCAGAGATTGTATCATTTTTAACTTTGAATTTAGCATAAATGACATGAGTAATCTGCAACAGCAAACAGATATTTATCAACATGTGACTTCTACTAGATCAGAAAATAGAACCATATCTGCTTTAACAATAAATGGACCAGACTGTCAATGTGAAACCTACCTACATGCCCCATAAAAACTATAAAAGAAAATTCCATTGCACATTTATTTCTCATTCCAAACAATCTAACAAGCTTGAGACTATAGATACAGATACCTGCCAATAGGTCAGAAAAACAACAGATTTGATGATCACAAACTTTGGCACTGGATTGAATGGCCTGAGTAGATCTTTGCACGCAAAATAGAACAAGGCAAGTGCATACAGCGCCATCGAGTATGAGATAGTATAGATGATTGTTATATAAAGATAGGACTGCTTCGCACTAAAATTTCCATCTTCATATTTTCCTTTTGCATAGAGAATGAACGTAACCGCAACTAAGATAGGCTTCAGAATAACAAACTGCAAACATCCTTGCTTGCACCTCCGTATGAAACGTCTAATAAGAAAACTAGCACATTCAGATACACATAAACCGTGAAGGCTAAGCAATTCTATTAATAAACTGACAAATATCAAAAACCTCCAACACATGAGAAAAGGACGCAATCAGGAAGCCATCTGTCCAGAAACAGGATCAAGGAACAACAACATACCCATCCAAAGGAATAGCAGAAAAGCAGCAAGTCATAAGGCACCATGATGGCTTCAGGGTTCGACCGCTTAAACTTAACACAACAGCTCCTGGGCCTCCCACCCATGCTAGACATAGTGAAAGGAAATTATAAATGACCCAAGCTTCATAGCTAGAATTTCCAAAGAAAACAATCATCAGTCAGTGAAATAATTCACATTGAAAATAAAACTGAGTTATTGAGGCTACTCCAAGTACTTTCCAGAGTAACAATTGCAAGTACACAAACTAAGTTCAAATGACAAGATACTAGAGAATGGTAGGTGAAAGCACAAGAAAGCAGGAAAATACACAAAAAGTAACACCAGATTTTCTAACCTTAGCTCTTCCTTATCTGTTAACTTATCATTACAACCATGACAAGAATAATTTATACCTACAGACCCAAGTGTCCAAATACTTCAATAGTGCATTCTACAAATATATGCACATTAAATTACTCTGTACTAAATTTTAATAACACAGAGAATTCCTTAAGTACAACAACGATATCACTGAATTGAACCAAGATAAACTATGAGGCAACAAGCTCCTAGAAGATCAGCTGTTCAAGTGCCTAAGGCTGCAAAAGTTAACATGAAATTCAATTACTAGACTCAATTTCAAATTAAAGGAGCAACACAAAGTCAACACAAGCAACAGGCAACACAAAGTTGATGAACAACATAAATAACAAATTCAGTTGGTCACAAGCTGGTTGCAAAATGGTATACATGACTCTAGATTGTTGATGTGCTTACATTTCGCGGATAGAGTTAAAATAAATGGATCCACTATTCAAGATAAGAGATAGGAATGACATTAGTGCATAAACCTGCAAGAGAAAAATTACACTGGAGTCAGCAAAAAGAATCCCACAAGTTAAAAAAAAGAATAACACGTATCAAGGTCATATAAAATCCTTGGGTTATATTGCCATGCATGCCATGCAAAAATATAAGTGACATGGAATCTGGTTACAACAATTCCTCATAAAGAACATGAGCATCCCCAAGCACACTAAAGCACTTCTTTACACCATATTACAAGTTCCCTTACGGTTTTATGGATTATCCTCCTACTTAAACTCACAGATAAAGTTTAACCATTTACTGCAATGCATAGGGATTACAAAAGACCAGATAGAAAAAAGAGTATATCTAATTACTTAAAGTTCATACTAGATTATATGTGGCAAAATATTAATATTCGATGAAGAATACACACAAAGTGAAATACATAACCCTTAGTTAAGAAAATACAACCAAGTATGTGGTTGAAAAAATGATGACGGGCTACATAACCATGCATAAATCAATTAAGGCGTGTAATGGTCCTACATAATGTTATTAAACATTACCACGCACAAATCAATTAACGCATGTAATGATCCTACATAATGTTATTATGCACATAGAATCTGAGAAGTATGGGCACAAGTTTGACATTTAAGAATAGTCCAATATGATGGATCCTAGAGCATTCAGAGAATAAAAAGCTCATTCAAAGGGAAATAAAAGTAGTGTAAAACTAGAAACTATTGAGTTTGAAAGAATTAAAAAAGAAATATTGTCTTGATATCCTATGGTTGGTCCAGAACGTTTGGAAAAAGATTCTCTCCTATTCACTCAATTAAATATAAATAGCCTGAGTCATGGTACAGATTTTGCTGTCGAGAGGCAGAAAATTGGCAGAAAAAGTTGTTTATACATTCTGAGAAAAAAAAAAAAAAGAAAGTTGATTATGCATGCAAGGAGGCATTAAACCAAAAGAGGCAGGAGGTTTTTCTACTGAGAAAGACAACAGAGAGAGAAGAAGCGATCAATGGCTACCGGGACCATGAAGATGATGCGAACAATGTAGCGCTGATATGTGGGCTCCGTGTAGTTGATTAGGTGCCTGTAAATATGAAGCAGCGCGAGGGCTATCGCGGCGATGGTGGATGGGCAAGCAACTAGGATGTAGATTATAGGCGCCATTGCAATGTACGAGTACAGATGGAGAGATGATTCTCCCGGAGAATTATTTCAGGGGTCTTGCGATTAGCGACAGAAACGGCTTAAAGAGCTTTACCTGAGAACTAAAGTCTTTCCAATGCGGAGAAGCAACTGCAGGAGCTACAAGTACTCTTACCTCGGCGCGGATTGAAGGAGCGCCCAGGAGAAAATTGGAGAGCAGGCGGAATAGAAGAAGAAGAAGAAGAAGAAGAACCCACAAGGGGAAATCCGCCGGGAAGATTAGCAAAGAGATTAGAATGATCGGAAAGGGTTTTTTTTTTTTTTTTTTTTTTGGATGGGAAAGGAAGGCGAGGGAGGGAGAAGGCAGACCTAAAAATCTTTAAAACCTATCAACAAGACTAGGTTTTCTGAAGGAAGAGGCCGAAGAGGAAGAGGAGGAGGAGAAGGAGGTGGAAGAAGGGGGTAAAAGGGGAAATGTAGGGTTTTCGTCTCCATCTGACCTCCTTCTGACCTTGGTCAAAATTCGTCTTCCTCTTCTCCGAACGGCGGTGTTGGAGGCAATAAGGGGAGGGACGAAACGACCAAAAATGGAATTTTTGCCAACTGCAAAGGGCCAAGGCAAGAACGAAGAAGGAGAAGAAAATGAAGTAGAAGGCTTTTCTTTCCTTTTCTTTCTGTTGTTGCTGGGTCCTCGAACAAGAACACGGTGTTTTTGTCGCTGGAGGGCAGTATTGATCTATTTTATTTTATTTTATTTATTTATCTGTAGCCTACAAAAGGAATTATTATATATTATTATGTTTAATAAATATTCAACCTAAACAGGTTGTGGGGCCTTCCGACCACTGAAATTGTTACGTGTTACGTTTAACCGAACGAGTTTGCATAACTATCGGTCTGTGTTAATCTTCAATTTTCTTTCTTAAAAAAAGTGGGTAAATCATCTTAATGCATAATTTTAAGGGATATTGAAATTTTTTTCATAAAATTTGAAATAAGATTAGCTAACAGTGAGTAAATCAGTATCATACTAATTTTACATATTTTAAAATTAAAATTGAAATTTAATTTTTAAAAAATTAAAAATTGAAATTATATCAATTTGACTTAAGATTTATTTTTCGATTTCAATTTTAAATAGATTCTAAACTGATTTTTAAATCGATATATTGATTTTTAAATTATTTATTTTAAATTAAAATTCTATAAAAATTTGATTTTAAATACACTAACACATAATTTACTGAAAAATTTTATATTATTATTAAAATTCTATAAAAATTTAATTTTAAATACATTAATATAAACATCACATAAAAAATTATATTTTGAAAATTTATGTTATATATAATTATATATAATTATATTTATAATTAGTACGGTTTCAATATATCGATTTTTTTACAAAATATAGAACCGGAACTAAAACTGAATTTTTGATTTTATTAAAATTAAGAATCGGAATCATATCGATTTGAGAACCGATTTTTTGATACGATTTTTAACCGATACGATTTCATATACTAATTTTTCGAATTTTTTTTAATAAATAATATTTTAATAATAGAGAGTAGTTTATATTTAAGCTTTATTTTATAAAAAAAATCTCTTTTTAATTTAAAAAAAAAAATCTCATTTGAAATTTAAAATAGTAAAAAAAATAATGCTAAATGTTTACGTAAGAAAAAATTTTTATGGGAAAAAATATATATTGTTTTTAATTTTTTATAAAAATTTAGAATATCCAAATGGTCCTAACTGATTAAAATAGAAAATGCACGAAAGATGGGCTCGGAATATGTGACCGGCCCATTTGGTATTCGGTGTTTTGTGCTGGTTCCCTCTGAGAAGAAGAGGATAACGAAATCGATGCCCACCCCTCCTCCTCGACCTCCGGCTTCTGCTACCCAAAGCTGAGAGAAAAGAGAAACGAATGGCAGCTGTGATTTCCATGATGTCGACGGGCCCTCGGTGCCCCATGTTGTCTTCTCCTTGTCCTCCTCAATGCCTCCCCAATACTTTTCTCGTCCGCTGCTGCCCTATCAACCTCTTCCCGACTCCTTTTCGTCTAACCACCACCACCACAAAAGGAGGAGGACAAAAAGGCAGTGGTAGAGGAGGAGGTCGCCTCGTAGTGATAATGAGCACCGAGGCCGGCATCGGCGTCATGGGCACCAAGCTCGGCATGATGAGCTACTTCGAACCCGAGGGCGCCGTCGTCCCAGTCACCGTCGTCGGCTTCCGCGAGGGAAACATCGTCACCCAGGTCAAGAATCCCGCCACCGACGGCTACCACGCTGTCCAGGTCGGCTACCGCCGGGTCCGAGACCGCAAACTCACCAAGCCCGAGCTCGGCCATCTCGACAAAGCCGGCGCCATCCCAATGCGCCACCTCCAGGAGTTCCGCCTCCAGTCCGTTGACGCCTTCGATCCTGGCCAGAGGCTTGTTATCGAGGACATCTTCAAGGAAGGTGACCTTGTCGACGTCTCCGGCAACTCCATCGGCAAGGGCTTCCAAGGTAATGCTCTCCCTCGTCATCCTCTCTCCCACCAATATCAATTTTCATGCTATTCTTTTTTTTTTTCACCGGTTGGCTCTTTACCCTCAAACAATCCTAAATAGCCGTAGTATTTTCCCCCCATTTTTGTTGTAAAATGGAATGATCGTGATCCTAAGTAATATCCTATGGCAACAATGGATCTCAGAAACCGATAGCCATCAGGTTTCTATATTGAATCACCCTTTAACTGGATACATTAGCATTTCATTTTTGCTCATGAATGATCTTTCGAGATCAAATAGGATCTTGAACTTTTCTTCAGCAACCTGGGATTTATCATTGTAGGATCTTGGACTTTCTTTACTGATATTGTTGAGACAATATTCTAATGGTTACCATGTGGCTAATTCAGGTTGTCATTGCTGAGGATGTTTAGGATCTTTTCAATGTTTGCAGATAAATTACCAGCAAAAGATTCCTCAAAAATAGAGAGAGAGAGAGAGAGAGAGAGAGATTAAATACTGAGCTAAATTTGGTCAGGTCATGTGTTAGGGAGATCAGGAAATATGCAGATGCTGTCGCATATAGCCTTAGGATTAAGGGGAAACTCTCTGAGATGGTAATCGCCATTGTCAACTCATTGTCCAAAATGCAATTTCGCATGGTAAATGGTTCTTAGCTCAAAACAGATTTTCAGGAATGTTGATGTTAAGACAGATCTATGTTGATTAGCATTAGTGCATCTGAAGCCTCCTAGGTTCTCATGAAAACATCTAAACATCTAATCATCTAGTAGCAATATTGGATGTTGTGAACAAGAATAATACAAGTATTCCTGTTTGTAGTCAATTGAGACCCAGTAAAACCTCTTTCTCTAGGATCCCATAGCACCAGGTACAGAGGATTCGATATGCCAACCCTAATCTGTAAAGCGAGTATTGTTGGTAATTCTTCATGAGTCCTCATAAGACACAGGTGATATACAATAACAAAAATAGCAGAAAGAGGGCTGTTGGTTGGCTTTGATTGTCTGGATTGTTAACTCCTTTCCTACCAAAAGAAAAACTGAAGAGTTAAAAAGCTTTTTGTTTGGATATTGAAACCATGAATGTGTCGTGCTATAATCTCTTTGTTAGGCCAAATACTGTTCTTGGACCTCCCATCAAAGATTAGAGGCTTGTTTGGATAAACACGATTCCGTTGAAAAATGTATAGGATGTCTCATTCTCTTTTATCTTTTCCTATGAAAGAAAGGCCCTCTCCATATCTTGTAATTTGAACTAATATGAAAATTACAATGGAAAACTTTACAAATTATCCAAGCAGCCTCTAAAATAAAATAATAAACCATAGGTGGTGAAAAGTTTAACATCTACTACTGTTTCAAGCTTTTGGAGTAATAATAACACTCCTAAATTGACTTTGTATGTAAAGGATGTATCACTTTGTTTTACTTAAAAAAGGAATACTATACTAAGAGAACACACTACTTGTTTGATTAATGATACTGAAGTTACAACTACAGAATTTATATTCTTTTCGTGGATTTATTGTAGGTGGAATTAAAAGACACAATTTCCGACGTGGGCCAATGACCCATGGTTCAAAGAGTCATCGGGCCTTGGGTTCCATTGGAGCTGGAACAACTCCAGGGCGTGTATACAAGGGCAAAAAGATGCCTGGGAGGATGGGAGGAACCAAAACTAAGATTCGAAAGCTGAAAATTGTCAAGATAGACAGTGAGCTTCGTGTTGTCATGATAAAAGGTGCCGTTCCTGGAAAACCTGGTAATCTGCTTCGCATAACACCTGCCAAGATAGTTGGGAAGAACATACCGAATAATTAGTATCAACATGTCCTTTTCCAGGTGTGTAAGCTTCTGTTTCCTGTGTCTGTAATTCTTGTTTTGTAGCATTGGTTTCTTGGCTGCCTCGGATTTGTACTTCATCTTGAGGCTAATTTGCATCCTTAGCTATCCCTCAGGAAGGTATTGGTTTAAATCTCTGTTTCATAGTGAGCATCCAATACAGGTTTACCTGCCGATTTATGTTCAACCTCCTTTATCAATACCCATGTTTTTCAGCAAAGCTATCTCAATGTTTCCTTCCTTGGGTTACATGATAAAAATTAATGTGCAGCTTGAATCGCATACTGAAAACGGGCAGCAGCCCTGTAAGCAACTTCGGCAAAGGCCTGAGTCATGTCTTCAGATCATTGAATCATCCTTTTTTTCTGTTGCATGTTGAGTAAGAATGCCAGGATTAAGGTCCCGTTGCATGTCTTACATTTTTAGTTTTCAAAAAGTTGAAAGAATATGATCAGCAGCACATAGTCTGTTGTCGCGGCAAGCGAGGGAGGATTTTTTTTTGCCAGGGAGGATTTTTTTTTGCCAGATTGGAATCTATAAGTTGACGTATGATTGCGAGGATGCTTTATGCCTTGGGGAAGATGAATAATCCTTTTTTTTTTTTTAAAAAAAAATGGAATTGATTTTCCTGTGTTACAGAGTCAGTGTGCTGGACCTCACCTTTTGGAGGTCAAATTCATCAATAAACCCAGTCAACAGCAGACTGTTCCTAGCTATCCAGCTCCATTATGCAGCAAACCAATTTTTCTTTTTCGCGAGTGCTACGAAGCAACCTCATGCCAGTTGTAATCCTACTGATGGAAACCATAAACAGCTGCAATCAAAGGCAAGCCAAAAATAAGGCAAACATGTGAAAAAACATAAAGTCGCTTCATGCAATTTGCATCAGACAAAGAAAGAAAAGTTCCTGCCCTGGATAATTCACGACATCACAGATGCCACTTTTCAACTTCCGCATCAGATTACATAATGAATCATTCTTAATCAAAAGTTTACCACCCAAACAGAAGGATCGCCCGAAGCCCATAACTCATGTTAATGCCTGCCAGTTCCTGTACCATCTAACTTCCATCCATTTCCTCTGCTGTCACCGTTTCAGGCTGATCATCAATGCTTGTCTGTCCAACAAGCCTCTCAACAGGAATCTTGACTACATCTCTTCGAACACCAATATCAGAGACATAGCGGCCAATGCAGTACATCCCACTGGCTATCAATGTCAAACCACCGGCGCTGGTTGTCAGGAAACGCAAGGGTGAAGATACAACAGCAGAAAAGGCTGAAGCCAAGGATGCTAACTGCCCACTTCGTCCAACGCTGAAGGTGGTCTCCACGAGCAACCCTGTCTTACAGTACAATGCAAAATCTTCACAATTGTTCTTAAAAAGGCTATACATGCCAAATCCATTGTTAAGGAGATAATTTGCACGGTGGAGGACATCACTCGGGGGATCAGATGCAGCAAGAGTGCAGGTCCCTCCACGAGCTTTAGCGATAAAAAATGCTGGAGAGACTGCGTAGTGGAAAAGGTAGAGATCTCCTCCAGATAGGAAGCAGTCAATGCAAGAACCGATTACGCCATGAAGCTTCTTGCTCTGATCGCCGCATACTTCGCATGGATCATCCAGATTAGATGGAGAGGAGCTGAAAATAATTTGATCTAGAACTGTCCCAGTCCCAACCTCTTGGCCTCCTCCGCGTGTAAAATGAATAACCACACCGCTTCCCACGTATATACCTGGAAAAATCATGGCCGGTAGTTAGTGTCAAAAGAATTTCTATGATGCATCCAGATATTAAGAGATGAATTGTATGCGAACATACAGTTTGTACCTGCTTATTGTGAAAGTACATGCATTCACCCAAACACTTTGGAATGTTAGCAAGGTTGACTTGCTCTTTTTTACACTCTATACATAAATTCTTGATGGGAGGAATTCAACAATACACAATATGCCATGCTAAGGGTTAAAATAGAGAAGGGTTACAGCAGCGATGAGTCTCTAAATACAAGATCGGTGCTGTTCCGTTAGGAAGGTTGACCTTCGTTCGATTTCTTCGTTAGTAAGAAAAGCTCATATAAGGCACTCCCCGCTAGCTTTAAGTGGACATGGCATCAATCTACTGTCTCTGCACCTTAATGGAAGAGAATTAGGCACAGATTTGGTGGCAGTTGAGGTCATGATGGAAAATCTGTTCGTTTTGGGAAAAAAAGACGCATCGATCACTATTACTTGTTAACTTATAGTGATCCAAGTAGCAATAATAGTTTTGCACCTTCAAATCCTCTTCGAGAGTCTAGGAATAAACAGATCAATATATCATGGACGGACACAGGCAATGCAGAAAACACGTTGTCGAAACACTGAGAATCGATTGCAAATATCAAGTAATGTGAAGGAGAAAGAAGAACTGAAAAGACAAGAACCGTGATGGGCGTAGATGTAGGCGGCGCGCCAAGAATAGATGTGATCCCCGGGCTTGAGATCGTCCCTACAGATCTTGTTAGAGAACAACCCCATCGTCATGGTCCTCTCCTTAATTCGCGTTGGCCTTTCCTCGTCTTCTTCAGATCAATTACTCTCCTCTGTTATCTACTCTTCTGTTCCACCAAGGTCCAAAGGTCCAAGGAAGAGCGCACGCAATCGGGAGAATCCGAGGAGGAAAACCCTCTCGCTCTCGCTCGCTCTCTCTCCCCAATTTTAAGATCAGAAAGCGGCCACGCGCTCGAGTCATAATCGGGACTTGATACGCGTTTTTAATGCCAAACTGCCAATTAAGGACAAGGGCAACCCACAGTAAATTATATTGAAGATTATCCTAAACATTATTTTCAGTATCACCGACAAAATTTCTTCAATATATCTAATAATTAAAAAGAAAATATAGTTTTTAAAATTAAAAAATTATTTAATTTATAAAAATTTCAAAAAAATAATTATAATAAACTTAAATTCGTCTAATTAAATTCGTATTGGATTAACGGTCGGATCATTAGACGGCCTAACCAAAGTCCTCGAGCGATTTGAAGGTATGCTCGAGCAAGTGGTTTTGCACCAGAAGCAGCCATATTCACCGTCACTTCCGAGTGCTGTTGGCATGCCATATGTTCTCTAGCTCATGCAGCGGTAGAACATGGGTCGGAGTGGGGTGGTTTCTGAGATGGTTGTGGGTGGTTTGCCAGAAGAAGAAGATTCATGCGAGGAAAAGGAATAAAAGGATTTCAACAGGACGAAGGGATTCTGACAAGGTTGCTGGCAGTGGGGAGGAGGAGGGGAAGAAGACCAAATAAGCACGAACAGGAATTGTAAAAATCAAATTCTCCTTCCTATGAAGCTGCTCCTTCCACCAATTCTCGCAGAGGTCGGTGACGGCGATAAGCAGTGGTTGATTTGCCTTAAAGAGCACGAGATGTGCAGAAATCGGACGACATGGACGAGGCCGGAGGGGAAAGATACGGTTCTTTTTTGGGTGGGAGACGCAAATGGACAAATAAGGTAGGATCATACAGTATTTCATCAGTGGAGCTATGGCGCAACCTTTCCTCCGATTGTTTTGTAACAAATAATAACAAAAATGTTGAGGGAGTTATTTGTAAATAGTGAAAAGTCAGTCAATCCCGTTACTGAGGCCGATTTCAGGGAACCTGATCTCGGCAGAAAGCCTTCGAGATCTCTCGCGGAAACCCATCCGCCCGCTTCGGACCCGCGGTTCGCGGGCCGTCCCTCCGCCCGCCCGGCGATGGCCTTGCTCGTCCAACCTTTCCTCCGCGGTGAGCTCTCTCTCCCTCACTCTCAAAATTTTGAGGATGCGTTGATTAGGAATTAGGGCCTCCAAGCTCTGACGGGACTTTGCTGTTGTAGTATTTTCCGTATTTTGAATGAATTTTTGTTAATTAGTAGTGGAAAGTTGACTTCATTTTCTTTTTAATCGGCCTAGATAAGGTTTTGATATTTAACTTGGATTTCTGCTTGACTTGATTACCATGGTTGAGGGCTTTCTTGAAATTTGCTGTTTCTTTATCATTTTTGGGAGGAGAGAGAGAGAGCGCAAAGGAATCGGCTTCTTCCATCAGTTCCAATACATCCCTAATCAATTGTGCACCCCTTCTCTTTCATTCCGCATTACATGTTTTTCTAATACTTTCTGGGTTTTGTGTGTTATTGTCGCAATCTTTTCAAAGTTTTAAAAAATAAAACCGGAAGAACAGGGTTATCAGTTGCATCTAAAACCTTTTTTTTTTCTTTCTGTTTTTGGTTCTCTTTTTTATTTTTTCTATTTTAAGCGAGAGAGACATACAAAGGGGAAAGGGGGGGGGGGGGGGGGGGGGGGCGGGTGGAGAGAGAGAGAGAGGCTTGTAGAACATGATGGCTTTCCGAAGAAGCACGAGCAAAATTGGGGGAGACCTTCTGTCCCTTGTCCGTCAGAGCACGCCATTTCTCCATTCTCATGCCACCAGCTTTGGTAAGCCGACTTATTCCCTGGGTTTATCCTAACCACTCCTTTAACCTTTAATCCAGTTTGCTAGATCCACATACTCTATTTGATGCTGGTGAAATATCTTTGGTAAATCATAACCAACGCTTTGTGATCCCATATGCAATTGTATGGTTAGTAGAAGTCTAGAATGGATGAATACCTACTGCACGAGTCCAATAATTTCTTTGACAATGGAGATAGGTCTCTGCTCCAAGCATGAGGTTTCTTTATACACTTTTTGCAATTGTAGAATGTTGAATTAGACATGGTTGTCATTTCCTTCTCATGCTATTCTACGAGTAGTCAATTGTTTTATTCTTTGTCAACTTTTCTTTCCTTTTTCATTCTGTTAGATTGATTGTTAAATGTTGGTGTTCTATTATGGGTTTTAAGGAAGTGCAAGAAGAAGAAAAAAGTAGATTAGTTGGCAATATCTTCAGCAGTGTTGCATCAAACTATGATCTTATGAATGATATCATGAGTGTTGGACTGCACAGGTTATGGAAAGACAGGTTCGGATTATATTGATCTTAATGAACTTGTCCAAATGCTATTCCTCGTTGAAGAGTGAACCCTCCAAATAAAATATTTTCCCTTTTTTTTGAGAATAACACTTACATAAACAACCTTGCTGCCCACAACATGGGGGCAGAGCCAATCAGGTCCCGGCTAACCTACATGTGGGAGGTGAGCCTGCAGCTTACAATAGGGTGCACCAAAACTTTGACTTTATGATCTCTTGCACATGTGGGAGTTGGGTACAACCACCAAGCCAATACTTGGTGTGTAAGTAAAATGTATGTTATAGCTCTAATTTTATTTAGTAAATCCTCAGGTTAATCTCAAAGTTGCATCCTTTTCCTGGAATGAAGCAACTTGATGTGTCTGGTGGAACAGGTATCTGTATTTCTATGACTCCATTCTTGTACACTCATAGATATGCTGTCTAATCTGTGGTCATGCCATTTTTGTCATGAGAATAGTATGATGTATGCAAAAACAAGGAAAAAAAATACCACCTGATGCTACACAAACACTGAAAGTTCTCTTTACATTGATAACTGATTATTTGATTTGCCACTTGGCATCCTTTTGTTTACCGAAAAATTTTTGTCTTCCTTGAAGAAACTAGTCTTCAGAGTATTTGTTGATAATTATGACCATGTGATCAATATGTATTGGTATCATTATCTATGTCTTTATTTTTGGATGTTGATAATTATTATGTGTTTTGTGTGATATTGTATTCCATTCCTTTTCAATTCTACAGTTGATGTTGCTTTCCGTGCCCTTGCAAGTATAAACAGTGTTAGTCATAGAGCCATGCAGGAAGATTTAGCTGACATGGAAGAAGAGACCAAATTATACATATGTGACATCAACCCCAACATGTTGATGGTGGGCCAGAATCGTGCTGCAGAGAGTGGTACACATCCATATTGAATATGCAAATGAAAGTATGGATTCGTAATCAATAGATGGTCTTCTAAAAGGTTGGGGACATTCGGTTCTTGATATTCAGGGTTTGTCGAAGATAGGTGTCTTTGCTTGGTAGAAAGGGATGCAGATGCGTTGAGTTTTGCAGATGGTACAATGGATGCTTATACTATTGTGTTTGGAATAAGAAATGTGACACACATTGAGAAAGGCCTAATTGAAGCATACAGGTGAAGTTCCTAGTTTATTTGGCGCAATGGTGCATTGACCACATGGTCGTTCATCACTTTATTTCATTTATGCATCCATATTGAGATTTTACTGGTTGTCATAAAATTGTATGGTAGCAATGGACATGGTGCACTAAAATTGTGGTGCTCATCAAACTGCTAAGCATGGTGAAGAAGACTAGGAATATTAATAAGAGGCCCAAGGTCCTTCAATTGGAATGAGTTACTATCTTAATTGTCATATGTTCAGTGAGTAGCAGATTGGAGATTTTGCTGTCAATTGAGATATTATATCAAACTATTGCTTTGTCAATTGTCAACAGAATTGTCCTATTTCATTAGGAACTGAACCCGTGCGCTTTATTCAAATGAATTTCTTTGCTATTTCAGAGTGCTTAAACAAGGAAGCAGATTCCTCTGCCTGGAGCTGAGCCATGTAGAAAATCTGATCTTCAAACAACTGTGAGCTCTCCTTGGACGAACCTGACATTTCTTTTCTCTATTACATAATTTGTCCACTTTTCTATCTTTTCAACAGTTTGAAGGTTTTGCTTGTTACATAATATGAACATACTCAAGTTTTTGTGAAATTCTTCAAATCACATGTTTATTGAGAAACTTTGGTAAATATATAAGGTATTGCAATTAAAATTCTTAAAATGACTCCAAATTACACATACACATAAAATATTGTATTTATTGCTTTTTTGTTTTCTTCCAAGCAATTGTGGAACTTTTCGAACATTGTTTTTTGGGGTTGCATAGATTGGGTGAATATTCTTGAGGATATGGCTTCCTGACTGCAGCATGCGCTTTCCATGGTGGTTCCAAACTTAGATTTCTAGTACAATCCTAAGCCAAAGGCTTCTAGAAATCATGATATTTGTTTTCCTTAGTACATGCTTAAGATAATAATGTTGCTTTGCATGAAAATATGATGATTTAGAGGATAATTGTTAAATCCACCCATAGGGATTGATAAATCCAACCATGTTAGGAGGATGACTTGCTCCTCCATGTTTCAGGCATTTTGTTTTCTCATATTTCATTTATTTCTCCATGTCTAATGCTTCATTCTCTCTTTTCTCTTAAAATTATCATTATTGCTCTTTTAACGGGTTAAAATGAAGGAAGCATCCTAGCCAAGGAAAGAAAAAAAGTGGAAACAATTTTGGAAGAGGGCAAATAAATATTTTTTTTCCTAGTGTTTGAGAAACAGTTTTTTCTTATCCATCTAATGATGCAGCAGGAGAGGGGGCACGAGAGGTAGGAGGAAGATCACCGTCTTCTCACCACGATAGATTTTTGAATCCACAAGAAAGATAGAAAGGGAACAAACTCAAAACAAGAGAATATTATTGACAGAAAAGTCTTTTTTTTTTTTGTTACAACCTTGGGCTGTATATATAGCCCTCTAATAAACTTAGAGTCCTATTTGTTGTAAACTAAAAATAGGACTTAGACTCTATTAAGAATTCTACTTAACATATCTTAAATAAAGATATATAAATCCTATTCCTTATTGGGGTAGGACTGTTATTGATTCGAACTGATAAATAAATTCTAATTTTAATCAATATAAAGTCCGAATTGTCCAAAATAGTAAATAAGAGACTTGTAGGAATCGATCTCAGCTTTCCAACGAATAGTTATTTGCTGAATTTGGATCAATATCTTAGGAGATATGGCCTTTGGACTGTAGCTATACGAATCTTGACGGATTCTAATTGGAGTTAGAATTCAACTTGAACTGGATATCTAATTTTACTGTGAAAAAAGATGTAGTTGTCCTACATCAGACCCCTCCACTTGTAAAAGACTTGTCCTCAAGTCAAAGATTGGAGTCTCCGTCGGTGCAATTGTGCTCCCTTGAACTCTTTCTAATATAAAACTTGATGATGTAAACCAATAAGATTTCTTCGAGTAACATCTTCAGCACTTTGATTTCCTATTTTCCTTCGACACAACCATTTGAACTTTTGCAGGATTCCTTTTGACCTTATTTGAAATAAATTTTTTGTACACACCAATTTATGATTTGTTCTCATGCAATGAAAGTATTCTTCGTAAGTTTGCTAACAATTGTGATAATAATTTGGATATGCCATTGCAAATTTTGAATCTTGCATAGCGATAACTCCTGTAGAAATTTTCTCTAGTTGTTCAAGAGAGTTGGCTTTTGATGACTTCAAAGAATAATCTTGAGTAGCACAGTCAATATTTTCGCAAGTAGAAAACTCTTTCTTGTAGCCTTCAAGATTGTCAACTGATTCATATGAATTCTCATAGATAGTCTCTTGAAAATTTTCTATAACATCCTAAGCTACTTTTGTATGATCTTCTAATTCATCAAAGAAAGAATCTTTGGGACTCTCAATAAATTCTTCCCTAGTTTGTTTGTCTTCCACACGATCCACAGCCTCTTCTTTGACTTGATAATTTAATACTAGAAGAAAGTTACTAAGATGTGGAATTAATACCTCATGGTTGTCTCCATTGATTTCAATGCCAGAAGTCTTTGAATGAGAGATCTGTTTTACCTGATTTTGATCTCCTTTTGAGAACTTTATGTTGAATAATTTAAGTATCTTCGGTCATGAGCGAATTTTTGGTTTGCCTTCACGTGTTCTTTGGACTTGAATTTGCTCCCACCAAGATGAAACATAATTATCAAGCTTGTATTCAACAATTTTCATCTTTTTCTCTTCAGGAATCTCTATAAACTTAAAGAATTTCTCAACTTTATCAATCCAAATAAATAAATTCTCATAAGCATGAAAGTATGGAATATTCACCTCACCATAGTTTTGGTTTTCCTGAATAGATTCGTCTGTTGATCTCTAAGACATCGGACCGCGAGCCTCTTTGACGATCAATTGATGAACTTGGTTCTTAGTTTCAATCTGTTTCAAAGCTTCATACTTCATAGTGATAGAAGCAAAAAAATTTTGTTTAATCAAATCTCGAATTTGATAATCTCCTAGATCACTGTTCATGGAGTTGTCGCCACCAACTACGATCAATGGAGTTGAGCTCAGGAGCAACGTCGCTCTGATACCACTTAATACAGCGGGAGAGGAGGCACGAGGGGTAGGAGAAAGATCACCGTCTTCTCACCACGATAGATCCTTGAATCCACAAGAAAGATAGAAAGGGAACAAACCCAAAATAAGATAATATTATTGATAGAAAAGTCTTTTTTTTTTGTTACAATCTTGGGCTGTATATATAACCCTCTAATAAATTTAGAGTCCTACTTGGTATAGACTAAAAATAGGACTTAGACTCTAGTAAGAATTCTACTTAACATATCTTAAATAAAGATATATAAATCCTATTTCTTATTGAGTTAGGACTGTTATTGATTCGAACTGATAAATAAATTCTAATTTTGATCAATATAAAGTCCGAATTATCTAAAATAGTAAATAAGAGACTTGTAGGAATCGATCTTAGCTTTCCAACGGATAGTTATTTGCTGAATTTGGATTAATATCTTAGTAGATATAGCCTTTTTATTTAATTGGCTAACCTTCACCTTGGTATTGCATACCTTTCTGAGCATCTTTTCTAAACAGCAAAATGCTTTTGAATTTCTCAATTGCCTTGTTTGGTAGCATTGCCCATATTTGGTGTAATGCATTTTTGGTGCAAATCCCCTCTCTACAGACTTGGAATCCTCTTGGGAATCAGTGGACTGCTGTTTTGCCCTTCAAGACTCTGGAGAAATCAGGGATTTACAATGAGAATCAGTAACACCCTTCTCGATGATTCCCTCTTTGGGTTTTGAAGATCAGAGTTTGGGCAGGGGCCATTGGTTGGGACTGTCCAGATGTATGAGCAGCATATTTTCCTCTTTCACAAAAGCCCCCATAAATGGCCGTCTCATATTGAATCTGCAGATCTTGGTCAAATGCCAGGGGTCCTCTCCACATCCCTCAAGGCTAGGAAGGATGATCTGAAGAGGCATACCTATTTGACCTTGTGCCAGGAGGAAAATTTTTTGGATTCATCAACTGGAGATGTCATGATCTTTCCAGACATGATCAGATACAAGAGGATTGCACAACATCAGGTTGATAATTTTGTTGAAGAAGTGCTTGTGAAAGAGATCGAGTGGTCCTTTGGGGAGGTTGAGAAACTGTCCGGTTCATATATTTTTGTGTGTTCTCATGGAAGTCGAGACCAAAGGTGTGGCCTTTGAGGACCAGCACCTGTTAAAAAATTTAGGGAGGAAATAAAGTCTCATGGAATGCAGGGTAAGGTCTATGTTTACCCATGCTCCCATATTGGGGGCCATAAATATGCAGGAAATGCCATCATATTTAGTCATATGGATGGTGAAATGACTGGTCATTGGTATGGATTTGTTTCTCCTGCTGATGTGTCTTTGTTACTGGAGCAGCACATTGGTGATGGGAAAATTATTGAGCATCTTTGGAGGGGTAGAATGGGTTTGTCAAAGGAAGAACAGAGAAAAACACAGTTTCTTAGACTCCAGCAGAACAATAGAGTCAAGGGTTAAAGTTAAAAGTGATGCTCTATCAACTGTTTTTGAGTTTTGGACAAGTAAATGTCAGCACCTATCAGGCGCTATGTACAAAGCTTTTAAGCACAAGAACTGGAAGATAATCCAAACACATTGAGCCAAAGACTCAATATTACATTGCAAAGGCTGAAGAAAAGAAACAAGAATAAAAGCTGACAGAGCAGCAGGCAAGTGGCTGCTCTGGCTGCTCTGAATAAAATTTTCTGTTTCTGGCCTTCATTGAATCATTTTACTAGCTTCTGGTTGATAAATATATTATGATTATGACATATATTATAGTTATGTATAGACACATGCAACACTTGTGCGGCTTTCACACTTGCATTCATAAATGTAACACTGATGTAAACACTCATGACTAATGCATACATATGTATGAGGCTATATACCATGTATATGCTGCATGAGGACGAAATCATAAGGGCATAATTTTGAGGATATATAATTGTGACACATTGATATGTAATTGTTGCTTTTCAGTTTCTACTCGTTGGTTAACCAAATCATAGTCATAATAACGAAGGGACTGCTAATTGTGTAATTTTCAGATCTGAAACAATAAGATCTTAATTTCAACTCTAGTAAAATATTCAAGGATAAATTAATTGCGAGGGCTGTTTTGGATAGTGTTTCGGCAGGCAAGGATGTAAAGAGGAAGAACAAGCTCGAGCCCTGCACTTATTGGGATTGTGATGAGAAATCGTTGCATCGTATAGCGGAATAAAGTGATTGAAAATTTTCTTATATCTATAGTCATTTGACCTTGTTGGGTTTGTATTTGTTTGTAGTCATATTGCCATCTCGGGTTTTCACAACCATTTTCCATTATTTGATCAATATTTATGTTTAACTATTTTATTTTGTTGGGTCTATATTTATTTATATATTTTTTTTGTTGGGTCACTATTTATCTATAATCATATATTTTTTTTGGTGTATAATTATTTAATGTAGGAGATACCCCGCGAAATAAATTTTTGATCACCACATATCTATGTTATGTTATTTTATATAAAATTTGGCTAACCATGTTGGCTGGGCTAAAGTTATTGAGCTAATACGGGTGGAGCGGTTGGCAATAAATGGAATTTATCAAAGTATGGAACGTTAATTTGCCTGCTCAGTGCGGTAAAATGGGTTGTTATTGGATAAATGAGCATTGACGAGGGTTGTGTTTGTGCAGGACGAGGTCCGTTCTTGGGCCGGGCGACAAACGGAACAACTCAGGGCCGTCATTGGGCTAAAAATGGGTCACGTCTTTGGGCTATGCTAAGCCATCTGTGGGTCTCGATGTCGGTGGGTCGATTTGGCTAAGAGTCAACTATCGTTAAGCATTCTTGGGGCGCTTAAGTAGTGACCCTTTTTTCAAAATGTTTTTGGGAGATTAAATTAGTCACTGGCTCGACTTATGGTTTGTTATTTGGCACCGAATTAGGATGATTTTATTGGGCCAATGCAAGATTTAGTTTTTCATATTTAAGTTAGCGACCCAAGATTTAGTTGCTGGGATAACTAACAAGCACGCAAGCCCCAAACAGATAACATGCGCAATACAAACAAAAATCCTCTTTGACTACTAAAACATTTCAATGTTGGCAGAACTCGCAAGCAACTGGCAAACAATAAGAGGAGAAGAACAACACGAAAACAAAACCAAATCAAGGGAATTGGATATTAGGGCCTTAGATCGGTCAGCCAGGACCGTAGGAAATCACATCTTCCTCTCGTCGCGACTCTTCTTCCAAGTTTCCACTTTCCACTACTCTATTATCTTAAAACCAATTTGCGCAATTCATTTTGTTCAAGCTCAAACCACAACATTGCAATGCAGGGTTCGGAAATTGTGGTATCGAGATTTTAGCGAACGAGGGGAAGACAGAGATTGTCACATAGGTGGTTGATGTCCAGCAGATTGGCTACCGACAGAGAGGCACCTGTGGGACATTTCAAGAAGGTGCTTTCACTCCCTAGCAACGTGGTTCCGAGAAGGAAACAACCCCCATATTTGTTTCAAACTGAGAAAATCGAATAAGAAAATTGTAGATAAAAAGGAAAAGATCGATTCAATTCAAGAGGAAATAACAGAACGAAAACGAGATCGTTATCTAGAACAGTAGAACCCTAAAAATCAAAATGAGCAACAAAACACAGCTGAATATTTAGAAGATAAACTAAGAAAATAAGGAACCGACGAAAACCCTAGAATCGGAATACAAGCAACTTGAGGAACCGCACCGTGATTGCGAACTAAATGAAGAAGATGGAGTTCTTCAAGACCTATAACCAAAGGAAATGCCCCCGCTTGAGGAGTGTTTGGATCGACCGTCAGAAATCCTAGAGGTCCGAAAGAAGACAGGACAGTGAGGCCCAAGGGGAGGGAACTCCAGGGATCTAGCGCGAAAGCGTATATGGATCCCGGAACTTGAGATCGGGCTCGAAGGGGGGAAGCGGCCACGGAGACGACGGAGGAGAAAAAGAGAAAGGAGTTCTGGGGACAGCGTCTCTGCGCTTCGGGAGCGGATGTAGACGGAGTCGCAAATCCCGTCCAATGCCGCCGCAGATTCATTCTTTCGAAAATACGACACGAGATTAAATGGAACCGGTACGGTTTGGGTTTTCCCTGAACCTGAAATCCGGTTCGGTTCTCGAAACCCGGAACTTCCTTAGCAATTTTTTTTTTATTTTTAAACAGAAGGAGAATGTAAAATAAATGGACGGGATAATGTCGGTGAGGTTGGTCCGATTGGGCTCCCAAAAGACCACGACAAGAAGCAAGCCGAAAATTCCATGGCCTTCTGTCTCGCCGCCCTCTCGTCGCTGACGATGGCGGGTGGCAGCGACGGCGGCGGCGGCAGCGCTGGCCAGCGTCTCTCGCTCTTCTTGGCCAAACCTTCTCTCTTCGGAAAGGCAACGGCACGCCCCTCCACTGTCAACGTCGCCAAGGCCGTCACCAGCAGAGAGAACCGCGAAGCCCGCCATCAGCTTGTCCGGAAGAAGGTGGATATCTCTCGCTCTTGTCGTCCATCCACCCTCCTTTCTTTTTTTTTCCTGTTTTCTATTGATCTCCTTTTCAGACGAATTACTTTCCTACCGTCCCATTTCACATTGTCCAATTTCAATCTCTTGAGTGTTATTTCTCAACCCGCTTGCGCAATTCCCGATTCTGCAGTTTATTTCCTGTTTATTTTGGAGCTTCCTTGGTTGCCCCAATCAATCTCCACAGTTGTTTAAACTGTTGCTGCCTGTACCTCTTTACTCGTTTGCTATTTTCTTTCCTGTTTAGCTGTACTAGTAAGAATTGTTTGTCTCTTTAATCTATTCATTCCTCCCTGGGGGTACTCCAGAGAGGCCGAGGTTGTGCGTTTTTCGTTCCAACAAGCACCTATACGGCCAAGTGATTGATGATACAAAGATGCACACATTAACTTCAGCTTCAACGATGCAGAAACCTGTCTCTAATGAATTTGATTTTTCCTGCGGCCCGACAATCGTAAGTTTCGGATTTTATGCCATTGGTCTATTGGGCCATTTTCCTGAGATTAGGCGCGTTTTTGCTTGTTGTCCCATGCTTAATCTGATTGTTAGTAATCCATGATTGGATGGGTTCAATTCCACCTTTATCTATAATCAGTTTTGGTGTGATAACCCTGTGCTCACAAGGAGTGAATGTTGCTGAAAAAGATACCTCATCTTGAGCCAATGGGATATATGTGTGGGTTAGGGCTTCTGATAGGATAAAATGTTATGTACTTACTGAAGATATTGAAATAGCTATTCCTGTATTTGCTCATGGATATAGACCACAGTGCATTGATCCATCTTTTCTGCTCTATTCATTATTGTCATTTGTGTCATATATTCCGCTTTAAATATGGGGCTATTTATGCAAAATTTCTTTTTTCCTCCACGAAAGTGTAACAAAATAACGCTTAATTCACCCTTTTGTTTCTTATAATTCAATAGCGAGAAAGAAAAATAATTTATCATCCTAGTTATGTATTTTATTTCCCTTGTGTACATCTAGGTTTTTGTGGCCTTCAATATCTCTCTGACAACTAGACAGAAATCTTTTCCCTGTATTTCTTGCAGCCTCTTAATATGTCATGATTATTCTGTGGTCATTGACTTTTAGTGATGCAGTTTCAACTCAAAAAAACCGTTAATGATGCAATTGAAAATTATTCTTTCGACAGCTGATGGTTCATTGCTACTATTCTTGCTCCATTTTCCTTTGTGATGTTTTGGCTATTGCTTACTCAAAAGCGGTCTATAGCTGTTCTTGGCCTGCTTGTCATGTTTTATATTTTTCCTTGCAAGGGTTCTGACCTGCTAAGTCTGAAATTGAAAACCTAATATAGGCTCTGACGTGATATAAGGCATTGTTGCATTGCTTACATTATCACAAGGTAATCTGTGCTGTTGCCACCTGCCTGTTTTAGTCACAGAAGCTACAGCCATCGGATTCTTGCTAACTTCACCTGTGTAAGCGACATTTTTTGGATCATCTCAAAACCTTATCCTTGAATGACAAGGTTCAAGCGAATTGTTGCTTTATTATGTGCTTAGATTCACATGACAATTTGAGTTGATTGGAACATCTTAAGTTCAGAACATATTTCTTGTGACTTGTTTCCAAAATTCCATTTATAGTAGGATCTTTTTCAAGTCAATATCTGTCATGAGAAACTTGCTCCTTCCCCATCAAAGCATGCATGTATTTTGCTCATTTGAATTTACATAACGTCATCTCTATATTTTTGAGGATTTTTGTTGTTGAAGCATGGCTAATTTTAACAATTGACAGGAGGTTGCAAAGAAGGTGGGTGAAACCATAGCAAAATCTTGCCTGGAGAAAGGAATAGAAAAGGTAGCCTTTGACAGAGGTGGCTACCCATACCATTGGGGCATAAAAGCCCTGGCTGAAGCTGCACGAGATCATGGTCTTCAGTTCTAAAGCTTTGAGGCTTTGAGAGTAGCCTCTGGTGTTATTTGTTCTTCTAGCTGATGTAATCAGCAATTATTGCCATTGTTTGTCATCTGTAGGCTTTATCGGAAGCTTGAATTGATTGATTTCAGCCGGTAAGGGTATTCTGACTATGCTTGGATCTGTAATTAATCCGGAATGCCTATGCCATGGTCCTGGACTCTGCCAGGAATGCGGGGTTGTTAGTGGGTGGTCTTCTCTTGCTGTTTGTGAGCCTGGGCTTAGAGCGGCTCAGTTGGGGACGATCACAGCATTGTTCTGATAGAAAACAGTTCCACCGCCAAAATCATCTTTCGCCACTCACAGGCTATTAGAGCTCCATCGTCGTAGCTGGGTTGCCAAAGAAATAGTAAAAGTTGCACGCATATCTGTGTATGATTTCGAATGGCTAAGCGGTGAAAGGGAAACATTCTTATTTCTGAAACCACCTCATGAAGAATAGTTTTCTATGTATTGAGTAGTAGTTCATTGTGCTTACGAAGACATGCAAATTATGTAATACAATGAAGAAACGACGGCCTGATGATTATTATGTAGCAGCAGCAGCGTGGCGGCATCAATGGTTAACTGAAATTTAGTGAGGAGCTGATGACATCCATGTAGCCTGAGGATCAAGTAGCTGATGACATCCATGTAGCCCGACGATCAAAGTGGCGATCATGGAGGTGCAAGCTCTTCTTGGTTGGGAGGTCGCCGCCAATGGGAGCTTCAGAGAAGAACAGCGATGTAGACTGCTTGGAGCGGGGGCCAGTGGGGGTGCTATCTTGCATCACCAAAATTCTCGACCACAGCATCGGTGCTGGTGATGCAGTGGTCCGGCAGAGTCATCATCGGAAGCACTGAGTCGCCACCACAGGTGACTGTAGCCACCCCAGATGCCATCATGGCCGTGCCCGATCCTTCTCCTATCTAGGTACTATTAGGTATACATACATATATATATATATATATGGAGAGAGTTATTAGATAAAAATGAGAGGAGGATATGAAACAAAGAGATGAAAGAGTTGAGTTTTTCTGACTATGGTTGGACATGGTATAGTCGCGTGCTACCAAGTTGTGTTAAGCTGGTTGGAAAACTAGACCCTGTTTGATAACAGACTAAAATTTTAATTAAGATTAAAATTAAGACTAAAATATAAAAAAAAAAATTTAATTATCTTTCTAGTATTTGAATGCGAGTTTGATGCTTGTTTGGCTAATAAATTATGTAAAAATTTTATGGACTATTTTACTTTTGGTATATATTATTATTAAAATTTTATTCTTGACAGCCGGATGACGGAGAAGATGCTGGTCAGAGGAGAGAAGACGCAGACGATGGGGGGGATTCGTGCGAATTTAACCCAAAATTAGGTTTTCGTCCCAAACATTTATTTTGATGTTACTTGATTATGAAACATGATACTTATTGAAAATAACTAGGAAAATTTCATGTTTAATTAGAAAAAATTATGAAATACATATAATGAAAGAATAAACACGTACTATATGCATATATTATGAGCCGATAATACATACAAATAATACATTCTTAAGGGCATTTTAGTAATTTTATTTTTTAAGTAAAAAAAAAAACTAATATGGTTCTGACCATCAATAGGTTAGTTCCAACCCTAATCCATTACCAAATAAACCCCTATAGATCAATAAGATGAACGAAGGGATTAGAAATTGTCCCTCTGATAGAACAAAATATTAAGTCTTATTAGACTTTCTTCCAGTCCCAGGAACCAAAAAGAAAAAAAACAAAGCACAGGCTACGTTTGGTAATTCACTTAAAACTTGGTTAAGGATTATGTGCAGCTCCACCTGTCCAATCATGAAAACGATCGCAAGCATGTTTAGTACCGAATGCTCCAACAACAGAAAAAGAAAAACTGAAAGATTCAGCTTGCCTTTGGGATTTACTTGCAGGCAAGTCTGCTAATAACTCATACTACTAATGCAATACGTGAATATTAATGGCACAGAAACTAACAGAGAAGACCTAGAGGATCTCCTATGCCAGCTGCTGGTCTTTCTGGTTGCTGCTACTCACAAGGCTTGCATCATTCATCACCCATAGCTAGCTCCAAAGCATAATCATCCCTTTGCTGTGAAGAACAACACTAAAAACGTCAACCACACCCAAACCACAACCTGACATACCAGAAAAAGAGTCACAATTAAAAAATAAAACCGTATCACACACTCACAATGGGTCCTTGGGCAAAATATCGTCCAAATTGAAGCCAGTAAACCTGTAGAATAAGAGAGTCCATGTTTCAGGGATCTCTCATTACAGATCCAAGTTTCCTGCATAACCCAAGGAATGTAATGCTCTTGCTGTAGAAATTAATGCATTTATCTTTCATGTTAAATACAAGAAATAGTTATTGCTCTAACAAAGAAAGTAAAAAAAAAAAAAGTGAAGGAATAAAATAATCATATAAAATTGGTTTGGATGGCAAATCTCAATTATTAGTTTTGTAGTCTTATAAATTGTTTATTGATTTATTTTTTAAATGAATTTAATTGTGTAATTCGAGTCAAATAGTTTAAAAATATAATGAGTGATTCAAATTTAGTTGTCTGATTGATATTTGTATGATAATATATGACATAATAAGCATAGCTAAATTTTATGTGTGTTTATTTGGGTGTTTCGTAATCGGTTAAAATGTTTTACGGTATATCCAACATTTGGTCTCATTTTATGGGTGTGAATCCAATTGAAAATTTAGATTTAAATTAATTTATTTGAGTTATTTGATAATTATAGTATTTTATAAATATTTTGCCTTATTTATAATTATAAAATTTTAATTTGTAATTAATAATATTTGGAGAGACTTTTAGCAAAAGGTCAAAATATATATGTTAAAGTGGTGAGAGCAGAGCGAATTCGAGGTTTTTTTTCTCTCCCGATGCAATCTCTAGCTCTATTTTTCAGCCCGTAAGTTTTGATTTGAAATTTTTTCTCCTTTTTGACTTTTCCCTATCGAAAAATGATAAAAACTCAAAATGAATTAGTTGGAAATTGTAAAAGAAAATTTTAAAATTTTATTTAAGGACACGAGTTATGTAAATTCATTTAATTCAGTTTTATACTGCATTTTCTCGCAAATCTTGCATCAAAGGATAAAATTAGAGCCTATATCAACAAGAGATACTACATTGATCCTTAGACAAGTTTGATCTAAGAAAGACTCAAAAAAAGTTATTATAGCAGTCCATTAACAATGATGAGATTTTTATCAATATTTGATAAAAAAATTGAAATTAAAAGCATATTATATCAAGCCTTGAAATAAACATCTAAACTCCTGGCTTGAAGCATTACAATAATAAATTTTTGGTAAATTTTGGACTTGAAGTTCTACCAGGGTAAGTCAACTATTGCAAATATTTCCTTTTATGATAAGCACGAAAGTTGAGAACCCCCTCTATAATTCACATCATCAGAACAAAACTATAAATTACTCCAGAAAAAATTTGATGTGATGATGCATAAAGCAGAAAACAAAAAATTGACTCTCCAATGAAAGCCAAGGTGATATTCTCAACAAAAACTAGAATTAGAAAAATCTTAGACTTCAATTTAGCAGATATGACAAGAGCCTCGGGTTGTCTTATCTGTCCTGATTTACTCAAATAGCACAACTTGTACAATAACCTACTACATAAATAGATTCAAAGACTATACTATCAATTATTTCAAAACCTAGGAAATTATCAAAGAGCTATGGCCATAGGAGAAAAGGGAGAAAAAACGAAAAAATGAACATTCTATCTTGGAATATTAGAGGACTAGAAACCTTCATAAAAAAAGCTTTGTTAAAGGCTATAATCACTAAAGCCAAAGCAGATATAATTGGTACTTAGAAAATCAAACTAGAGAACCTCTCCAAAAGTGTGTTGTGATACTTGGAGGGGTAAAAAATTGACTCCCACGAGCTTCTTGAGGTAAATTTTTGGTTTGAAATAGTAAAATATTCCAAAAAATACACCAATATATTGGGATGTATTTTGTGTATATAGTGCTTCTCAACTCTGACACCAAGCTACAGTAGATTTACACCTCTGTCTATGGCCCCCAGTCCAAAGAAAAAAAGATGAAATGCTAAAGGAAAGATGGGTTTTACCTTGACTCATTTTTGTTGACTTCAATGTCATCAGATTCTTCTCTGATAGGAAAAACACTAAAGAGAACAACCTAGACCGGAACAACTTCAATGAATGGATTGCGTCTCATGACCTAATTGACATTCTTCTCTCTAGTAAAAAGTTCACTTGGTCTAATAGGCAAACTAACATTGGTTTTGTAAAACTTGATAGATTTCTAATATTTCTTGCATGGGAATCCAAATACCCTCTAACCACTATCAAAGCCCATCCCCAAACCACTTCTAACCATGTCTCTATTGTTTTGACTACAAATATCAAGAAACACAAGGAAAAAAGGTTCATATTTGAAAGTATGTGACTCTAAAAGGAAAGTTTTGTGAATATAATATCTGAAAATCAGAAGAAATATCCCAATAGGGCGGATAGTGTAGGGTGTATGATGAAAAAACTTCAATTGCTTCGAGCTGATATCACTAGATAGTGCAATACTAACTTCATAAATATCAATGCCAAGAAGAAAGACCTCCTTGATAATATTTTAAAATTAGAACAGGCTCAGGAGGAATATCCCTTACTAGAAGAACTGAACAGTTTGATAGGTTTCATGTTTGAGCCTGAGGATATGCTGAGAAAAGAAGAAACTACATGGAGGCAAAGATCCAGAATGACATGGATAAAAAATAGGGATTCTAACACCACTTTTTTCCATAGGATAATTAGCTGTAGAAAGAGGACAAATATGATAACTAAGTTGACAGAGATTGAAAACAGTTTTTCTGTTGAAAAAGAAATGGTCAGACGCATGATTGACTTCTATAAAATGAAAAACTGGAAGGTGAACACTAATTGGGAAAAACTATACCCTTTTAAAGATGACCTAACTGACCTCAAAGCTATTTTTTCTAAGGAAGAAATTATGGGGGTTATATGGGGTATGGCAGAATTAAAGACCCCAAGACCAAATGACTTTTCCATCTTCTTCTATAAAAAATTTTGGTTGTTGGAAAAAGAGGACATAATGAGAAATGTTCACTGAACTATACCGTTATAGATCCTCCATAGAAAAAGTCAATTTTACCCTAATAACTTTGATTCCCAAGAAGGAGAATGCTCACTGTTTAAAGGATTTTATACCTATCTATCTCCAAAATTACATATTGAAAATCTTTACTAAAGTATTAGTTGAAAGATTAAAAAAGAATATTAGTATGTCAGTAGATCCTAATCAGATTGCATTCATACCCAACAAATATATACTGAAAAGTGTTACTACTGCTCAGAAAGTGATTTTCAGGTATAAAAAATTGAAAATCAATGGGGCTATACTGAAACTAAATTTCGAAAAAACTGATGACAATGTAGACCGTTCTTTTATGCTAGAGCTATTGAAAGCTAGAGGTTTTGAGAATAAATGGATTTCATACATACATGATATTTTAGAAATAGTTAAGGTCTTTATATTAGTAAATGGGATCCCTCACGATTCTATATATAGTAATAAAGAGATAAAATAAGGAAACCTCGTATCCTTGACCTTATTATCCTAGTAACTCCATAAAAGCCTACACCTAGCATAGGAGGTTGAAATGATCAGGAGATTGTTTGAAGTCTTAAACTGACATTATATAAATGACACATTGATCTTTAGTGAAACAATAACTGACCAGTTTCTAAACTTGAAATGCCTATTATATGTGTTTGACGGCCTGCCAGGAATGAAAATTAACTTTATAAAAGTTCAGTGACAAAGTTGGGGTGCCGTTCTCAGGAAACAGGGGGCAGATTGGCTAAGATTATGAATTGTAAAATTGAAAAACTCTTCTTCAAATACATGGGGTTACTCATCAATGACAGAGAACTGACCAAAAGTGAGTGCTTGCTTATGATTAACAGCATAGAGAGTAAATTGAAAAATTGGATCAGGAAAAATCTATCCATGGGGGGTAGGCTAGTTCTACTAAATTATGTTTTATCTACTACCCCCTATATATTGGATGATCTTTTTTTAGCTACCAAAATGGGTCCTCAAAAAAATTAACCAAATTAGAGCCCAATTTCTAATTTTCTATCGAGAGGTATTGATGGGGAAAGGAAATATCATTTTGCAAGTTAGAAGCTAGCATGCAAGAACAAACAAAATTGTGACATAGGCATTCAGAACTCTATAGTCTTTAATTAGTTCTTACTTATGAAATGGTTGTGAAAACTCTTTAATGACAGAGACACTCCATGGAAAAATATGGTTTTGATCAACTACTACAAAAGTGAAGCTCCATCCATGCATTCCCCTAACCAAGAACAGTCCCAAGTGTGAAAAACCAATTTCTGTGTAGTATTGACCATATGGCTGGAAATGGAAAGAACATATTCTTTTGGACAGATAGATGGATAAACTGGATTAGTATTGAAATGATACATTCTGAAATTATCCCTTATGAAAAAACCCACTAGTGAATATAGTCAATGACAAGGATCAAGGCACAGCCAAACGACAGGAACCAAGGCACTCTAATTAGGAGACAAGCACCACTTGAAATCAGAGCTTTTGAAGGGGTAATCAGAGGGTATATACCTGCTGAACTGAACCGGGAAAGAGACAGTCAGCACTGGAGATGGGAACAAACTTTCTGTCAAAACTGCATACAACTTCATTCCTCTGATATTATATCTCATTTCCTTGTGATCATTTGGAAATTACCTAGCCCTATGAAACTCAAAACATTCTCATGACTAGTATATCACCACAAAATACTAACAACGAATAATCTGGCAAAAAGGGGTTGGAAAGGCACCCAACATCCTTATGTGCTCTGCAATGACCATGAGGAGTGCATACAACAGCTCTTTTATACCTGTATGCTCTTCCTTGGGGTATGGCAAAGAGTCTTACCCAGCCTCAAGATGCAAGCTCCCCCCTCTTCTATTTCTGATCTATGGACATGGTGGAGAGAAAACTGAAGGCTGGGAAGGAACAACTTGGGGATCTACTCTCCATTACCATCTTACGGCTGCTATGGGAGGAGAGAAACTGCAGAATTTTTCAGGGGAAAAACAAAACACAGGAAGCTTTCATCACTTTATTATGTTCTACCATGTGAGGTCGGTCTTATCTATGTACTGAAAAATTCAAATATAAACTGCTCATAACTGTCAATGTTTTGCAACAGTTCAATCTTCTTCTTGTACAGCAGGTCCAGCAGCCACGAAGGTCCACAGGGAAGACTAAGAATGACAGCAGCACCTGAAGCCTCTTTCTGCCTCACTGACTGGAAATAGAATTGTTTCTTTTTGTGTTTTTCTTTTGGTTGTATACAGCTGCAACTAGGTTTTTTCTTTCTTTTTTGTGGGGCTTTATTGCTGAAATCTGTTAGCTTTTTTGTAAAGATAGAATTTTGTATCTTTTATTCCTTGTCCTAGTGATAAGGCTTTATATGGTAAAATCCAGTTTGCTCCAAAAAAAAAAAAACAAACAGGAGATTAGATGGCATGACATATATCGAGAAAAGAAATAGCATATAGACGTTCAGTCCATCTAATGGGAAACTCAGAAAAAGATTTCACATTCACAAAACAAAAGGTAGAAAAAAGCACCAAGATTGGATTCACATAGAAGTCACAATAAAGAATATCATGGATAACCAGAATTCCTCAGATAGATAACCTTTGGCAAAAAGGGGCAGAGACTAGAAAAATTCACAATTTTGAATATACTCCTGAAATTTCCGTTTACGTTAGAAAAATCCAGTTGGATAATGTGTTTATCCGCTCTTCAACTACTTCCCATTTTGTACCACGTAAGAAGAGTGCTTCGGTCAAGCCAACTAAGAACCGTGCGCTAGTTGAAACCTCCAATCACCTCTAGTAACCAAAGAAGGATCCATGGCTCGCAGATTTGAAACAACTTGTAACAAGTAGAAACGAGTTCAAGGGGGGAAGCCATGCCGAAACAGAACTACCATTCTATTTGAAAAAACATCATTAAAGGCTAAGAGAGAGATGGATTACCATGGCGGAAAGCAAAGGGCAGAGAGATGTTCTGAGGCTCCGCGGTGTGCAGTATGTACTGATCCTGGAGCAACAACGGAGCAGAGAAGAGAACCAAGACAACAACTACCGATCGTCAGTACTTCACTCGGAGGGGAGGTTCCAGCAGAATGAGATCACGCCTTAAGATTTAGCTCACCTCCGGGACAAGGAATTGGTGAACGACACCGCGCTGTTGATCGCACTTGGTGGTTCGGCCCAGGAGAAGGTGGGAGAGGCGGCGCGGCGGAATCGGAAGTCGTACTGGTTGCGTATGCGGAGATGCTCGAGCTCAGGCGCAGAGATGGCATGGTTCTTGCTCCAACTATCAACGCAGGACGGCGATTAGAAGAAGATTTGGAGGAGGAGGAGGAGGAGGAGCAAAATGGGGAGGCGAAGTTGGAGCTACACAGGATTTGGAGATCCACCTGAGCTGCAGCGCCACAACGAGCAGCAGCAGGAAATGCTCCTCCTTTCTCGCTGCTACGCCGTCAGCATACGATCGAGTTTGATGGGAAGTCGGAATCCCAGTGGGGAATTGGTAATGGAGAAAACTTTGCCTCGTGATCAGCAACGAACCACGTTTTTTTTTGGTTTTTTTTTTTTGCATTCTACCTCCCTCCCTGATCCACATTTACGTCTGGCCCCCTGTATTTGTACTATTTGGAAAAGCATCTTCCCGGCAATGTTCTACTTTATGTGGTGACTTGGTGAGCTACAATTCATGACAGTAATTAAACTTAAGCACATGCAGCCAAGCATGAGAGAGATGGTCTCGATTAGAAAGCGGAGGTCCTGAAGAAACAAAAGGTTTGCAGTGATACAAATTAAAGAGAGACCAGCTACAGCACAACAGCAAAAGCAAAGAGATGCTCAAACACAATCAAAATAATAGCACTCAGATTGAGGCACGCATGCCTTTGGCCTTCTTCGTGGCCAAAGAAAGCTCAACAGAGATAATGAAAGCTGACTTGCCAGCTTCTCTCAGATATCGTACATCTCCATTCATCAGCCTCAACAGTTTCCTGCAAACAAGCAGACTGATGCCCTCCTCCGACATTTCAGCATCATTTCCAAACATCTGGGAGAGCAGTTCTTCAGGCACTCCACCGCCGGTGTGCGTTATCCTAACAAAGTGAAGAGGCAGTAAACGGGTTACAAGCTGAGATTACAGAAATGACTGATGTGAAATTCCAACAAGAAAAAACATCTAGAAAAAAAATCACTAGTTAGATGGTTCTGGCATTTAAATCGCCAGCAACAAGACATTGCTTCTATAATACCTGAGCTCCAGGTGCACTAGATGGAGATTTTCTCCCAAGCGATCTTTATTGAGTCTATTAGTGATTTCAACCTGACCTCCACTAGGTGAGTATTTCACAGACACCACCAAAAAATCAGCAAGGATCTGTTGAAGCCTCAGATTGTCCCCATAAAGGCCCTCAGTCTTCAATGCTTCTGATAGATTGTTAACTATTTGAACTCCTTTACCATTGCTGGCAATCATGACTTGACTAACAGCAGTAGTCACCACATCCTGCAGAACAAACTCTGCCATTTCTAGGTCCAAACAGCTACCAACAAATTGATAACAAAAATAGATCAAAGACTATATAAAAACCCTAAAGAAAGTGTAAGGAAATCAAAGTGAGTATTTGCATCCTAGAGGGCAACAGCAAAAGCTAATGAAACTCTTAGCATGGATGAGATGATAGCTGAATAGATGACAAAAAAAATCAACAACCTAACGGTACACTGAAATTGTTAGAACTTCATATGAAATAAAATAGCATCAGACAGAACTCAGGGAATCATACTGACAGAAATCATGACTGACTAAAATATGAACAAAAGAACTTTTCCATCTCAACATCCATGGAAATGCAAGTTTATGCAGTTTAATTTGTTCTGAATAAGATGATACCTGTCGGTGACGTTTTCAAGGTCCAGGTCATCAAGAATTCTGTTCAACTGGTAATGACACTTTGCTCCAGTATGTAGAAGCTCTTTTTGTGCTTCGCATAAATCAGTACCTTCCAGCATTTTCCTGGAATACATAATACCAGAAAGAGGATTTCCTATCTCATGCCTTATATATGCCAAAGCCCTCAATCTCTTCATAGTGGTCTGCTCTGACAACTGCTGCACATGGAGCACCTGCTGCAGTTCTTGACTAGCAGTATGCAAAAAGCAAAACACTCCAGTGACTATACCCTCTGCATCCACTTTTTTACTCACTGAGAGTAGGCACTCCACATGTTCACCATTGCGGTCAACAAAATTAAAAGGAGCTTTGTCCGTTTCTTGCCCTGTCATGGCATTGTTAATAACTATACTAAGATTTACAAAAGCATCCTGATTCTTTAAACGGCAACAGGCCACACTGCTCCCAAAAACCTCACCCAACAGCATTCTGTCAATTACTTCATCCCTCTGCCATCCAGACAACTTGGCCATAGCCGGGTTCCACTCGGAACACCAGCCAAACTCATCTGCACTAAATATGGGAGGGATCAATGGGCTAGGGTTTTGCACTATCGCTTTGTAATCCCCTTCAATTCGAGTAAATTTGTCCATTACCATCTTATGGCCGGTCATATCCTGAGCTACGAAGCACACACCAACAACATGTTCATTGATGTCACGACTCGCACATGCATTGACAATCAAGAAAATAGGACCTTCATCTCTTTGAAGGCCATGAGTTTTCATCTGAAACTGCACATTTTGTTCTTCTCTTCCTGATGGTTTGACAGCAAAAGAAATAATAAGCATCTCCATAAGTCTAATTAGTTGCATGCGGACCCAAACAATGGGTCATGAAAGATAATGGTTTATTGAAGCAATCGAGAGCCAATTACCTTCGAGAAAATAATTGACATAAATAAAATTAAAGGAAAGCAACAAACCAATAGAAGGACGTACTCACCCTGCAATGCCAAGTAAAGCATCTTCTTGACAACTTCAACTGAAGGCTCTTCCACAAGGTCAAGCAAATGTTTCCCAATGGCTTGATCTACTGAGAGTCCTGTCAGTTCAGCAATTTTCAGGTTCCAGCCATTTATGAGCCCATTGATATCCACTGCCAAGATTGGCACTGTTGCTGTCTCTATCAGACGTACCATTTCATTAGTCACAGCTTGCAGTTCTGCCATTCCTTCAATTTTAAGGTCATTGATTTGAGCATCAAGAGAGGCATTCTTTTTAGAATTCCCAGTACCACTGAAAGTCCCTCGCAGTATAAGCTGTAAGGAATGAATTGCATCCATCTCATAGTCTTTCCAGGGTACACTCCGCATTTTTACAACTTCAAGAAATGCTTTGAATGAAGATCGTGGGTGCATTTGCCTACCATCATCCTTGTCTTTTGGATCATGCTTTGCACCTCCCCATCGGATTTCAGCAGCAGTATGAGACCTAAACCAAAATAAGATGTCCTTGGAAGTAATTCTAGCAGCTGCCATTCCACAAACCACATCACCGAGAGATAAAGCACCCGGGTATCCAGCATCATGTAGACCGTCAGTACTTAGGCCAGTAGAATCCATATGATACTCTGCAAGCCAGTAGGCAATGTCTTGAATCTGGGTCTCACTGGGAGTCAGACCCAACCGCCAAATCTTATTTTGGTACAGAAGGGCAGCACCATCACATTTGACCAGATCCATAATATTTGGAGTTTGTTGCATGATGCCTACAGGAGTAGCATCCCTAAGCAACATATCACACAAAAGGGTCTGGGTTCTTAAAATGTTCTTCTCCCGTATCTGGTTCTCTAATTCCAATTCCTTGTTGACATGGATGGCAAACACTTGCATCAAGAATTCACAAGCATATCTTAAAGGAAAGGGAACAAACCTTGGGCTTTCGTTGTGACAAACCACAAGGCCCCAAAGCCTCTTCCTCTTTTGCTGCTGCTGTTGTGTTGGCTCCAAGTTCTCATCGTCTTCTTCCCCTTCATTGATAACCACTGCCATAACCAGAGACGCGATGGAATTCATGTTCTCCATATACTGCAAGTGACAACTGTGGGGGGCTCTAAGGGTAGAACCACAAAAGGTCAGATCAAAAGGCAGCTTCGCGTCTTGGGAGATTTTGACAGGCTTTGCACGGCAGTCGCATATCATCCGGACCTTGTTCTTCATGAAGAGAAACCTGGCAGCCTGAGGAATGTCTGTGGCCGGATAATGCAGACCTTGATAGGGCTCCAATCCTGGCTTCGTGATCTCACGAAAAACCTCACCATGGTCATCCTCATGGAACTTATAAACCATCACCCTATCATAACCAGTGAGTTCAAAGACTTCTTCAATCACGGTATCACACAACTTCTGCATGCTACCACCAGGTAGCGATTGCAGCCTTGCAATGGCCTTTGCCGCGAGCTTGTAAGATTGGAGGGCCCCGGCAGCAGTCATGGGTATCTCAGAAGGTTTCACTGGCTCAAAATCAACAATCAAGCACGCTGTCACTCGATGGATAATCGCATAAAAGGGCTTGCCAGAAGTCTTACAGTGGACCAGAATAGGATTGAGAAGTGAGACCTCAGCATAACCCAAGGCCTTCTGGAGTGCTGCAGTGCTAGGAGAAGTGAAGATACTCCTCACATCCGTTCCGATGCCAAGAGTCGGGTGGTCACCCACGCTCGGAACAGCGTGGCTAACCATGGTTAGCATCTCCGGACCATTCTCAGAGTAAGCAATCACCTTGAATGTCTTCTCATCAAGGGCAAGCAAGCAACCAAACGGCTGGATAAGCTTCCCTTTCTGAATATGCTGCAAGTATGCAGTAACCTTCTCTGACCTCTTCGGATCATCCGACGATTCCTTGTGTGCCACAACTGATTGCGAGTAATCAAAGGAGGTACCAAACTCTTCGAACTCAGCATCAAGCTTGGCATCCACAGTGGTCTGGGCTATGATCCTAGCGCTGTGTCTACTTCTGTTAGAGCTAGTAGAAGAATTTGCTGGTCTAGAGGAAGACATGTTTGGGATTACTAAGAGCCTGCCGCGCCAAAGAAGAATTTACTGGCTCCCTTGAATTAAAAATTCTATGCTTTACTGATTGAGAGATATATGGATGGACTGAAAGAGAGCAACAGTAGAAAAAGTATACCTATCGTGGTCTGGGTTGCAACTGAACTGAGAAAAGTGGATATGGAACTCGTAGAAAGACTCTGTCCAAGAGGGCTGCGAAAGCTATAAACCATCAATACCGTGGAAGAGCAAACAGAAAACCTCAAACAACAGGCTTGCAAGGTGTTTTTCAATGCGAAGGATGCTATAAAACCTTGGAATTCGGATATAAAAGAAAACAGATTTCTAAACTTGCCTGCACACAGACACTACTAATACCCAGAGATGGTTCAGAAGGAAAAGAAAAGAGAGTTAAAAAACACCGAGTTCCAAAATGCCAAAATTTGCCAAGGAGAACAAAAGGAAGCAAGGGAAGCGAAAAAAGGAGGCAGCTTTCATAAACAAGAGCCTTTTTTAACTCGGAGAACGCCGCCCACCACTTCTCTCCTTGCAAAGCTTTCTAAAGGGGCAAGAAATCAGCTAACCGTCTCAATAGGACACTCGATAAATACTACGATAAATGGCAACCGCTACTCATTTCAGAAAGAAAGCCAGGGAGCAGAAGGGAAACAGGGCGGATAAGAGCAGGATCTAAAAGCCATCGGAAAAACGCTCTCAGATAAGAAAGACTCCTGTAAAAGAGAAAGAGAAAGAGAAAGAGAAGGAGAAAGAGAGGCCATATCTCCTCGTGAATCCCATAGCTAATAATAAAGAAAGAAAATTAACGGTAGGGTGCTAGGCCGCCCTCCTTGGATTCGCAGGAAGCTTTGTCGGGACCTCCGCGGAGGTAGAAAGCCCCGGTGCGGTCTGGAAGGTGCGGGAGGCAGGCACCTCGTCCCATGCACTCGCAGGCCCCTCCAAACTCCATCATCATCGCCAGTAGCAAACTCTGAGATTTATTTACAAGTTTCTATGAATAAGAGAGAAAGAAAGGGAAAAGAAGAAGAGAAAGAGGTCATGGAATGAGATTTGCGGACGTTATCTTGATTTTGGATTCGTTAGCTTGTCAGAATTAAAGATTAGAATTTACATACGCACACGATACGAACGGGCAGGGAAAGAGAGGGAGGCGAAAGAAAGAGGAACAGAGCGAGAGAGAGAGAGAAGACGGTACGCTGTTCCTTGGCGATATTTTAGTCTCAGCGCGACGCCGTCAATCCAACGGAAGAAGATTGGCATAAGAATCTGTTCCGTATTTGTTCAGTGCAGGTTACTCGCAACACGGGTCCCAAGGAGATGGCCTCACGAGCGCGTGCGTATTCCCCACTTGTCCATAAAAAAGTATTGTGACGTGGCAACCATAGCCCATTTTAAGGAAAAAGGACAGAGAGCGTCACGGGCATTTCACGTGCGAATCAGATGCCGTCTCAGGGCTTTTTTTAAAAAAAAATTTTCGGTACTCGGATCTGCACTGCTGACTCGTCATCATCGTGGACATCGGATCAGTTCCCGAGGATGGATGGTATGATTCATGGCACAACTGTACCTGTCTCCGGATGACCTGAGAAGAGGAACAGACAGTATTATCTCCCTAAACTGATTCTTAGTCGAAAAAGACTAATAAGCTTTTACATTCGATCAGTCAAATGATTAACATGGAGCACATGCGCTGCATGGGCTTTGGGGTCGGGAATCTCGGATGTACTGCGGGTATTAATTAATTAATTAATTAATTAATCAATCAATCAATCAATCAATTAATTAAACGTTACCTGGAGCCCTCCACCGAACAGCACGCTACCCATGCTTCCGCCATTCCCTTCTTCATTTTCACTTCTTCTTTTATTGACTGCATTGACGGCATCAACGGACGACCAGTGCTGGACGACAGCCGGATCTCTTATTCTTCTCTCTTATCATCGCTTCTACCGCTCTCGTGTTTATTTATTTATTATAAATACAAATCTCATTTGATTTAAAATCAAAATTAAAATTAAAATTATTTCATTTCAAAATTATTTTTTTATAAAATTAATATATACTTATTTTACACTATTATTAATTATTATAAAAAATTAAATAAATTTTTAAATTTAAAATTATTAAAACGTTAATTTTAATAAAATAAATATTAATTTCTAAAAATAATTTATTAATTTTGATCATCATACTGATATAGAATCAAACAGTATCAATTGCATTAAACAAAAGACCTCGCCGATCGGAGAAAACAAGCGTGACATTGATTGATGATAACACCCCTATCCGCTTTACCTAAATTAGAAATAAAATAATGCAGATTGCATCCCTTGGCGGGAATCGCACTCAGATCTCTTTCTTTTTTAAAAAAAAATTATTTCTGTCTCAGCCCACTTCAGCTCGTGGGCCAACGCGTTGTTTCATTAGATTATATATAATAATAATAATAATAATAATAATCCAAAGAAAACTGTGAATATAAATAATGTAGTGAAAGCACATCACCCCGACGTATCGAGCTACTATAGTGTAGTGTTATCTTAATGCGAAGAAATAACATCAAGAAGAAACCAAAGAAGGTGACCGACGTTCAAAAGGCATCATTTACATCAAACCAAATCATATATAGATGGTAGTACAATAAGTTAGATCCTGAGCATTGCCATCTCAACAAGCCCAAACACCAAGCAAAACTCACAAGCAATCTTTTTCACTAGTACATCAAGAACTCACCACATCAATTCTTGGCCTATAAAAGTCCAACAAGTGACTAGTAGTGTTGCCGAGTCAGCAGCACAACAACAAATTTTTTTTTTCATGAATATTTGTCATGTTTCACTGCTAATCATTTTCACCTTGAAAGGAATAGAAGCCAGCGAAGAATATAAATAAGCATTCATAATTTTTACCATCAACAGAGAAAATATTGGCATACAAAAGATGTTCATTGTAATCCTTCATACAGGAATTGGATCTCAAAAAAATGAAGAAACAATAAACAGCAGCAAAAACATTTTTCACTTCAGCAAACATTTTTTCATCTTATCTAGTATTTTATACTCTTCCTATCATGTAATAGTGTTCTGATCAGAAACAAAGAGCATGACGAAAATGAGGAATGATGACCATCCTTCACAATGCAAGATTGAACAGAAAGATACTCGAGTTGGTCTTCCATGACATGATATTGCTCTACCCACCAATGCAATAAAAGAAATGAGAGTCCAGCCACCTGACATATGTCATTCTGTTTCATGAGTTCTTGGTTCTTGTTCTGGAGGTCATCAACAAGAGCAGCTTTGATGTTTGCAAACTTGACTTCTCTGTCTGCATCCAATAAAGCTGCTTCTTTGGACTTTGTTAGTCTCTCTAGGGCTCTGTTATCATCTTGAAACTTTGTAAGCTGACAGTCATGAATGAAATTAAAGCTGTGAACTTTGCAATTGAAGGAGAGAGTCCATTAAACCCACTCAAAGCTAACAGCTAACAGCTACAGTCTTGGAAACACACCTCTTGCTTCAGAAGCTTGATTTCTGCTTCGAGTGGGTGAAGTATAGCCTCCAAGCTTGGTAGCTCTTCCTCAAAAAAAAAAAGCTTAACATTCATTAAATTATATAATCACCTTAAGTTATCTCTAAGAGGAAGTCTGTCATAGAGTTGCACCTTTAGTTTGTAATTGACTTTCAGAATATCTATAAACCTTCAGAACCAGTAAAATATCATTTTACTCATGGACCACAACATGTTTCTTGCCCTAAACTGTGACTTCTACCAATGAAATAAGGGAAGAACGAAATATTTATAAGCCACGGATTTTTTCTTACTTTTTAAAGAAGACGACTACTTACCTTTGAGTTACTAAGTCTGCTCTATTATGTACTATTCTTTGCATCACCAAAACATTGTTCTTCTTATTTGTCCTTATATTGCATGGGAAGTTAAAAAGAGCTCATTTGACTGGACAAAAACTATAGTACCCACTCCTAAATGAGACTTAACCTATTCTTATGCAAAAAGCAGAAAAGCTCCAACGCGATGACTGCATTTCCGATAATACCTTAACCATCAAAATGGCTGAAACATGGGAGAACAAGTGACAGAGTGAATGATACCAACATACTCATCCCACTTATTGCACATTATGGCTTGGGAATTTAAACACCAAAGCAACAAGTATGGCCGATGTCTTATTTATCGAAGCGATTATGCATGCATTGGGGGTCTTTTTGTCTTGAAAATGTCCAAATTGGTATCCTTATATCCCGAGCTCCAAATCCCCAAATGCGCGCAATGCCACCACTGAATTTATTTCGAGGGAAGCCACCCAAAAATCGCAATATTCTATTTTGATTGAATTAGATTAGCAAGAAATTGAACAGAAGTAGAAGAAGGAAGACCTTTGAGCTCATTCTGGAGGCGATTTAGCTCTGCCTTCACAGGATCCGAGCCATGGAGAAAATTCATGAAATCGCGGTCATCAAGGTTGGACCTTTTGGACCATCTCTTCTTCAGAGCTACCCCGGGCTTCATTTCCATGGGTCTATGCGGCTCCGACACGGAGCCCCACACCCCTTCCTCGCTCTCCCCCATTGCCCCTTTCGAAACCCTAGAAACGAAACAATATTACGTGGAGTTCGGGTAGAAGCGAGGGGGAGGAAAGTGAAGAAGAGAGACTCTGAAAGAAAGGAAGGATCTCCAGCGATTGAGGAGAAGAAGACCAAGAATCAGACGGTGCTTTGCCGTTGCTTCCCGCTGGCCACCGCGGCGTCCTCTCCTTTTATGAGTCCAACTATACATAACTGTCGCCTGTCGGCCTCAGCGACAGAGCTATGTGGCGGTGGCGGTTAATGACCGAAACGCCCTCCGGCGGTTCTATGAGTTCGACGTTTGGCCCTTTAGAGACAGATGGTAGTGGGTACTGTTGGATTCGGTAGGATATGGTTGTTGCCTTCCCAACTCAGACTTCATTATAGGGGAAAAGAAGAAGAAGAAAAGGATGAAGATCAAGACGAAGACGAAGACGAAGAAGAAGATGATGGTGATGATTGGCAAAGAGAGAGGTTAGAATTTAGAAGTTAAACTGGAGGGAGAAGGACCAGGAGGTTTAGTCAGTAGCCTCAGTACTACTTAGTGCAGTGGTGGGATCTCATAATTCATAATACGTGTCCCCAGCTAATTAAAGACCACGCACACTGCACATATTGGTATTAATTAGAGGGAGATGCGCACGGTGGGAGGCCTCAATCAACAAAGGTCCGACCTAGATTTGGTCGTGCTTGCGGCTGGGACAAGCTGCAACCCAGCCTCTGTCAAAAACTAGAGATCTGTCGTTGAGTACGAGTATGTATAACAAAGTAATTTAGATTGTGGATCAAGCAATTAAGAAGTTAAAACTGCATCGAGGTGGCGTAGGTCTCAGAAATTCGTTACTCGGGCTAATCCTAAACTAATTTAAATACCTCTGACAAATTTTCGAGACTAACTCACTAATCGGATTAGCGCTAGTCCTCTTTGGTCCCAAAATTGGGGACTTGTTCGGGTGATAAAAAATTATCGAAAATGACTTTCGTATACTTTTATTTATTTAATTATACGAAAATAATTTTTGAGAGATCAATTCACTCTATATTACTTTTGATCCGTAAATAAAAATAAATTAAAATTTATTTACATATTTTTTAATCGAAATATTTTTTACGAATAAATTAATAATATTTAAATTATAATAATCTTAATAATCTTAATATAATAATATATATTAAAATTTTGAAAAATTATATTAAAAAAATTATATTAAAAAATATAATCTAAATTATATTTCGTGAAACTAAATAATAGAAGTTGACCATTTTTGACAAGGTATAAAAATGAATCATTTTTACGCTTCCATTTATTCTTACATATCAAATAGTTTGAAGCACATTAAATACTTAGTATCATTTGATAATGGGGTAGAGTCAATGGGACTAATATCCAAAAAAAAAAAAAAGGTTATTTTTTTATTAAGTAAAAAAATATTTTTATTTTTATTCTTTTAAAATATTAATACTAACATTTGTAAAGATAATTTGATAAAAAAATTTTAAATTTTCACAAGTCAACAAAATATTAAAAAAATCTTTAACTCTAATATTAACCCTAATTCTTTTTTTAATCTGTTCTCAAATGTACGCAATTGATACATGTCAATAAATAATAAATAAATAAATAATCCGCTTGTCAAGAATAATTAATTATTTATTTATTTATTGTGTTGAGTTATTATGATCGTTGTAGGTACCAAACAAGGACATGTGATTAAGGCGACCGTTTAAACCCTAAATCCTAAATTAGTATACGATAAAACTGTAAATCATTTTTATAAATTAATATTTTTTTATTAAAATTAACAGTTTAATCATTTAAATATCAAAAAAGTATTAATTTTTTATAATAATTTAATTTAATAAAAAAATGTAAAATAAGTAATATTAGTTAAAAAAAATTTAAAATATGCTGATCTGATCCTGATTTCAAACTAAACAGGTCATGGGCTTGTGGTGGCGCATACATATGCAAACACGAGTGGTAAAAAACAAAGAAAATACACGACATTGGATAAAAATACACGATATTGTAGGGGTGATTTGTGAATACCAAAAGTTTTTAAGGGGCGTATATGAATATCCCAAAGTGAGGCGTGCATAAGTAGGTAATTTTGAGTTTTTGACAGGTTTTTATGAAAAATGTCCCTTCCGTACGGTCCTTGCGCGAAAGGCCCACGGACGGATCAAATCTTAAGCCCATTCGAGAATGAATAATCATCAAGACTCCTTCTTGGAGAACCTGCCCGGCGAGCCGACGGGAAAGAGAGATGGAGAGAGATGACCTCGGCGTCGTTTCCTACCCCGCCGCCGTACTACAGGCTGTACAAGGACTACCTCGAAGACCCCAAGTCGGCGCCGGAGCCTCCGGCTCCCCTTCAGGAGAGCTTCCCCCTCTTTGGCCAGCACTTCGCCGTACTCCTCTTCCCACGTTGTTTTGCCGCTAAATTCTTATATCCTCCCCCAGTTTCTAGGGCTTCTTTTTAGGGTTTTTTTTTCTTGATCGATTGATTCGCTTTGCAAATTCCGGGTTTGTTTGTTTGTTTGCTTTCTTTTCTCTCTCTCTCCAGATTGATTTGGTGCTGCCGAGCCTTGAGGATCAGGGTGTCCGCCAGCTCTACCCTAAGACCCAAAACATCGGTGCGTATCCACCCCCCTCTCCCGTTTATTCTCTTAACAATTCTCTTCATCTTATTACTGTAGCGGATAAAACATTGTGTTTCGGTCAGCTATGCGAGAATTCTTTCATGTACAGTACTGAAATCTTGGAGTGTGATAGAGGGGTTCTGATTTCTAAGTTCCAAATGCTTTCTATCGTTAAGTTTAAATCTGCACTTAGTATAGGTTAATTTTGGCTTTCTAAAATCCAAAATCACCGCATTTTATGCAACGACCAAAAAAAAAAAAAAAAAAAAATCTATTCTTCTGGAATTGCCGTTCGTGCAAAATGTCTTCTGTTTTTTTCTTTTTCCTTCTCACGATGCTGCCGTAGGGTTCATGGAAATTTTCACATACGAACTAGCGTTATGAGTCTTAAAGAGTTATGAAAACTGGATTTTGAAAATCTTGCCCCAAACATCATCTTAAGTTTAAAGAACGATCTGGCTGGAACTTTCTAATACCGATGTATTTTTAGAATGTTTACGTATTAATTAAGGCATTTCCAATCATACCACTGACAGTCTTGAAACCCTACAACAGTTGTTTTGTCCATCAGCTGTTCTTTTCTTTCTTTGTAAATAATATCAGTTTTCATTATCCAACAATAAGATTTGGCAATCTCTAAACCTAGATAACAATAAGAAATTTAGATTCAAGTCTGTTGCTTTCTCTTGTCTGACTCTTTTGAATGTTCCAATGCAGACCTCAAGAAGGAGCTGCGATCGCTCAACAGGGAGTTACAACTACATATCTTGGAGTTAGCAGATGTCCTTGTAGAAAGGCCTTCTCAATATGCTCGCAGGGTGGAGGACACATCGCTTATCTTCAACAATTTGCACCATCTCCTCAATTCCTTGCGCCCTCACTAGGTTTACAACATTCTAACTAAATGAATCACTGTCAGTAGTATTGATTACTCTTTCTCTTGATATATCTCACTTTTCTCTTTCCTGCACACCCGGGCTAGAGCAACACTTATTCACATCCTTGAATGTCAGATTCAACGTCGCAAAGAAGCTGTGGAGGATATAAAAAGGTCCTGGTTCAACTTCCATTGGTTATTGGGTTTCCTAATCTTGGATAGGGTATTATCATTTCTGTTGATTTTTTAACAACATAAGATAAATAATATCACAATTTAAAAGACTTCTCTTGCATCTCAGTTGGAGAGATTATTTTATTTTTAACTACAATTGTGTCTTAAACTGAATTAAGATTACTGTCCTTCCCTCTATGTTGTGCATTGTGATTCTCAAGGGTCTTAAAATTTTTTGGCCATTGTTAACACTTGGTTATATGTTGTTGAAATTAACAATGCAGTGTATCCTTAGTAAGTTATCCATTCTTTTGGCCTGTTAAGCAACATTTTTCCATTCCATGATTCATGAAGAGCTGATGCTCATTTTGCATCTCTGAACAGCAATTCAATGAGCCTTAAGATGTTAATGGAATTAAATATGCTATTTTGCAATGTGATATGCAATCAAGCCAATTAACCGACCAATTTTTTAAAAAAATTAAGAATTGTGTTAACCAACTGATTTTGATTCAGATATCAAGCACATTCTTTGGGGCTTACTTTGACATATTCATAATGTTTGTTCTGTTGGGTACATCAAATTCTTATTTTCCACTCTGTACCCTAGTTTCGCATGTCCAGCGATAATTTGATTTCAATTTTATATTGTTTGGCACATTTATATTTTTTCTGGCTTCAGGATGAGGGCAGAGGCACAGAGGTTGCTCAAGGAATCTCTTCAAAATTTGGACAGTCAACTACCTTGAATTGCATTGTTTGTCTCATATAAATTTCATGAAAGAATGTCACAACAAATTTATGCTGAGGCATTTTGATAGATCTTCATTGTCATTAAGTAGGCTGCATTTTCTGTGTGTATTGAATTTCACGACACAAATTTATCACTAGTAGGGCAATATTTGGCTTTGTCTCTTTACAAGTGGCTTTCCTATTTCGTTGTTCTTCTATTCTGTGTGAATCAGAGAGTACTGAACAATTATCTGTTTACATCGGATGCAAACATTTTAAACTACTTATCCAGATGCTGGATGTGTGGGTGTCATGCACTTTGCTGTCTGTGGAAATTGTTAGTAGGTCAGTATCTACTATTGTTGTAGTAGCAATTGCTTGATCTGCTTCTAATATAAGTTGTTTATGTAGCAGTATTGTTCTTACATATGTAATTTGGTAAAGCTAAAACAGAAGATGAGCTTATTATTGTGCACAGTTGACTTTGCCTGAAGGTATTGGTTCTTTGTCTCTATTTGCTGCAATTGTCTTGATACATCTTGCAAATGCAGCCAATATATCTGAATATCTGATAAAATTTTATAGGCATTATTTTATTGCAGGCGAAATTAATGACTCTCTAGGAACAAACTGGGCACATATTAGAGGAGCGAGAAAGATAGGTGTGACAGTGTGAGTTCATTTGTTGGGCGCAAGCCGGTCCTTGATCTTTTCCAGCTCCTTGGAACCAATCTGAAGGTCTTCTCGAGCACCCTATCAGGCAGTGCTGGCGAGGCTGTGAACAGTGTCCAGGCAAACGATTGTGTCCCAGGGAGCTGGCTGTTGAATGCTGCTAGTGCAGATGCTGATGTGTCCCCAGTATTCCTCTGGAAGTGAACAAGGCCTCGTGGGAAGACAAAGACTTCCCCTTGGGAGATGATCTTGGAGACTAGCTTGTTGGCCGTGGTGATGAAGCCTACTTCCAGACTGCCCTCTAGCATGAACACCACCTCGGTGGCTCGCGGATGTGTGTGTGGCGGGTTGATGCCTTTGGGGGCGAAGTCAACACGCACCATGGAGATTCCCAGTGTGTTCAGGCCCGGAATCTTCTCCACAGTTGCTGCATTTGCTTTTGAGCCCATTGTGTTGTTGGTGTCCCCTGGGCTAGCAAGACCTGCAAAGCTGAAGTCACTCCGGTGACTGTTGCCATCGGCTTGCATGTAAACCCGTTCACCTTCATAGCTGCCAGTGATGGTTTCAATCAACATAGGCAGCCAATTCTGGTAGAGGTTAGGATCTCATTAAGTAGTAAATGGAAGAGAAAGCAAGGACTACGATAATAGAAGGATACTGCTGTTGAGATCTGCAATGCAGAGGTCCTGGAGCAAATCGGAATCAGTGACAACTTTGTCTGAGAAGAGGAGGATGAAGGAGAAGACCGTGTGAAGAAAGGGTGTGTCTTTCATGCTGTTAGGCTTCCTTTTCCTTGTTGAGTTGCTGAAATTTTTGATGCAGGAGGCATATGATTGGATGCTATTTATAGGACTTGAATGAGTGTTTCAGATTGTTGTTGCGAGTCTTTGTGATGAGGCAAAGGCATGAAAATGAAATTTCCACAACCAGCAATGCATCGAGAAGACTGGGCCAGGATTGATTCATTGGAGTGAGAGGAACTAAGGGATTTTCTATTAATTAATTAGAGTTGGGTGTCTGCATCTGCAAGTTTTTATTGTTTGAAAAGTGAAAGCTTTATAAAATCAATTCTCTTATGTAGGGACCTGGGTGTGATCCATACTGCAAAGCTAAGCTACACGGATAGAATGAACTAACTTGGACAAGCTCGTTTTACGGTCTTTGTGAGCCCACTGAGCCCACAGCCAAGGTTTCCCACAAAGATTTTCTTAGTCATTCCTTCATTTTCCCAAACATGATAATAGCATTTGAGACGGCGGGGGTGAACAAAACAGGAGATTGTGCAATGCTCTGCTCAAAGGACGCCAACCTTTTGAAGGCTAAAAAATGGAGAGATACCATAAATTTCAAGGCTTCCAGGTTAACGTGAACTAAGCCCAAGCAGTCTGTCTGCCACCAGTGACTGCAAGGATTATAGTGTTGTAACAGTGTGGGATTTTGCAGATTTATTAAATCAGTGTGAAATTTGTTATTGAGCAATGAGAAGAAATCAAATTAGTTTATGGCCATTGCTTGCTCATGGTGGTTGATTTGGAAGGAGACAAAGGAGAGATTCCATCATTTTTGTGAATATGTCGGTTGAGGCGGGGAGCTAATGCCAGAGATTAAATGGGCGATTCAATTGTGGAGCATAATGGAGACCTGCAGGCGCGGTTTCTGATTCGAGTGGGTTGGGATGAAATGTGGTTACTTCTACTTTCAGTAGGGATAATAGAGACATAGTTTTTTATTTTTTTAGGGTGGAGATTATGTTCTATAAATATTGGTGGTCTTATCATTGAATACAAATGATTCATTACTTCAATATAAGGATTATAGTGTGTTCTAACAGGCAACATTTTCGTCATTTCAGGTGAATAGTTTTGCTTCTCTGAATCTTTAACTTGCCTTGATACATCAGATCGCAACACAATGTTTATTAGTTTTCCACAAAGCAAAACACTCCTAACCTCACCCAAAACTTGCGGCTGCACCATCCATCTTCAGTTATACAGGGCCTGGAAATTGTGACTACCTCTGTTGGCCCACCTCCAAATAAGCAGCAGAAAGAGAAACCCACAGGGGGAAATTGCACCAGCTAAAGTTCCTCAAGTTCATCCCCGAACTCATAGCAACTGAAATGCTTGACTCTGAACTTCCATTCTCCTTTTACTGCATCATAAGAAACAAACGCTGCACCCTGCTCCTCAGCTTTGTTCTTCAGCATTTCCTCATATTTCTCAACCTTGGGCCCCTCTGTGTACTGCTGCCCCGTCTTCTTGTTCATACATTTGATGTTGAGGAGTGACACTTCTGCAGACTTGTTAAGCCCCTGACCAACAGGAGGTTTCTTGCTTTCATCTTTGTATACAATCACCTCACGGTTGTTAAACTGGATGAGTGACTTGAAATCAAGCCTCCTTACATCTGTCTCTCCATCAAACTTTATACTTCCATAACCATGCCTACCAACCACGAAGTCCTTCACATGGCGGCAATATCCCGGCTCTGCTCTCTCCTTGGCAGCCAACTCTTGGATACGTGGCTCAGTATAGTAATCAGCATGTCGGAGCTTTGGCATCAGGGCCTCAATATCTGCACCATGCTCATACACAATTGCAGCCTCACCTGCCCTGTGTCCAGTGATTGTGATGTAGGACGCATCCATCTCCTTTTGAACATGATCTTCATGGACACCATTTGCCTTCTGGGGGGATTCACCTTGAATTTTAGGTGCCTTATCTTGGCTTTCCACATGGCCATTCTCAGTTTGGATCTCTGCACCAGAGCAAAAACTGCAACCAAGTCAGTGACTGGGAAAGCAACAAAATAGAACAATGTTTGAGACCAATTTCTTTCAATATCTTAAAATAGGAACTCAAATGTAGGCAGTTCTAAATAATTGAAGCCCTAATAGCTATCACACTATTTGGAAAGACTTATGACTTTAACCCAAACATACAGACAAGGAAACTTTTTTTCGGACAGTCTTAAGCATCACTTTAACAAATAGAGCTCTCTGCATGCATCCCAAAAATTTTCCAGTGTTTTGTCTAAAACCCCCCAAGTTATTTTAACTCTCTGAAAAGGCACATATACAGGCCATCAACCTAGAGTTAAAATCAACCAAAGATGAGAATGCCATTTTTCTCCTCAGCACATTCTGTTCCCAATAGATCAAAGCAAACTAACTGTTAACCCCTCTAAGTTGTATTTCATTTGGAGGAAAAGTTATGGCTATCTATGTTAACGACTTATTTTGGCAATTCTAAAAGAAAAGGGCAACATAACATGAAATCACAGAAAAATTCAATGATCGTGTTCATTCTAGGTAGCCATAACTCAAGGCCATATTTGACATAAAATACAGCAACTTGACTGCTAATGCAGAAATTTTGGGAAGAGGGAACGAGAGATACACGAAACACTTAAAACTATGATGGGATGAGGGTCAATCCAACAAATACATGTAAGCATACTTACCAAAATGATTCTCATTTCCAAATCCGTTTAATGCCAGAGCTGAAGGTTCTACTGGTGTACTACCTGAAATAAGAAGAAAGAAAAAAAACACACATAAATTAATGCAATACAATCGCCAACATGAAAAAATAACATTTAAACTGGGTTCAAGTAGACTGAAAAGATGCTCCGCCAGCAAAGGACTGTAAATGAATTAAGTACTGTAGTGCAAAGAATCATCAGCCCACAGTCAATAAAACTTTCCTACATAAAAGACAATTAAGGATAAACACAAAACTGACTTGATGGCTTTCATGAACCATTTCAGGCCATAGAACACTGCTAGGCAATACCTCACAAACAGATCTTTTGGTTAAACCAATATATGAACTGCCTAGCAGTAATTCCATGATTGAAACAGCAGAAACAAGCCTGTGCATTAATGTATCCATTATCCTGTTGTTCCTCTAATGACTGCTTTAACCCTCATATATATTCTCTTTTAACAACTAAAACTGACAAGTACAACAGGATGGCCAAACAATCAGTGAAAATAATGCAGCCAATTGTGCATTCCACATACCCATCATCACTAGGAGAGAGAAGGTATGACTTACCACTTCCACTAGTTTGAGTTGGACCATCTGGCAGCATATTTTGTCTTTCTCTATTAGTTGTTGGGGCCCATTGTTCAACTGGTCGAATAACTAGTGTCCTTGGATTTTCCCTTGGGATGAAAAGTGCATCAGCCTTTGGTCTAGATAGTGCTTCCTCATCATCCATGAAGAATGGAACCTGCACATAACAGATGCTTAGCAGGCATATCTGCATCAAGATATTTCTTGTCACTGAACAATATAAAATAAAAAATGGCATTGTCCAGCTATTATTAAGGATCACCTAAGCAGTTACCATTGGACCATCGCTTTTTGGGTGGTATTTTCTTGCTGGCAACCTTATCCATCTCTGAGATAAGTGCCTCGGAACCACCAGGGAAGAAATCCTAGTGAAAAGAGGCTTTTCAGAAACCTGTAAAGGTGAAACAAATTATTTTTCATGTACCAGGTATGTGAAATCTAGACACAAAGTTGGTTGGGTCAAACAAATACACAAAAATTGCTACCTCATAGATGAAACAGAAGCAAGATCACCTTAAAACATCCATCCAAAAAGAAAAACAAAAGAAGGTCGTAATTATGGGCATAGGCAAAAAGTACATGAGGTGCATAGGTAAAAAGTAGGTAAGACTTACTGGCATGCTAGAAATTCCATACTGAACTGAGGCAGATGAGCCAACATGACCAATAGACATTTGAGGTACGGCTGGAAGTGTTCCAAATGGATTTGTTACAGGCGCAAGGTGCATGACCATATTAGTCTGCACGGCAGGCCTGCTACATAAAATACATGATCAACAAATGAACAAGAAAATAAGGATAAAAGACAGCACATGCAAATCATAGGAAAGGAAAGAAATTGTTAATGTCTTCAGGCCATCGAAAGACCAAGTACTACAAAGAAGGCAAATTTCCAATCTACAGATGAAAATTAATTTCTCCTGAAAAAGAATGCAAGTAATCCATCTACTTTATCAGCTAACCACACAACAAGCCACTTCAATGTTCAACAAATTTTGCCCCTTCTACAGCCCCTAAAATTGGAACATCCTACATTTTATCATGTTCTTAAGATACTTGCTACTGCTTATTTATCTGCCTTATTCCAAAGTTGCAATTACTTTATTGCATTATATTTCAGAACCTGCCAAAATTGCAATTGAAGAATGGAACCTACGGTTGCCCAAAAGTCCCCTGGTTGAACATATTTGATATGCTTCCAATGCCAGGAGATGCTGCTGCAAGCAACAAATAAAATGTCGATAGTGAATATTTCATTTTGTGAAAGGTAAGGTCCAGGCAAAAACAAGAAAAGCACAACTGATAGTTACCACTTACCAGACTGTGACTGACCAAAGTTGACAAAAGAAAAACCACTTGAGGTTTGAGCAGGGGCCACTGGCTGAAAAGAAGACGAAAGAGAAGGGTAGAGAATAGGCAGATAAAGACAAATATAAAAACAATTGCACAGAGGGAATATCATGTAAATGACAGTTAATAAAGACAAAAAAAAAAGCATAGTGAAACCAAAGGGCACTCACATTTGTTTGACCAAAACCCAGAGGACTGCTTGTAGGAATTAATGAAGGAGCTGAACTGCTGAACAAACTGCCCCCGAAACCCACTGAGGGTGTGCTAAACAGGCTTGAACCAAAAGCAGGCGAAGTCTGTTGAAAACCAGTAGCTGGCTGTCCAAACGGGGTAGATGTCTGCCCAAGGGATGGAGCTGAGGACTGAAACAGCCCAGGTGACTGAGTGTTACCAAACGTCAGGCTAGGACCAAATGAAGAACTAGACCCTGTAGCTGAAGTACCAAAAAAGGATGATGAAGAACCAAAAGCCGGGGTGGAAGTTCCACCAAGAATTGAGGGTGAAGAAGTGGAACCAAAACCAGGCGCACTAGATACCCCAAATAATGAAGGGGTTGAGGAAGTAGAACCAAAGGGGCTCGATGAAGCTGCACCAAAAGGAGAGGTGAAAACTGAGGCAGATGAAGAACCAAAGCCAGATGAACCAAAAGTTGGGGTTTTAAGAGAAAAAGGGTTTGGAGCTGAAGAGGAGGTAAAGGGGATTGATGGAGGTTGACCAAAGGCATTAGTCGAACCAAAAGGGTTTGATTGCATAGCAGGAAAGCCAATGCCACCAGCAGGCTGTCCAGAAGGACTTGGACCCCCTGAAATTTGAGTTCACAAAAGTGAAATGAAAAGAAATTAGCAATTTGCTGAATTCAAGAAAAAACCACAACAGTCAAGCAAAATAATGGAATTAGAATATAAGCTAAATCATACTAATATGGGGTGTATCCGGCATCAACAAACAAAGCATGTATTATGCAACATTGTGACGAAAAACTAGTTACAACTATAAACTTTAGGTAATTGATGATAAAGTTAAGGCTGACACCATGACAGGGATCTGACTTTTAAACCCAAGAATGGGTAATCCACCTTACATTCAAAACCATGAGTTGAAAATAGTGCTTTGTTTTGCTAACAGCATGACACTTCTCCGTAGGATAATAGTTTGTGGCATTTTAGATAAATGCTAGATCAACTTTCTAGGCAATGCATATGCTCCTTCAGTACTAGAAAAAGAAAACATTTAAAGGCACATGAACTCCACATATATAACATTAACCATTTCATATGATCATTTTAAATGTGCAAACTGGTTGGTTCACATACCACTCATCAACCTAAGATTGTAAGTATCAGTTCTCACCTTTATCACCAAGTTGATAGTCTTCCCACCTCAGTTTCTCATGACTTTTATCTTTGTAGACAGGCATGGCTGACATAGACTCCAGTTTTCCAGCAGGCTGTGTGCCAGTTGTGCCATCAACCTCAGGTACTGGGGTAAATGGTGCAATTCTACTCCCCCCATGTTGGCCCCCCAAAGCTGATTGTCCAAAAGTTGGGCTACCAAATGTAGGTGTTGTTGCCTGAGCACCTGTGCAAGACATTGAAGTTTGCAAAGATATTAAGCCAAAAGAAAGGGCTAGTCTACTCTTCGAGACCCATGACATGAATGTTTTTGGACAACTTATCCACAGTTTCATTGTGCCTAAAGACGAAGTACGTAAGTTGGAGATAAGAAAGCAAGGGCAGTCTATTTTAGATTATATCCCATAATGCAATTAAGAAAAGACTCACCAAAGGGGGAGTTCTGAGCACCAAAGGGTGAAGGGGTTGTCCCAAATGGTGTGCTGCCAAATGTTGATGCTGACTGGCCAAAGGAAGGAGTTGAACCAAAGCTGAAGGAGGGAGTACTTGATGCACCAAAGGCAGGTGTACTAGAAGATCCAAATGCAGGGGTACTCGATGCCCCAAATGCTTGAGTACTTGAAGATCCAAATATAGATGTAGTTGGAGCGCCAAAGACAGATGTAGATGTGACACCAAATGCAGGAGCACTGGAAACCCCAAAGGCTGATCGTGTGCTACTAAATAATGGAGTCGATGTAGATCTAAATGCTGGGGTGCTTGAAGAACCAAATGCTGGGGTAGTAGTGGCACCAAAAGCAGGTGTGCTTGTGATACCAAAAGCTGGAGTACTTGTAGCACCAAAAGCTGGGATACTTGCAGCACCAAATGCAGGTGTGCTGGAAGCGCCAAATACCAGTGAACTAGTTGCACCAAATGCAGGTTGACTTGATGCACCAAATGCTGGGGTGGAACTGAATGGGTTGCTACCAAATGCTGGTTGTATTTGTTGAAAACCAACACCAAATGGACTTGTTTGGCTGGGACTTGAACCAAAGCCTCCAAAGGCTGGCTTCTGCCCAAATAAAGATGATCCTGACAACACACAGATAATTCCATGTCCGCATTAAAAAAAGGAGTGCAGTTCATTGGTGACAACTCGAACATAAGTTTCATCCTGGAAATAAAACTGATAATCAAAAATAATTATGAATCAAATATGGAAAAATATTTTACAGTACATATTATCTATTTGAAATAATAACTACAGTAGGAAGAACCTTTATTTCCAGTATAATCGCATCGGACCTAGTAGTGACAAGTATGAATGACTATTTGACGACGTAGATGCATGGTTCTTTAAGGATCAAATTTTGTTCATGTGTCTATAATTTAAAACCTCATACAATGATCAACTTGCTATAGCTCAGAATTGAGCACCCATAATGTATGAGACTTCTGAACAGCTATCAACCTACTCGGAAATCAGCCATGTTGATCCAGATTTAAAATTATGCACTTGCCAATATTACTCATGGTTCAAAATCTCATGTACAAGGTGTAGTTTGCACAACCATAAACAGTCGCAACTATCAGTGCCCTTGGAATATTGAAAAACATCTAAATTCATACTAAACAGCACACATGCAATTAGTTAACGCTAAAAACTGAGTATGCACGGCAATTTAATAATTGGAGCAGACTTCTCCAAAATATGCGTGAGCTATACAGGAAATAGCAGATAGAAAATGCATCTGAAAATCCCATCTCCTACAATAGGAAGTAGGAATATCTCCAAATAAAATTAAACAAATGAACTCTGTGAAAGTAAGCTCTGGGCAGTAAGTAACATTTTTCCCAACATAATTATACTGTGCCAAGCAACAAAGAATCCCTTGTATTGAAAAAATAATGCAAAATTTAAAGCTTATAACAAGGGTTTTCTATTAGATTTTCAATATCACAACGCCTAACAACAAATGACAATCAAGAGCTACCAAATGCAGGACTTGATGATGCTCCAAAAGCAGGCGTAGAGCTTCCAAAAGCTGGTGAGGAGGAAGCACCAAAAGCGGGAGTTGAAGGCTGTCCAAAGACACCCGTTGACGTGCCACCACCGAATAACGAACTCCCAGTCTGTAAACCAAAATTATTCGGACTGCTAAAGGGCTTCGGAGCAAAAGGATTGGTCCCGGCACTGCTTGTTTGTCCAAACACCGAAGACCCAAAGGGGCTGCCGGAGGACTGCCCAAAAGCTGCATTATTTATCGTGCAAGAGCATTAATCAGAACCAGCAAGAACCGGGCATCAAGAAGAAGGTAAAAAGCTTTATCCTCGAACTGAAGATAAAGAAACAACCGGAGAAAGCAAGAAGACCCCAAAGTTTGAAAAACCAATCACCATTTTTTTACAAGTCCTAGATCTCGTCAGGATAGAAAATATCGTAAGAATTACGGGCAAAAGAAAATATTTAGAGAGCCGATTTTAGAAAATTCAAACGAGAGAATCCATCCATCGAAAAAGCCTAAAAAAGAAAGAGATCCTACGAATCACTATTATCATCATCACCAATCCAGAGAGAAGCAAAATGAGGGAATCGGACGGCGAGAGTTACGATTGGAAGAGCCAAACATAGTGGCGATTCTTTTTGGAAACTCCCTGCCTCCGACGAGCAGCGGCGAAGTGGTTAGGCGCTGATCGCCGGCGAGAGGCTCTGGCTACCGAGCTTAGCTTGGGACCTACGCAGACGACGCGAGATACAAGAACGGGTTAATTGCCGCGCCTACGCGAACACAAAGACAACGCAACAGATACATCATCAGCGGCCCCAGATCGAATGGTTGAACCGAGGTGTTCCTTTTTTATTTCCGCGGTCAATACCAATTTGCAAGGCCTGTATTAAATAAATAAATAAATATCCCTGAAAGAAATCCTGCTATGTATTGCACTTTAGTCCCTACAATCCTGATAATTACATATCATTTTACTTGATATTTAGTTACATTTTCTCATGTAATACAGAAAAATACACGATAATTTCAATTAGACAAATAGTCAGTTATGGTTGCTTAAGGATGGGGATATCATTTCGCCGTCGTCATCAGCTTGGTTTTGCTATTCATATGTAATTGTCAAAAAAAACTTTTAAATTTAATTAGAATATAAATTAGTGCTTAGCCAGAAAAAACCCCTACATAAAATTCATAACTTAAAATCGATTTCCAAAACTAAGAAAATACAAGAGGAATCCAAGAACCGCATGAAATTCAAAAGGAAATAGAAAATCATTGAATAACGAGAGAAATCAACAAATAAGTAAGGATCACGTACCAAAAAAAATGAGAAAGAAAACTGATTCCAGAGTACTCGGAGGGGGAATGAGTGCGAAAGAGAGGGAGGGAGCTTGTCAAAGCGCGAGGGTTTCTTTTGGGGAGGAGAAGCGAGAGAGAACGAAAGAAGACAAGGACTATAGTTTATTATCTCATTTCTTGGTCCCTCATGCAGATGTAGATTACAAGCTGCTTCTTCATACTCATATCTCTATCAAGACAACAAAATTTTAAAGTTCAAGCAAGGACTATAGTTTCGACTACTGTCGCGGATGGAAGAAGGCTAGTATCAGATGAGTCTCTTTCTTCCCAGATCTCAGGCAGTGCTTCCTTGATATTGTGAATGCTACTCAGGGCAAGGTCTGCTCCTGACACCAGCGTCGAACTACCGACCTGTATGCAGATGATCACTTCCACTGCTTAGGTTTGAGAGACATTGTCAAATTAAGAAGAAAAAAAAAATCTAAACAAAGAGCAATTTTACTATTATCAGGACTACATTGTTTAAGAATCAACAAGAGTATATATTAGTTAGTTGCTCACAATGACAGTATTGAGTCCAACTGTCTTGGCAGCAGCCATGTTTCGAGGGCTGTCGTCGAAGAATATCTGGGTACATACAGAAAGTTCAGTTCTCAAACTTGTTATTTGAACCGAAGGAAAAAAAAAATGCTCAACTTATTTGTGGCTTACCGTTCTCTTAGGATCGATGTTTACAATCTTGATAGCCGCTTCGATGGCCTCCACAGAGGGCTTACAAATAATATGTCGTGATTTGGGTTTTGTTCCACCGACTGTATCAGCCTCTGATTCACTCTCGCTGCTAAAGAGACAGTTTTGGCTTGAAGGCATGTTTGTCTCAATTTTGCCAGCATCATCGTAGGCAGAAACAGGTGGCGGATTAAGAGTCTCGAAGCAGATGACCCCATCAAAACAATCTTCCAAGCCCAGCCTATTGAGCACCATTGCTGCATGTGCTTTGTCAGCATTTGTAAATATCTGCAGAAGAACATAGTGGTTATTAATTGGAACGTAAATTTTCTATATGAAGTTTGTTGCCAAAGCCATGGTTAGATCAACATACTATTTTCCTTTGTGGCATTGAAAGCAGCAGGTTCCTCAAAACTGTATCTGGTTTCAGCTGCTCGTAAGGTAGTCTTCCATGAACATAGGCGTGGAATTCATCATTGTCAAATTCAAAACCTAATGCCTGAAGATAAAACGACAGCCAGTTAGGTAGCCTACAATTTTCCAAAAGAAAAACTGAGTGTAGATCATAGAGAAAATCTTGGAGCAATCAGGGAGCTGCTATATAAGTATTTGCTGTATATGATTCATTTTCCTGAGTCAGAGAATTTAGCACCTTCAGTCCTGCCATTGTTGTGCCATATTCCTTGTACAGTTCCAAGCACATCTGAGGTACTTGGCTTCCTTCAATGTGAAGATGATGCAGCATGTAATCTGTTATTTGGCACAATTTAGTGATAAAACCAATATCATTTGATTCCGGAATGCACTAGAGTATGCCATTAAACAATGGAATTTCTTTTCCAAAATTCTTTTATGAAAAAAGCACTTTCCTGAGTTATTGAAATTTACCTTGAATATTCTTTCTACAAGCCAAGTTGATGCCCAAACTCAAGGGATACAAGGTATCATCCATATCTGAGTACAACAAATATCAAATTAGGAAATATAAACCACAAATTTAATATTTTTTTTTCTCTATCATTTGAGACATACCAAACAGCAAGCAATCGTACTTGGATCCATTCGCGTCAGCATCCATTTTTCAAAGGGCAAGGCTGAACAAAATTATGAGTAAATTTCAGAAGAACTTCTGAATCAATCAGTGTCACAGTCTGATATTTTTCTGTTTCCTCTGATCAGAACAGCTGTTCAAGAGAATTTTCTAAGCAAACTCCAGCCAAGAACAAAGACGTGGAAGAAGGAAATTACCTCAAAAGAATGCCCCAAATGCGTAGGAAGCTCCGGGGGAAACGCTGTAGTCGTTTGATGATTCAAGACGGGCACCCCTTGAAGCCAATTTATAAAATGAGCAAAAGTAGTTCCAGGAGATCTGGTGCTGTGAGGTGGAAGGTGACATTGCGATACACAAATTAAATTATTCTAGTGGGTGTGAGGAAAGCATATCTTATAGGAAGAATATATTAATTCCCCTGCCTTTATTCCGTTCTTCGTCGCGGACACCCCCCAAGTGCCTTCCCTCGTGGACCAATACATGCAACTAGTGGACACGTTAATGGATTGGTTTAGACGGATAGCAAATACGACTTCCACTTGGTTGATTTCCTTGGAACAATGCCATTTGGCCATTGTTTTCTCCTCCTTTTTATCATGTCCTCAGATTCCAATTTGGTACATTGGTTACCAACTTCACAAGCATCTTCTCAAAGAGTCTCGCATATGGCAACAAGTGTCAAGGTTCCTCGGATGATGATGCAGTTGGATTCTTGAAAGAAAAAAAGAAAGAAAAGAAAAGGCCGCGGATTCCATTCTATTGGATTTACTTTAGGACCTTCCCTAATAAAGCAGCAGCATACGTCATGGAATAGTCCTGAATGCGTGCGGCATCAATAAGGTTTCTTAGAGGATGAGATTTGTTTCTTTGATGGGAGGAGCATTAGCAAAAAAACTTGCTCCTTACAACCTTCTCACTCTGCTTCTTGGCCCGTCGCCCCCTGCTTATAGGAAAACAATTAAACACTAGAATTAAAATACTTTTTTTTAGGAAGATTCATGAACAAGTGAAGCAGCACTCAAGCACAGAAGTAGTAGCGGCCACGTATAAACGCTTTTGCCTATTATATGGGGGATATCACTTGGCACCACCTCTGAAGATCACCGAACTCAATGGGGGACATCACCATTGCCCATACAAAGCAATTTTGTCAGTCAGAGAAATGGATCCCCAGTCCTAGCTTGCTGAAGAGAAAATCTAAAAAAGGATACAGCCTAGCAAACCCTCTGCAATACACTGGTTTCATGCCAACAATAATTTCATATATACCTAGCATAAGTACTAGCTCCAGTTACCGCTGTTGCCTAAGGCATAGTTCAATACACAAGATGCAAGCAAAAGCAAGTTGCCTTGAAAGGACAACCTTCCTCCAAAAAAAGAAAAAGCAGAAACTAACAACATAATTAAGTCTGCTAACTGTGAACTAGTTTTAATCCACACTCCAAAATCTGGGACAGAATCCATCAACTACAGCATGGGCACACAGAGAGAAAGCCCAACTTTTGCGAAAGAAAGACCAACTTGTCAGCATAAAATGGGCAAGAAGAAGCTGTAGACTCTAGGAACAAATCTTCTCTAACTGTGAACATGCATTGTGCCCAACATCAAGCAACAGCAACTTCAGCTATTTTTTCTTTGCTCCACTGGACTTCGATTTCTTGCTTGCAGCTTCTTTTACCACATTATCTTGTATTTCCTGATTAAAATGACAACAGAAAATGAAGTTGCACAAAAGGTTACCAAGTGGAAGTGGTAAATCAAAATAAAGTGGGGTTAAAGCATGTTGGGATGTGTGGCTAATTTGATATAGCATCTGATAAAATTAGTTAGCATAACAATAAATTCCAAAAATCAAGGCTAAATATTATTCCTTGAAGAAGTTCCAGTGAACATCTCAGACAGAGGCTTACAGCATTACTAACTGGATGCAACATCTTGGTGAAATAGTTGGATAGTAAACAGATTACACATCATATTATCAGTCTCAACAAAAAGAAACAAAAGAAGAAAAACAATTTGCAGATTCATATGATAGAAAAAAAACAAATAGCAGCCAGCCATACAAGCAAACATCATGCATAGAGCAGCAGCCACAAATGATTGCCCTTAAACAGTAATATAGTGGAAATGGTTATATTGCATGCAAGGTGATGAAGTCTGGAGTTGATCATTGGCTCTAACAAATGCAGCATATTTTTACTTACAATGCATGTAGAAATCAAAATTACACAGTATCTAACCAAGTATAACAGTGTCAGGAAGTAACACAACCATCCTATCCTCTCAGAGATGCAATTTACATCCTGAATATGAAAGGTAAGAGTTTCTTGATGCTTTCCATTCAGATAAAGTAATTTAATTTCAGAACTATACCAAATTTTAATTGATTCAGTTTTAAAACAAAACATGTTAACCTCTTCTTTTTTTGTGCCACACACAATACCACATATTAATGTATGCAATCAAACCAATCTTCTAAAACTTAAATCATGCCCATACAATTTCTGTTTGGACCTTGAAGAGCAGAGAGCTTCAAACACACTTTAAAATTGCCTGGTTTGATCCGATGTTGAATGCTGGTATAGCCAGTTTTAAGCTGCCAACATCTTTAAAACCTGAGCACATAGAAAATGCCAGACCGAATGCCTTGGGCTTAAATGCTAGCCTTGGACAACCTATAGCGCACCTGCATTCCTGTCAATCAGGAATCAACCAATTGACAGCAGTGGATCAAGGTTGAGAATTGCTTTTGCTTTCCAACTTCATTTTCCAAATTCAAAGAAGATTAATTCAATATAGTGAATCTTTAATAAAACTAAAAAACTAATCCCTTGTCTGAACAAAGAAAACCTAACCTTCTTGTTCAAAACAGCATCCTAAATTAGCATTTCATTGGAAGAAAGCTCTGGGCTAGCATGGAAAATAGCATATAGAATGAGAACTGAAATAGCTCATCCTTCCATTTGGTACTTCAGTTAGAAATTTGAGATAGTCTTGCATAACAGTTGACTTCAAGATATAAATGACAAAAAATTGTTGGCTTGAATTTAACAACTTACATCATGAAAAGAATACCATTTTCCCACATCACATAAAGAAAGGAATCACAAGGCATTTGAACATCCTAGACCTCAGGCATTTCTTATAAGATAGTGAAACACTTCCCCACCAGCAGTAAATTCTTAAAGTAAACACCAAGTAGACAACACAAGGAGACCAGAGTCAGGACATTGATGCCATACCTTCCGTTTGACAGGTGCAGATGTACTAACTGCAGGTTTGAAAAAAAAAATCCAGTCTGTAATATGCAGACTAGCATTAGAGGTCCATAAAATACGACATTACATCAATATAAATGATAATGAATTTACCGGCCTTGAGATGATTTATTTTTGGCTACTTTAATCTCTTCTATTGCCTGTAAGTCAAGCAAAAATGGAAAGCATAGTTTGATCAGGCTAAATTAGTGAAGAAACCTGCCAAGGAATTCATCGCAGTAATGAACTACATGCCTTCATCACTCGGTCACTGTTGAAACCATTTTCATTCAATAAAAAGGTCACAAGGCCTTAATAGATGAATATAACATTAGTGTGACTAATTGAAGAAGTACAACAACAAAAGGTAAGAGGAAACATTGCAAGTTACCTCCACATCAGGAGTACTCCACTTAAGTTCCTGCAGTTCCTTAGAAACAAAAGGTTCTTTAAACAGGCACCTCGCTTCTTGGTACAGCCAATCCTCAGGTATTGGATATCTGTATTGCAACAATTCATGAAATTTAATGATTAAGTCTCTTCCACAAATTTAAGGCATCCAATCTTTTAGGGTAGACAACATTTATTTTACTTTTTTTTTTCCAAAAGTTACAAAAAAGCCGATGAAAGCAACAATTTGGTTATTTTGTCAATAATCCTTTGCAAGCATATATTCCAGTTTCTTTTTATTGAAAAGCAGAACTAAACCAAAAAACATGTTTTATGTTGATGAATTTGCTTAAACAACCAAAAGGTCCTGCTACCAGTTCAGATGAAATTTTCTAATGATATGTGATTTTAGTTCATATGTTTTTGGATCTAAATATTATTTAAAAAACTGTGGTCAGCTAACAATTAATTAAGCAAGAACAAAAATTCTACAAAATACACATTTTTACATATCAGAGATAGAAAGAAATTATTAAGTGATTCAGGAAAAGGTATAATTTATTCATTACAACTGCACCTTTCTTTGTTAATGTTCTCCAACATGCTTTCTATGGAACCATGCTGACGAATAAGCTTCAAAGCAGTTTGTCCTCCAATACCTGATTCAAAGCCGAAGTAAAATCTTACATTGTATGTACCAGATGAAACACAAAATGGATGCAAACATTCACATGATGCAGAATAATATTTTTTTATCCTTTTCTGACACGGACTGTGATAAAGAAAATTTCACAGTTCAACACAAAGAACATTTTTTATATACAAAAAGAATTAGGTTTAAAAAAAACCTCATCATGATTACAACTTGATCACTGTTTTGCGCATACATAGAGCCAGAATTGATCATTAAAGTTTTCTTGCTACACAAACTTGACAACTTTCTGAGGAGAGGGTCACACACAGTCTCTTTTTACATGAGGAAATCACCTCTAGTGGCAATAAGTCCATAGACAGCATTCAAATTAAAATATAACCACATTTATGACAGCTTCAAACTTTGTAAATGGGGTGAGACCACTGACAGGTAGAACATTTTGAATAAGGCTACAGGTTATACTCAACAACAACCAAAGCAAAATAGCAGAGAGTGGTGACGTGTGGGGTGTGTGGTGGAGAGAGAGAGAGAGAGAGAGAGAGAGAGAGAGAGAGAGAGAAATTGATCGAGTACTCAACAATCAAATAAGATCACCAAACCAGAGTACCTTTGATACTGTCACAATAATCACACCCACGGAATGCATAAGTCAATAAACGGATCCATGGTGAAGTTTAGCTCCTCCAGCACCTAAACCACAATGTGCAAAATACACTGAGCATGGCTTGTCAGACATTATGCAATCAACATCAAGCCATACACAATTAATTATGAGGACCTTTGATATATCAAATTCCGTCACAATTAATTATGAGGACCTTTTATATATCAAAATACACTGAACATGGCTTGTTAGACATTATGCAATCATCATCAGTCATATTTTCAATGTGCATTTAGCATGAGTGTAAACCTTGACAGTCCTTTTGCTGTAATTTTCAATACCCTCCTTATCTGCAGGCTGTAAAATCAAAAAATGATAGCTTAGACTAATGAAAAAATTGTTGGGAATCAAGCAGTTTGTAAACTGTAGAAGGATACCTCTATAGCTGTTATCAATTCCTTAGTAGCATCTTCCCTCTTTGAGAATCTTGAAAATGCAAAAACAAGAGGGCATGAGGACTGCATCTGTCAGAATGTTTTAAGCTTGAGAAATTTAACTAAATGGAGTAAAGAGGACAGCTCAAAATGGACCTTTTTGCAAGCTCTTGCTTCTTAATGTCTGGTGGTTGACCATCAAAAACATACCTAGCACACAACAAAAATAAAACTTACCATTAATTGAGGAAAACAACAGAAGAGAAAAAAATAGATGGCACAACTTCATCGTAAAAGTGCAATAACAGATTTAATTACATTGGCTTTATTCCAGCTTCTAGTGATCTTATTGTTCGGTTAAACATCCCTTGCAAATGACTGCATAGAACCAACATACAGAGATACCAGAGATAAGGAAAATGAAACCTATAGTTCACCAGACATGAGGAAAAAAAGATGTTATCTATTGACCTGGTAACTTCCCCAGCCTCATTGGTAAGCGTCTCAGTGCCAGATCTTCCCACCACTATCTACAATGCCCAAAAGAGAAGAAGTTGTGTTAGGCACAAAGTTGCAAACTTAAAAGTCGGAAGTTTTTGCAGTTGAACCCATAACATATATTAATGGAGGAAAGTTCAACCAATGCCAAAGGGAAAACCGTAAATTTGTGTAAATTAGAACAAGATGTATACTTCTCGCAAAGGTATTTCCATCCGTAGGAGACCCTTGACCAAAACCTTAAATCTAGACCGATTTTACAAGAACCCCAATGCGATTGATCATAAGAACAAATATTTGATTGTGAAAAGAAAATTCTTAAATTGATGAGAATAGAACCAGAAGAATACTCCTCGCGAAGGTATTGGCACATTAATTTGGGAACTTTGACCAAAACCCTAACCCTAATCCGAGCAAAGGACGGCCCACTTCTCGGAGGAAAAAATGTCAGACTATAATGGCAGAAGAACTCAAAAGTTGTGGCAAAAGGAAGGACAAGAAGACAGGAAAGAAAAACGCTTTGAATTGATACGATAGCTGGTCAGAGAAATGGACAAGGAAAGTGAGACTGAGTGAGACTACAGACGAGGAACTGGTAGATGCTCATGCTGGCATCGCTCGAACTTCTGCTCCTTCATGGCTTTGGGGGCGTTGTCCGCGAGCAGCTATGTTAAACCCTAGCATTTCGGAAACCCGGACACCATTGTCACCATGAAAAGCCATTACTGGAAAAATTATAGCCAGAAATCGAAATTTCACCAAAGCCCAAACCGTGATACCCGTGGCGACGGAGGAAACGGGAAGTCGGCTGAAGACCCGCTTTTTTTCCCGCTCGATTCTATTGACGGAGAGAGGGTCCTACTCTGCTGGACCAATAGGCCGCGCACCCGGCTACCCATGGCGCCGATACGCGGCATCCACGTTTTTGCACGTAACGCCCCATAATCCGGCGTATTCGCATTCTTTTTCTTATACATTTGGTATTTGAGCGTTTTTGCAAAATATTCTGTCAAGCTAAAATCTTTTTAGCAATTAGCCACCTTCTTTATATTAAATGTATGAAAAGCACCTTTTTTATTACTATCAGCAAATAATAAAACATTTGTCAAAAAAAGCCCGCCCCACCGAATCTCCAGATCATCCGAGTGGAATACTCCGAAAATATTCATTTTTTAAGTTTTAACCTATTTAGTAAAAAAGCAATTGATAATTTTGTCCCAATTCAAATGTGTAATTTTTTTGAATTTTTCAGAGACAATTTTTTTAAGACAAAATCTAAATTTTCATCAAAAAGAAAAAAATAAAAGGCAGTTATGTGCAAAATTTTTAATTTTTATCTCATATATTGATTTACAAACTAAATAAAATGAGTATTTTTTATTGTCTTAAGTCTGTTATATTAAAATTATTTTATTATTAGATTGGTTAACTTTTTAATAGAATAAAAGTGTACCATTATAAAATTAAACGATTTAAGAATAAGATAATTTCAATTTAAACAGGATCCTGAGCAATTTTACAAATTTTATTTATAATATAGGTAATTATTATTAACAGTAATAATAAAAGTGATTTTTCGTAATTTTATAATAACGTCCCGTGATTTTTTTACTACAAATTCTCCCTAATTTATAATATTTGCAGCTAAACCCCTCGACTCTTCTTACTTTTCAAAAGAGACCCGTTTTCCCATCTCTTATGAATTTCCGATTTCCGTAGGAATTTCGCGATCGCTCAGGGGTCCACGTGGTCCGCACGCCACCTCGATTTATTTCAGCCGTCGTTTGCCGCGCCCCACACCGCCTCTGATGGCTCCGTTCAAGCATCTGCGGCGTCTGGTCAATGGCGTCTCCCTCGTCGCCCTCGAGGCCGCCAAGCGATCCCCAGCTTTGAAGGCCGCGAGGGCCGGTGACCTTGAAACCCTAGTCTCCAAAACCATCAAGAAGGCCGTCGTCTCGGCTACGGATTTCGCGGGGCTTACCAGTGGAATGGTTCGCGAGCTCTCCACACCTAGGCAGAAGGAATCCGTCGTCTTCTTCTCAGACGGCCTAGAAAACACCGATACCGCTCCCAGATCCGATTATAGTGAATCGGCGGCTCTGGGCCGTGGGGTGTCGCAAGATGGGAGCTCTGACAAAGAACTGGGATCCTTGGACGTAAATTTGGCTGAACCGCACGCCTCTGATGGAGATTGCGAGCGCAGAGAACTGAAGTTGATTGATTCGAGTAGTCTGGGTGTAGAGGGCGACGGGAAGGATGCGAATCTAGCCGATGTACGCAATTTGGAAGCAAAATCTGAAGAGAAAGAGGTGAAATTGGATATTCCTAAAGAGAAGAACAACGGAGGCGGTGGAAACGATGCTGTGGTCACTTCGGTAAAGAAGAGGCGTCCTCGGGAACGAAGAGTACCGTCAAGCCCTTTTACCAGAGCGCTTGGGTAAGTAGATTTAGTCTGTACATCATTCAAATCAATACATATGTTTGGTCCAAGCTCGATTATTGAACTTTTGCTTGCAATCCTGCCAAGAATTCAAACACCTAATCATACTGGCATTACAAACACAAGGAGTCCTTTGATTGATGCATACGGTGAATTTGCTTCTGATTGCTTTTGCCGGTTCTTGTAGGTAAATCTCAACCGAATGTGAGATTTACAATTTCAGGTAGTTCCTCTGATAGCTGACTTCAGTCTTTCTCATCACTGCTTCTCTTGCATGCATAGAATCATAGATATTTACTCTGTATTCACTTCCTTATTTGCCACTAGTTCAAAAGCCGACAGTTTTATGTTCATCCATTAGCATTATTTGTCAATGTTTGTCATCTTCTGTTGCTAACTCATGCATTGTTTCTTTGGCATGACCTTCAAAGATTCGCTGGATTGGGTGCTGGGCTTGCATGGGGTACACTCCAGGAGTCAGCAAAGAGGCTTGCATTTGGTATGCCTAAATCAGAAGACAAACAATCTGCCCTTTCGCCATTCCTGTCTGAGCAAAATGCTGAGCGTTTAGCACTTGCCCTCTGCAGGATGCGAGGGGCTGCACTGAAATTGGGTCAGATGCTGAGCATCCAGGATGAGTCCCTTGTGCCAAAACCGGTATTCTGACTTTTGAGGCTCACTTTGTCACTAGATCCTATTCCCTATATCATATTTAGTATTTTTCAAATAGTTTCTTAGGACGAGTTTATTGTTCTGGCCCTACTTCATTGTAGGGGATGTTTGGCCCCATCAAATCTTCTAAAAGAAGTCTAATTTTGTTTACGACAAGTAATTTCTAACCCTCTTAGAACTATAGACTTCTTTGCTGATTGTAAACCATTCTATCATGTAAAGATTATTGCTGAGAACTTGGAACAATCATTTTTCATTTGGTAGTGTTGTTATATATGTTCTACCCATGAAGCGTAACAAGGATGACTAGTTTTTCTAGCAATATTTTTCATCTGTCAGTGTTATATATCTTGTACACATGAAACATAAAAGCTGATACCATTCAAACTTGTTCTAACATGTTATCACACTCATTTCTTTTGTAGATTTTGATGGCTTTGGATATTGTTCGACAAGGTGCAGATGTGATGCCAAGGAGCCAGCTGAATGATGTTTTGGATACTGAGCTGGGTCCTGATTGGCGATCGAAGCTCAGAAGTTTTGATTTTGAGCCTCTAGCTGCTGCTAGTATTGGACAGGTCAGTCTACTCATTGCTTTCCAATATGGTGGAATGTTACTTCATTTTCTCATATTCTTCTACTAATTGTTAAATAGCTTTACCACACTTCAGCATACCTTTTTTCATTCAAGATTCTTCATCTTAATCACATTCCTCTCCTCTAGTTACCTGGCTTTTCAACAGACTCCTTTCTGTTAGTATTCTGTAGCATGAAAGGACACAAAAATCACAACAAAAATGAAATCAATACATGTATTTATTCAAACAAGTCATGCTGAAGTGAATGGTTGGTTTCTTGCATCATCAGATGATTAACAGCCAGTCTGCCGCACTATTCAGGTCCATCGGGCTGTCTTGAAGGATGGCTTGGATGTTGCAATGAAAATACAGTATCCTGGTGTTGCAGAAAGTATCGAAAGTGATATTGAGAACGTGAGACTGCTTCTGGATTACACAAATCTCATTCCAAAAGGTCTTTTTCTCGATAAAGCTATGAAGGTAGATCTGATGCCTTCTGATTTCTACCCACTTCACTTAAAATTTTCAACATGGTGTCAACAAAGGGACTTGCCAGAGGGGTTCAAACCTCTTTGAATAACTCTGACATGATAATTTTGCACTCTGTATGTAATTAAGAGACCTGTGCTACAAATGTGCAAATTGTTTTAAGGATCTTAGAACCCTTTCTTATGATTATGTGCAGACTGGTTTACACGTTTGACATAAATGCTGTATTGTGTTATATTTAAGCTATCTCCAACTTTCTTCCTATTTATTTTTGTGCTGCCCCAATTGCATCTTGAGTCATTTATGAAATTGTCTTTTACTGGTCGGTGCCAGTCACGGTATAGTTTGTAGAAATGTAGGAGGACTTGTCAGTCATCTATCATGATATATCCTTGATTACCTTCTCTAATCTTTCCAGGTAGCAAAAGAGGAACTATCTCGAGAATGTGATTATTTGTTGGAAGCTGCAAATCAAAGACGATTCTGGGAGTTACTATCCAACTCAGAAGGGTTTTATGTGCCCATGGTCATTGATGATATTTCAAGCAAAAAAGTATTAACAACAGAGCTTGTTTCAGGTATTTTTAATCTAATCATTGTAAGACGGTCCATTCCCCTATTTCTGAAGCTTTGCTTTCAGTTAGAGATAAAATTTTTCTTTCTTCACCCATATTTATCTTGTTTTATGACACGAGTGAAACCTGGGAAGATAAGTTTTGGATGCTACTATTCCCACCCCAATTTCACTCTTTCATTATTTGCAATTATTATGTTATTTGTCTTCTTTCAACTTGTATATTAGCAAAACCTCTCCCAACTGTCAGTGTATTTGACTCCCTTTGAACTTTTTATTGCAACTCCAAGTTAATTTCACAAGGTGTGATGCCTACCTTTAGGAATTTGTGATTTAGCTGCATCTTGCCATTGAGTAGAAGCTTTCTAGCATCTCATCGTATTGTTGAACAAAAAAGATGGAAACTTTATTCAATGATATTTAGCAATTTAAGACTTGTTTTCCTGAAATTCTTGTAATGCTCAGGGGTTCCTATTGATAAAGTGGCGCTGCTGAATCAGGAAGCTCGAAATTATGTGGGGAAAAAGCTGCTTGAGCTGACTCTGAAGGAATTGTTTGTTTTCCGATTTATGCAGGCAAGATAAGCTCTCTTTTGCCTTTCTGCCATATCACATTATTAGTCTCCTTTTTTCTGGTATTGGACAATTTGTTATAGAGCTCAAGCAAACTTTTCAGCCCTTTATATGTCCATGGCAAACACCTCTTAGAGTTGTTGAGGATCAGCCAGTGGATTTGCTGTGAATTGATTATGATTAGATGCATACAAATATAATCTTAAATAATACTGAAGCTTATCCTCTTCTGAAATTATTACTCGGATATATTGACTTACCATTGTTGTACTTCTTGTGCATCTCATTGCCTTTTGCCTTCATATTGACTATGGGCTGCTTTTGCTTTTTTTTTTGGTTTAAATTTTTTGTTTTGTGGACAGACGGATCCTAATTGGAGCAATTTTCTGTATGATGAACCCACCAAAATTATCAATCTCATCGACTTCGGTGCAGCTCGTGAATACTCACAACATTTTGTCGATGATTACCTCAGAATGGTATGCTTTATTGCATCTAATTATTTTTTACTATTTTAGTGCAATTGTTTGCAACACTAGATGCTTATATTACATCCTTCACAATTTTATTGTGCTGCTTCTTCAAGATGGGATAATGTTCCATAGATTCTTATCTGATTGGTAAAATTGAAAGATGTGTGGCTATCCCAATTGGATGCCAGTTTCTTCTTCTTTATCATCATCGTATTCATCAGTGTTGCAAGTGTAAGCAGTTTTGGTGCTGAGCAGTTCATTTTCTTGATAGCTTGCTGTTAAAGAAATTTTATTACCTGCATTTGATGATTGTATCCACTTGATGAACAGGTGATTGCTTGCACAAATAAAGATAGAGATGCAGTTATTGAAATGTCTCGGAGGCTTGGCTTCCTGACCGGAGAGGAGTCAGAGATTATGTTAGATGCTCATGTCCAGGCAAGTTTCGTTGTTGGTCAACCATTCTCCAAATCTGGTGGCTATGACTTCCGGTCGACCAACGTCACCCAAAGCATTTCTAACCTTGGGGCGACGATGCTCAAGCATAGACTCACTCCGCCTCCGGACGAGGTGTACAGCCTCCATAGAAAGCTCTCAGGAGCTTTCTTGGCCTGCATCAAGCTCAGTGCTGTTGTACCATGCAGAGAATTGTTGCTTGAAGTCTATCGCAACTACCACTTCGGAGATGCTGCTGCTGAGGTTTTCTCCAGTTCGGTTTAACAAGGATATCATTTAAATTATTATTGAATTTTAAGTCAATAGACAAATAATCTTCTGCTGCAGAATGCATCTCACTTTTTATGTATAATAGATGGTTGAACAGATATTCAGAATGATTTATGTTTTTTTCTATTTAGGATCATTGCTTGTAGCTAAGTAGAGGCATTTTTTAAATTTTCATCCGAAAGGTTGAAAAATGCCCTGAGATGCTGCTTCTATTACATTGTTTGGTGGAACAACAGGTGCTAGAGGGGTATGTAGTTAAAAATTTTTAAAATCTAATTGCATGTTATTGATTATGAGATCTAAATAAAATCTGCCTGGAGTTTGAATGATTTGTTATGGAAAAATGAATAATATAATGTTGGTATTAAAAGTGCATAAAATTTTGATATTGGCAGTCAGATTTTGTAAGGCCATCAGCAGAACATCGAAATTCTAGAAATTTAGAATAAGTTAATTGTCAAATGTTCCGGTAGCTCCCGATCCAAATCCAACTGGATCCAATACATTCATATTTGGATTTGGATGCTAGACATTTCGATAGAAATCGATGAGGGGATCCTTGACCCGAAGAAAGTCTGCTTTGGGCAGAAAAATAGGCGGAGTTAGAAAAAAATAAAAAAAAAAACGCATCGATGTGCGAATAAGGTAAACCTTGGACCATAGACATGGTAGACGAGACGAGAGCCCAGCACCGGTCGAGCTTGAACTCGAGCATGGGGCGATGCTCGCACAACTAAGTTTGTAAGCAGGCCCAATATTTCATTGAATTTATACGTCAAATTCATTAAAAATTTATTAAAATTTTGTTCAAAATACTTAATGAGTTTTAATAAATAGTATGTTAAATTTTAAATTTATTTTTAAAAAATTGTTAGAGTTCATTTAAATACGACTATAATAAAATATGTTAATTTATTTATAAATATCACTTCAACGTGTCATTATAAACAATGGATGGATGTAAATATTGGTAGACTCCAGTGAATCTTTAACGATTTTAACGTACCTTAATAGATATAATATAAATTTAATATGTCAAATTTCAAACATTCTTGACATAAAAATTGACCGTGACACAATTGGATCGAGATGGCATGGCATGTGCCCCGCCTTGATCCAGCCTGAATTTTTTTTTCTTCCTCCTTTCTCTTCTCCCATTTGCGATTTGAAGCAATCCCTTTCAAAAAATCTCATACTCTAATTAATTAACTAACTAAACTCTAATTTATTGCCAATTAATTTAATAATTTATATTTACTTATTTATCCTTTGAATATTTTTTTAAAAAAATAATAGGTCAAACATGGTACGATGCATAGACCTATAGGTCGTAGGCCGTGTCTAATAAATATTTTATTTTTACAGATCATGTCTAATACAATTCATTATTATTATAAGTCATGTCAAATACGATCTAAAATAATACTAACGGTGTATTAAAATGGGTCCAATATACAACCATTTGACATCTCTAAATCAGACCCAGGAGATGTGGCCCACACCCGAAGGTGGGTGAACCAGTTTTTCTTATTCAAATCCATTTTTGGATATGAAAAATCACGTAAAAAGGTTTCCTAATAAAATCAAAATGATCGGGATAATAAAATCCCATCACTCAACCACCTTCTCTGTTATTGGGCTCAATTGACCGTGGGCCGAGGCCCAACGCGGGGAAGGTCCCAAACGGTCTACTTTTTTGGGTCGGTCCTCTCATTTCATTTTCTTCTCCCGAGTGAGTTCGTCTGTGGTTTTAGACGCCAGCCCTCTTTACGGATCTCCGCCGATGGCCGCGTCGGACGTGGCGAAGTGGAAGCTCATTCGGCCCTTCTTCGTCATCCTAGTCGTCCACGCCCTTGCCATCTACCTCTTCACCCGGGGGTTCCTTCTCACGCGAACGGAGCTCTCCTCCTTCAGCCACTCCTCCGATCTCTCCTCTTCTTCTTACCCTTGTTCCCCTCCTCCCAACTCCACCTCGCATTCCGATATCCATCGAGATCCAGATCAAGACAAGCGGAGCTGGACTAGGCCCGCCGTCGACCGCGTCGTCATCATTGTCCTCGATGCCCTCCGCTTCGATTTCGTGGCGCCAAGCACCTTCTTCCGAGGTAAATCTTGGCTCCATTCTGAAAGATTCCGTTGCGCTTGATCCGCTAGGGTTTTCCGATATGGGTTTCATGTTTTCTCCATCTCCTTTCTCTTTATTTTTTTTTTCTCGACAGCGAGACAGCAATAAGATGATAGATACATTTGTTTTGGATAGATTGATTTGTCTTGGATAGATTGATCGTTGTTTTTGTTCTCAGAGAGGAAACCATGGATGGACAGGCTGAGGATATTGCAGAAGCTGGCTTCGGAGGAACCGTCAGCTGCGAGGATTTTTAAAGCCATTGCCGATCCACCGACAACTAGCTTGCAACGTCTCAAGGTGGATTTATGTTCGTTGTAATTCCTTTTTCTCCGAGAGGGCAATTTTTATAACTGTTTTGCTTCGACCGCTTTGTTTGGGTTTTGTATTGTTCGATGGGGCTGGTCTCCTCGTAGTTTGAAATATGCATTGTCGTGGACTTGGCATTAGGTTTAGTGAAAGGAAATCTTTTTTGACATTTTCTTTCTTCTTTCTTCTTTCTGTTGACAAGCATGACTTCTTTCCTGGTCCGCCTTTTCATAATATATTGCAACCTAGCGGTTGGTTGCAGCCTTACTTTGTTGCATACTTTTTTCCTGCCATTTTTCTCTATTTTTTCCAATTGTTGGCATGCTCATGTTTTCTTAGATTTCATTTTCATTTACTAGGTTTTGTAAAATTTAGGGTTTGACTACTGGTGGACTTCCAACATTTATTGACGTCGGGAATAGCTTTGGAGCTCCAGCAATTGTCGAAGATAATCTGATACATCAGGTTCATCCAAACAACTGAATTTATTTTCTGAGTACGACATTCTGTTACATAAGTCATCCATATTGGTTTATACTAGTCAATGTTGATTCTGCTTTTACAGCTTCTTTATAAATGATAAAACAGTTGGTCCAGAACAAGAAAAGGGTGTTGATGATGGGGGATGACACATGGCTGCAATTGTTTCCTAATCATTTTGAGACAGCATACCCATACCCTTCGTTTAATGTCAAAGATCTTGACACGGTATATGTACTTTTAAAGCACTATTTCATTTTCTTTTAGTTTTTAACCACAGTGTGATGGATTTTCTACTTCTGCATTTACTCTATGTACAAAGTATGCTTTATTGTGCAGGTGGATAATGGTGTTGTCAGTCACTTGTTTCCCTCTTTGTACAAGGATGATTGGGATGTTCTCATTGCACATTTTCTTGGTGTGGTAAGCTACAGTTGCTAACCTGTCAAGCCACTGTGATGTCAAAGTTTAAGACAGTGACAGCTACCAATTATGTTCTAGGATAATCAGATATTTTCATGTCAACATTGCTTTCGGATGGCTTTTAACTTGAGGATGACAGAGCTTCCTTTCTGCAATTATTTCTCATATAGGGCTGCATCTGTTCGGCCTCTGGAAATCAGGACAGATGTACTTGTTTGCTCAAAAACACTTGATTTTAAAGAACAAGGCTTTTTTTGAATAAACCAATTCATTTGGGACCCGTAGATCCATTCTTTTTCCCTGCACCCACTCATCCAACAATTGCATTAACCACCTTATGTCTCTGCCTTTGATAGGAAGATGTCAGCTCAATTGCTTCTAGCAGTCCATTGAATGTGGCATGTATCCCATGTATCAGATCTGATGTTTCTTGTTCGTAGTTGGATTTGTTGTGCTCCATGTGTTGATCTCTGGTAATTAGATTCTCATTATTCCATCTATGTCCTAGGATCATGCAGGACACATATTTGGTGTTGATTCAACTCCAATGCTACAGAAATTGGATCAGTATAACAGTATTCTAGAGGTACATCTTTGGACTTTTTTTGCTATAAAGCTTGTTCTGCAAAAATTCTAGAGTGGCTTTTATTGTCTACAATTACTTTCTGTTAAAACAGGTTTCAACTGAGCAATGAACTTCACTTGCCTCAATTCTCTAGTCCTTCCTTATTTACGATGCTGTTCTAGTCGTAAACTTCTTTTGCGACATTTCTTCACTTTCAGTGCCTTCATTAATTACTGCTGCTTTTTTAGAGGGTTGTTGAGGTTCTTAAGAGCCAATCTGGACCTGGTGGTTGTCACGAGAATACTTTACTTCTTGTGATGGGGGATCATGGACAAACCATGAATGGAGATCATGGTGGAGGCACCGCTGAAGAGGTCTTTTCATTGTCTATCTTTGTATCAATTCTTACTTTTCACTTTGAGGTTTATGTTTGGCTGCATGTCCGAAGGTTGAAACATCACTCTTTGCAATGAGTTTGAAGAAACCTCCAGCTTCTGTATCATCTATCCTTGATCATGATACCTGCAACCTGGATCTGGTACATCTGACTTGACAAAGTTTGTTTGTGATTCTTGTTATCATTGCTTCCATCATAAAAGCTTTTGCCTCTAGAAACTTCACGTGGCCATTTATATTTTTTCTGGGAAAGAGATTTGTTTGTTCGACTGACATTTGTTGCTTTCTTTGATTTTTTTTTTTTGTTTTCTGCTATGCAGTATTTGCAAGCCCATATGTATTCTTCCCTTAAGTTTCTATGTATTATAAGCATGTCTATGACAGACTGATTCTTTTCTTACTCAAACATTATCTTTCAAATTTTCAGGATGGAAAAATTTTGTGCCTTAGCTCCATGCAACAGGTTGCATTCAATCTTTTGATCAGCAAATTATTGATATATTAGGACTTCTAAATGCCATCAAATGCTCACTCTTTTTGCTTTTTCTGGTTTTTGATATTTATTCAGCTTGATTTTGCGGTCACGGTTGCAGCACTTATTGGTATTCCTTTTCCTTTTGGAAGGTGCTACATTTAGAACACTTCCACTTCCTATCTTATTGTTGGTTGTCATAATGGCACATCAGATCAAACCTGGGTTTTGGTTTGGAGGTTGTCATGAAATACAGTTAGATGGAAAAGGGCGCTGGTTATGCATTCACTAACCATTTGATTTACCAAGCAATGCTATTCTAAAATTGTCTTACCAAGTGATATGAATACTTAATCAATAAATGAAATAAGCATCTGATAGAAATACAAAAATCAATTAAAGCAATGAATTTATCAACTCGCTTGAATACAAAAAGAGGGAACAATGTGGGAAAACAAATCTAGTGACATGTGATTAGCAACATAAAGATAAGTGACATAGGCGTAGTAAAAAAATGGCACAACATGGTTAGTAATTGTAAATGGTTTTGGAGATCATATGAACTGTGACCTTTTCCAACTTCTCTTTATTGGAAGTTGTTTAATTTGAATGGCTTCCTAAGATATCAACCATTTAAGTAAGGAGCTTTAGATCAGGATAACAAGAGTGATACAATTTTGGAGATTGTTTGATTTGGGAGAGGGGATGAGGATTTATTGTGGCTGAAACACGCAATGAGCAAGATTCCTTAAATTTTATTTTCTTAATACGCACACACCCATGTGTGTTCACCAATTACTCATACTTGTAGAGCTCTAGTTTGTACCTTGTCTTTCTTTTTCTTTTTTTTTTGCCAGGAAGTGGGTTAGGGTTGGGTCCAAACTCATTTCCTTGCCATAATTTCTCTTCACAATTAATTATCCAAAGTCAAATGTTTCTACTCTAATTCAAGTCTTTTCTCATTGAAACTTTTTTTTCAAAAAATTGTTATTTTTCTTGCCTTACTGTTTCTTTTTACATTTAGTACTTCCCCTTTTATATTTTGCTGCCATATTTTAAGATTTTATTGAACTTCTAATGTATAGTGTGACTTTTTAAGCTTTAGCTTATTACTCTTAAATGTTTAGTGTGGGGCTTTAGAATACACGTTATAGTTTTTAAAATTTAGTGCAAGTCTATTAAGTTTTAGTTTTTCTTTTGAAAGATGTGAGACTTTTGACACTTTTCATGCCTTTTATATTTTCTTCTTCCTAACTCTCATGAACATTTGAATTCAATTTTTAACCTTTTATTGCTAGGTTTCTTCTTCTTCAATGAAGCTGTTTCTGAGCAATATTTTTTGTTCTTCTGCATTTTTATTATTTTTCTTTCCTTAATATTTATTGTATTTCTTTAACAATTTGGTCTTGTCTTTTCAAATTTCATTGCCCCTTTTTACTGTTTACGACCTTTCTTGCTGCATTTTGTTATTACAATCTGAAAATTTGTTCTCTTTAGCATGTACTATAAGAATTTACATTTTAGTTTATACATCTCTAGTGTTAGTTTTTAAATTCTAGTTTATAGGTCTTTAACATTTACTGTAAGGCTTTAATATTTGGTTTATAAATTGTAATTGCTGAAAAGGCATAAAAACTTTGCCTAGGGTGTTGTAGGTAATTCAAGAACTGTACATTAAACACATATCTGGACATATTTTACCTATCCATCAAGTAATTTCAAATGAATGCTTCCTAATTTTCCATTTTGTAGCTATGGTGGCTTAGTCAAGAGCCGACTGCTGCTTGCAATTATAATTTGATGCTCTGCTTGCAGTATTGGGCATGTTAATTCTGAACTTTATGCCTTAAGTGGTGGTACATGGAATAGACAAAATGTTACCATTGGAAATGAAGAGTCTTGTTCTGATGTAGAAGAATGGATGCAAAGCTATGTTCATGTTCTCTGCACAAATGCTTGGCAGGTATGCTTTTCTCTTGTTTTAATGCTGTGCATTTCCTGAATCATGTACTTTTTTGTGGCTTTGTCTGAGCACCACACATACTATCCTGCGCCATGTACTTCATGTGGCTTTGAAAAACATACAACACATATAATGTTCATGCTCTCGTTAGTCCTACTGTGTGATATCTCACAAACCTTAACTGCTTGAGTATGTTTCTAGATAATTCTATAAATGAATGACTATGCCTGCCCTTGGGTTTGAAAAGAGAATATCTAGTTTACTTGCTCCTCTAGTGGGGTATCTCACTAATGGAGTATTTGCAGAGTGAGATGTAAATCTGGACATTTAACTTGAAATTTTAAGAAAGAAACAAAGATGTAGAATAACGGTGATTGTGATCCTACATATTTCCTTGTATATTCTAGTGGACTTTGAATATTTAGGATTTGTTTACTGCTTATGGTTCGCAAAGATTCAAATCCTTAGCCTGGATACCTAATTTCAGTGTCAAGCAATGCTAAAATGCAACTTTTCTTCTTTTGCAGGTACAGCGATACATTGATCTCTATTCTGCAACTGCAGTTATTGGACTGCCTTCTGAGGACTTGCATCATGTAGGAGAAATCTATACTCATGCTCAGTTTGACTGGTCAAATTCCATGAGCACCTCATGCTCAGCATCTGTTATTAAGAATCAGATTGACTCCTATTCTAACTTTTTGGAAAGTGTTGCTGAGCTTGCCCGCTCTGCATGGACCGAATTTAATCTAAAACTGATGGGTGCTGGTCTTAGCATTATGATGCTTTCTGTTTTCATTCAGCTTTTCACCATTCACAGGGTAGAGTATCTACTTAAATCAAAATATCTTGCACAAGGCATGCTTTCTGATTCTTTCAGGCTAATATCTGCTCTAATGTTGGTGGTGATACGTGCGGCTAGTTTTCTTTCAAATAGTTACATATGTGAGTCCTTGCTTGCTGAATCTCACTTTTATGTCTCGAATGTGTACCCTACATCAATATCATTTTTTTGTTTCTTGTCTGAGTGATTTCCCTTTTCCTGAAATAGTGGAAGAAGGAAGTACCGCATGTTTTCTCTTGGGTACAACTGGTTTTCTTAATTTATGGTGCTCAATTAGAAAAGGAAAATCTCCAATAAAGGTAAGTTTTAGTTCCTTAGGTCCCATATTTGATTTGGTTAGTGAGAGTTAAGCATCTAGAAAACAGAACTAATTAAGTTAGGGGAACATCTAATTACTGATGCACATCTTACTGTGAAGTTAACCCCATTGTTCTGCCATGCAGGAATTCATATTTCTTCTCCTTAATATTATCATAAGTTTTGGGATTAAGACTGGCCGATCAAAGGAAAATGTTGGCCCAACCTCTCTGAGTTTCCAGCCTCTCAGCATATTAGATGAGGGTCAGATGTGTTGGATAGCTTTGCTGAGAAGTGTACCAATCCTCTTGTTGTCTTTATTGGCATTCCTGCTGTATAAGTGGATCAGTTGGCTTTTCACGTGGAAAGGCCTCAAGTGTTTCTTTCTTTTTGGGACTATAGCTAGCTACATGCTTATAGCATTTTACTGGATCTTAGAGAGCAGTTTGATTTCTATTCCTGTGGTGGTTCAAGTCATGGGGAGGAATTTGTTTCCTCGAATTGTGTATGCTGTTGGATTTGTGCTTTTAGCTGTAATGATGCTTTTTCAAAGTCTCTGCTTGAAAGAACGGGCTTCAGATCCAATTAAGCAAGCAGCTGTTGCAACAGTGGCCATGCTTTCTGTGTGGAGCCCAACACTCCTAATTCTGCTGGGAAGGCAAAATTCACTTGTTTCTTTAGTTTGTCTAATTGGCGGTATTTCTTCTCTGATGACTTTAGCCTTTTCTTTAAGTTGTGGGATAGGACACTGTCCTGACATTCTTTTGCATATCTATCTTTGTTCAGCTTTATTGTTTTGAATTTAGGAACATTTTATTTTATAGGCTGGTGTATAATAAGGTCAACCAGTGGTGCTTTGGTGGAAGCCACAATGTGGAAGTTGGAAGGCTTAGTTTGTGACCCTATATCTATAACACAATGGAGCCTTCTGGCTGTATGCCTTTTCTTCTATACTGGACATTGGTAAGTCGTTACTGTATTGGGCAGAGCTGTTGATAATCTTTTTACCCTGCAGACAGCTGGTGCTCTGTTATGACTTTTGTTACATTGGATGCACTAAAGAACTACATGCATGGGTTACTTGGTGGTTAATCAAACTTCCAAAATTTTGAAATTTGATCCTGTATACAGATTCAGAATTTAGCTCAGGCTTAGAACTCATATTCCAAAGGGAAAAATTGTCCTTTAATGTTCAGTATTTTTCTTTTCATGCGTCTCATGATGTAGTAAGAGAGGAATGCTTAGGGTTCTATGCTTGTTTCCATGCAGGACAATCACCATAGTTACTTCTTGATCAGATATTGTCTGCAGTGTATGCAGAAAAATATGCATTACCTCTATATTTACATGTCTTTACCATTAGAATTTAAATTTGCTCATAAATATATCACATGTACAATAGTTTGAGTTGCTCTAGTATTTGTGATGTATCTGATAGTGGTGTCTTGCAGGTGCACCTTTGATGGTCTCCGCTATGGTGCAGCATTTATTGGGTGAGTTGGTAGCAATTTAGATTATTGGTTTGAGAGCATATAGCTGAGGGATGAAGGACCTCTTTGACTGTTTCATGTAATGAATCTCTGAATCATCCCAATTAAGGAACTTAGCAAATTATGTTTTCAGGTTTGATGATTTCAGGATTGTTCGCCAAGCACTTCTGCTTACAATCGATACTTTTGGTGTTTCTCACATCCTTCCTATTCTCAGCCTTCCACTACTGGTTGCATTTCGGTGTTCTCGATTGAAAAGCAATCAAGTGAATATCTTTTTCTTGAGTCTCACTCAGGTGAACATTCTCTATGGAATTTTCCATCCCATAAAAGGATCATTCCTTTTTTCCTGGCAATTGTTCTTATATTAGCCATGACGTATATTCTTTTAGATGCTTTACATTGGCTCTAAACGTTTCATGCTTGCACAAGCCCATTATGTATTTTAACAGTGCCAGGGTTCTCTTGGATTTAGTGGATATCAACATTCTATTTTTAGAAGTTTTGCATGTAACCACCTAGAAAACACAGTGATTACATTTGTATCCCCCCTCCAACTGCCCGTCTTACATATAATCCCCCTTGGGAGTTTGACTTCTTTGCAAAGAAACCATTAACTTTTGATTTTGTTGTTAATTCACATGGACTGAAATGTTAAAAATGACTGACCAGCCATTAAAAAGGGTGCTATCATCCTCTTTGTGGTTCTTTTTTTATGGTTGTTTGTAATTAATCTATTTGCAAATGCCAATTTGTACTTAAAACACCTTGGCAGGATCTTTCTTTGTGTAGATTGTGGCAACTGTCAATCAGACTCGTGTCCACTGTTAGGAGGTGTTGAGCCGTCAGGCGTAGAAGGCGAAGAACAAGAAGACAAGAGATTGGGACTAGGGGTGTCAGATAGCTTTGCTTGTTGCGCAAATGATTCCCAATTTGGTGTATTTACAAACATCAACTCTCTTAATATGCATGTGTTTGCAATACAAAAGGTTCTCACCTAGTCTGCCTAGGTGGAGGCAGTTCCTCAATTGCACACAAATAGCTCTAGGCGAAACTGATAATATGATTTAGCCCTCTTAATTAATTTTGTAAACTGATCAAGGGGCCAGGCCAGGTACCTGCATATGCACATATACAGGTGCCCAACTGCCTAGATGGTCCACATAACTGATTATGTGGCCCAGAACGCATTTCATATGAACTAGGCAACTAAATTATTTCCAAACAAAATTTAGTTTATTCCAGAGTTCATAAACCAAAAATAGTTTTACATAATAAAAAAATGTCTTGCCTTCAATATTAAACTGAGACTGCACTTAATTCCAGTGGCATTTCAGTTCTAGGAAAAAACACAGCCACAACTTGCAATAAGTCTGGATATTTGAGAAAGTTCATGGATGTTGAAAAATTTTCTTTAGAGGACTTTGCAACAAATCCCTGAACTTTAATATAACGACAATTTGATTTTACTCTTTTTCAGAATTCTGAGGTTATTTTGCTTTTGTTTTTTCATAACTTCACTAAAGGCTATTGGCCCTAACCATGGGTACTGGAGCCATATCTTGGTTAAAATTGTCTCACTTCATTCTTTCACATAGGAATAGACTATCTAAAGTTAGTGGGAGAGACAAATATGAAATGCAAGATACTCTAGCTGGACGGGTATTATATTTGCTGACTTGAAGTTTAGAAATGGATCACATATTGTGTTAATCTAGTACACCACTATTTCTCTATCAAGTTATTTCTGTTTCATGTAGTCACAATTTTATCTGCCAATTTCAGGCGTTCTTGAGTTATGGGCTCATTACAACTGTAACAACTACATTCACGATCTTATGTGTTGCAATTCAGAGACGGCATCTGATGGTAAACTCTGAATTTCTGCCTCTTGCTTAAGCATGTTTTGTGTTTCAATGTAATAATCGGCATGGACTAGGATTATTCTGGTATACCTGAACTCAGAAACGTTCCAAGGTTACACTAGAGGGTGGGAAACTGGAGAGCGCACTACTTAGTGCTGATTTTTGGACAAACTTTTCTGTTATGGGATTGGATTGGTTCTGTGATTCTACAGTTTTTTTTTTCCTTTTGTTTTTGTGGAATGATAAATTCCAGTTTAGAAGGTTGTGCTACTAGACCTTCCTTTTAATTAGCGTAATATAAGTCAGGCACCTTGGTGCCTGGCTGGCCAGGGTTGGCACTTAACTGGAGCTATCCTGCCCAAGCAAGCTTGAGGTGATAAAAAACCTAGGTCAGTGAGAGATGCGTCACTTAACTAGTACATATATGTTTTAGGTACTATTTTTCTTTCATTCAGTTGTCTTAGAATTTTCTTAATAGTAATTTAAATTGATGGATTTAATTTGGCTTTATAAAGAATATATATCTGCATGCCCCATAAGCAACCTAGCATCTTTTAGGTGTTTTTGACTGTCTTTTCGAGCATTATTTAATTCTGATGCTTTCATCTTTTGTTTGTGCAGGTGTGGGGGTTATTTGCACCAAAATATGTTTTTGATGTGGTGGCCCTTCTGCTCACTGATGTGCTGATCTGCTTTGCATCTCTGTATTATTACTGATGAAGCAGCACAGTTTTGAAAAAGCACAATCAGTGGTTTTTCTCCTGCACACATTTCTCAAATTTCTCCATTCTTAGATCACATATACTAGTAAATTTATGGATTTCTGGCTAGCACATTCTTTGCAGGTTGACAGTGAAAAATTTTGATTGGCATAGAACAACAGCATAGACCTGCTGTAGGACAATAGTTGGAAAGTTATTACCAAAGCCATATCCTTCATTTGGCATGAAAGCTTTTTATTAGTTCCCTGAGCTACATCTCCAGTTCTTGTTTCTCTTTTAGATGAGTCCACTCCATGGTTTGACAGCTATTTATTTTGTAGCAAGATATTGTACTCTTACTGCAAAGGCTCTATCTCGTCTAGATTGGGTCACTCCCATAATACTGCAGCATGCTTATGTTCCAGTTTCTATATTCCCCAAGGTCTTTCTTTATTTGCACGCTTATTTTCCAAGCTTCAGGTGTGAAGTAATTATCTTCCTATGCTTATTGGTTCCATCTATGTGTTTAGTTCATGGTATCATTGGTCTACAGTTTGTCGTTTTTTCTTGTTGTGTTTTTCAAGGTGGGGTGGATGTTATCGACTTCACCCATTTTTTATGGAATTTTTATGTGGTGGATCTGTATTTATAAACGAAGCCTTAAAATAAGGTTGGTGTGCTAATACTACATATATCCTCAATTATCAAAAGTTGTCGTTGCTTAGAAAATTGGAAAGTAAGTCTATACAAATGGGAATCCCCTGGGTGGGCCAGCTTATCTTCGTTTTTGATGAGTTATTTTGTTCTGCTTTTACAAGGAAATTTTGTTTTTCTGTTCTAATTCAGTAATATAATGGTGCAAGCTATGGGTATTGTTGGTCTTGACGTGAGCTTCGTAGCGTTTTCAATTGGGTAAAGTCATGCATCTTTGTATTGGTCGTAATAAAAAGAAGAGTGGTCATTGTTGTTCGTAGCTACCAGCAAAGCGACACACATCCTGCCATTACATCTGAAGTTTGGCGGGTTTTACAATGCCTCCACCCACTTTTTAACCTCCTTCCTCTCCCGATCTCACATGCACCTTTGGTTATCTGGAGATATTATTACCACAGCAAGCTAGGAAGTGGTGGCCCTAACAGGTGAAGCAGGTTCCGTGTCCGTCGCCATGGCAACCCAGAAGAAGGGTGGTTACACAGCCGCTACCTTTATTTTTGGTCGGTGATATTACTGTATATGTATATGCATATGAAACACGGAAAATTTATCTGGACGCGCTTCACATGTTTGTATATAAACAATGCCCGCAGCTGGCGTGTCACTGGACAGCATCGGGTTCGTAGCGAATATGGTGAGCTTAGTCACCTACTTCATGACTGTTATGCACTTTGATCTGTCTGGCTCTTCGACTACCCTCACAAACTTCTTGGGTTCAACTTTCCTGCTCACCGTGATAGGAGGTTTCGTCTCTGACACGTACCTCACCAGGCTGAACACAATCCTTATGTTTGGGTCCCTCGAGATGCTGGTAACGATTACCTACATACCACCTAAGCTTAACTGCTAAATAAATAAATAAATTCCTTCCTGGTATTATGATGATATATAGGGATATGCCCTTCTCACTGTTCAAGCTTACAAGAAGAATTTGCACCCGGATTTCCTCTGCCTGACGTGCCACCTTAATGGGGGCAACGCCTATATGTTCTACTTCTCCTTGTGCTTGCTGGCCTTGGGCTTTGGAGGAGTCAGAGGGGCTCTTCCGGCCCTTGGCGCCGATCAATTTGATAAGAACCATCCTAAGGAAGCGGCGCAGCTTGCTAGTTTTTTCAACTGGCTCTTGCTAAGTATAACGCTCGGGGCGTCGGTCGGGGTGACGGTGATCGTGTGGGTTCTCACCAGAAAGAGCTGGGCTTTGGGCTTCTTGATAGAAACAATGCTGGCGTTGCTATGTTTTGTTATCATCACCCTTGGGAAGCGCTTCTACCGTGTTCGAGCTCCAGGCGAAAGCCCTCTGCCCAGGGTTGTCCAGGTCTTCTTGCTTCAAATATCGCCCTTCATTTAATTTATTTGGTTTCATAAGTATTGAGGGAAAGCAAACAGGACGCGCGTCACGCGCGTTTAAGAACCGCTTTTGAAAATTGTGCAGGTTATCGCGGTGGCAGTCAAAAACCGCAAATTGTCCTTGCCGAAAAACCCTGATGAATTGTATGAGATACGCGAAAAAAATGGAGATGTTCTCGTTGTTGAAGAGAAAATCGGACACAGTGACCAACTCAGGTGATTATTTCTTGTCATGAACTGGTGAACTTTCTGCTTTTTTATTTTTCATTGTTAGAAACCCAGCGGTCAATAAGGTATATATTTTTTGCTATTTGCCAAAGCAGTTTTCTCGACAAAGCCGCCATTTTGGCTCCGGCAGCGAACCCTGCAGAGCCATGGGAGGTCTGCTCGGTGACTCAGGTGGAAGAGGTAAAGATCCTGCTGAGGATGATGCCCATCTTGGCCAGCACCATCCTCATGAACACATGCCTCGCCCAGCTCCAGACCTTCTCCGTCCACCAGGGCAACGCCATGGATCTCCACCTCGGCAAATTCTCCGTCCCTCCGGCCTCCATCCCGGTCATCCCCCTCGTCTTCATGTCCATCCTCATCCCCATCTACGAGTTCCTCTTCGTCCCCCTCGCCCGACGCCTCACCGGGCACCCCTCCGGAATCACCCACCTCCAGAGGGTCGGGGTCGGCCTCGTCCTCTCGGCCATCTCCATGGCCGTGGCCGCCGTCATCGAGGTGAAGCGGAAGAACGCCTTCAACCGGCACTTAAAGCAGATAAGTCTCTTCTGGCTATCATTCCAGTACGGCATTTTCGGTATCGCGGACATGTTCACGTTCGTCGGTCTGCTCGAGTTCTTCTACGGCGAGGCGCCGGCCGGGATGAGGTCGCTCTCGGCTTCGCTTTCATTTCTGTCCCTGTCATTCGGCTACTTTTTGAGCACGGCCTTCGTCGACCTGATCAACGCCATAACCAGAAGGACGAACTCGAGCGGACAAGGGTGGCTGCAGGGGCTGGACCTGAATGCGAATCACTTGGACCTGTTCTACTGGTTTCTGGCTACGCTCAGTTGCGTCAACTTTCTGATGTACCTCTTGTGCGCCAAATGGTACAAATACAGAGACGAGGCCAAGTCTGCCGCCGCCGCCGCCGCTAGTATTACTGATGCTGGCCCTGATCATGAATTATCAGAAGATGGCGAAGAAAAGAACGAAGAAGAGATCGAGAAGAAAGAGAAGAGCGATGAGTTCAAGAGTGGAGGAGTTATAGAATCCTGCGAAAATGCTGACGATACTAAGTAGACAATTCTTTCCAATAGTAATGATAATAACCATGAATGATCAAACTCGAGGTAAAAACTTGGAATTAAGGAATAAATCAAAATTGATGATTCTCGAGCTTTTTATGCATTGATGTGTAAGCAGCGACTAGCTAGTTAGATCTCAATCAGCAATTTGGTTTTTAATTTTGAAAAATTTTCGGAGAAGACGAGAAAAAGCTGAAAAAAAAAGTGGCGGTGCGCATGGCAGGGCCTTATCTCCTCTCTTAGTGTCGTGTGATACGCAATGCGAGGGTCTATGAGAGATAACCAGTGGTCGATCCAATCAAATCATTCGAGATCAAAAGCGTTATCTCTTATTGTACTGCGTTCTATCTCAAAAGATTGAAAGGTAAAAAGGCTCTCCCAAGTTAACCGCGGCTGTCGGCAGAGTAAGAAAATTGAATGACAGAGCCGGCACATATACGTCGTACTCGAAACACCATCATTCGGTATGTTGTATTGGTACAATGCGTTTGGTGGGCGGGATACGTGGACCGACGGATTAGGCTCTACACTTTTATTGATCGGGTGAGCGGTCGTTTTTCTTCTTTGGATTGGCTTTGTGCACCATTATGCAGCTTGCCATTGATTACCTACCAATGACAGGCAATCTACGGCAATCTTTTCGATGAGGTCGCATTCCTACGTCATTCATTAATCTATTGAACGATTGATTGATTGATTGATTGATTGCTCGACTGCTTGCTTGATTCATCTCTAGACTTCACTGTTAGAATGAAATGTACAACGGTGATGGCTCCATGCACCGTCGATTCTCGCCCCGTTTCTACTCGTTAACTTGCAGACTTGCAGTGCGCACGCACGCACTTGACATTAGGAAATCAGATTACGAGGAGGGGTTATTCGCAAAAATTCTCGTAAAATTATCATAAATAAATTACCATTCAAATTAATTAAAGGAAAATGAAAGTAATTATTAAATCCCGAATCCCAAAACGACACGGGTCTTTCCAGCTGCAGCCATTCAATGCAGAAGAGGAAAGAAAAAGAATTTTAAATTAAAAATTAGACAGATGGATTTCGTGCCCTCCTCGAAAACCAAAAAAAGGATCGATTCCTTGGAAAAATTCGCGTTTGTTTTTTCTGCATCTTCGTCCAGTTTTTTCCCTCACTTCTCTTCTTCTCCCTTTCGTCCTTGCTGCCTGCTGCTATTCATTTAGAGACCTCACAACGAGAAGCGGCGAAGGGAAGAGAGAGCGTGTGAGCGAGAAACAAAGGGAGGAGGAAAGCCATGAAGATCTTTTGGCTCCTTGGCTTTCTTGCGCTGGTTCTGACCCGATGCGTTTACGGTTCCGCCGAGTGGAGCGCGACTGAGGTGGCTTTCATGGGGAATGCTGCGGCTGCCGCCAATCCTCTGCTCGTGCCTCTCACCCTCGTTCCTTCTGCGGCTGCCAAGGGAGCTGGTATTCCCTCTCTTTTTTTTTTTTTTTTTACTTTTTACTTCTTCCTTCTCCCTTCTCGTACGGCTCAGATTTATTTGATCCACGCGTCACATGCGAGTCTTCGGTAGCTTTTTATAGGAAAAGAAGTTTTTTTTTCAAAAAATTTGTGAATGTGGGTACCAGAGATTATTGTCATTGGCTCATCATCATGTTATTTTTGGTGCAACATTCTTGACTTTTCCATGCTTTTCAGTGCTAATACAATGATTATTGAAACGAAATTTCTCCGGCTGTTCTATTGTCTCCCATTTTGGTCTTCATTTCTCTTCTTTTCCTTAAATTTAGCAAACTTTTGGGTTTGATTGTATTGTTCGCTAACTATTCCCATAAACTATTGGCGTAAATCGATGGCATTGAGTTATCAAGTCTCATCTTAAATGTAGTTTTAAGATCAGAATGTTGCCTCGTAAAATTTATTTCCTATAATTGAGTGATGGTAAGCCAGCTATGATCTTTATCTTTAAATCCTGTAGATTTGCACTCAATTGAGATCCATTCTGTATCTTTTATCTTTTTCCTCTTTGTGTTTTTTTTTTTTTTTTTTTTTTTTTATGATTCTTTACCTTACTTTTTTGTAATGCCCTGTTTTCGTAATTGGAAACACTCGACCGATAGTTTATTGTTTCCTTGTACTGAGTTTGTTTTGGATTCTTTACAGTATGCCTGGACGGAACCCTTCCCGGTTACCACTTACATCATGGTTATGGATCAGGAGCCAAAAGTTGGCTAATCCAGTTAGAGGTGCAACCACTCTCAGAAAATGTAAATTTCCATTGATTCTGACTGCAAATGTCAGTGACAATATGCTTACTGAACATTTTGATCCTTGTCTATACATTAGGGCGGAGGCTGGTGCAATGACATAGGAACATGTGTATTCCGTAAAAAAACTCGACGTGGTTCATCAAATTACATGGAGAAAGTGATCCAGTTTACTGGGATATTGAGCAACAAACGTCAAGAAAATCCTGGTTTGTCTTAAACTGAACCACGTCTTCTCTGATTGAGCGGTTTACTTATACTGATCGTTTGTAAGAGCAGTCTTTGTTTGCCATATTCTTGGATTTTTTTTTTTCTTATTGCTTACGGTCTTAAACTCGCAGATTTTTTCAACTGGAATAGAGTCAAGGTTCGATATTGCGATGGCGCATCATTCACCGGTGAAGGCTATAACAAGGTTGCTACTAATTTTGATTTTTGCTATTTATAATCCTCAAAAGAAATGAATACTACAATATGATAGTGTATTCTGATCGTGGAGCTTTTGTGACAGCAACACATATATCTTTTCCTTGGCTTGTAGAACCTCAGAAGCTATTCTTTTGTTGGTAATCCAATTTTAAATCCAAGGTATCATTAGCCCAATTGTTGGGACGAACAAAATTTGGCAGGCACTTGGAACTCAAGCCTTTGGGCCCATTTGGTGAGCAAAGCCCTGTCTCATGCCCCCTCAATCATCCATTTCTAGTGAGATCATCTGACAATGCACTGTGTCAGTACATCCTTGTGTGCTCCAATCTTTTCCTCTGCTACCTATGATGATCTTTCGTTTCTCTTTGTCCATTTCTAATTGCTTAGACCAACTTCAGCTAGCCAATAGGGGCTGGACTTTGTTTTTAAAAGTAAAATGTCTGGTAATGGTTGGCAAGACTATGGACCTCTTTACGATGTCTTCTTCTACAGCTATCTTCTCTAATTAAACCTTTAAAGTTCTTGCTTTTGCAACTGTCTTCACTTGTTTTAATACTAGCTTATTTCTTGTATTTAGGCTGCAGGCCTTTTTTTCCGAGGGCAACGCATTTGGGCAGCTGTAATGGACGATCTTATGTCCAAAGGAATGCGTAATGCCCATCAGGTCTTTTGTTCTCCTGTGGTTTATTCTTTTTCAACAAAAGCAAACTGCATATGGTTCTTGACCACTAATTGTTGTAGGCTCTTCTTTCTGGATGCTCTGCGGGAGGTGTGGCATCCATACTACACTGTGATGAGTTCCGGGCATTGCTGCCAAGAAGCACTAAAGTCAAGTGCTTAGCCGATGCCGGCTTGTTTCTTGATGCGTATGGTCCAAATTTAAAATTTATTTACCATATAAATTCAGTTGATTTCAAACGTTGAAAAAATTTTCCATACAAATTTAGTTGATATTGAGAAGCAAACCATGCCATTTTGATATCCTTATGCAGAGCCTCTGTAAATATTGTGATTTTTATGCTTGTAGTTTACTTTTGTTGCTTCATAAATTGTAGTGTTGATGTAGCTGGTGGGCGCACCCTAAGAACCTTTTTTGAAGGTGTCGTGAATTTACAGGTGAACTTTGTCAAATTGTGGTTTCTTCTTTTATTTCACTTTTATGTTTGAATCTATTTCTGTAGCTTCCCTGTTTTTGCACTGTGCATGTAATTGGCTGTTCAGTAAAAATGGGGACGTGTTTTGATATATGATAGTTTCAGTCCTGCTCACGAAACACTCAAATTCATGCAGGGGGTTGCCAAGAACTTGCCTGCATCTTGTATGAACCATATGGATGCAACGTCGGTAATGTCTATTCTTATTGAGAAGATTGTTAGTAAGGTTTTCAAAGAAACAAAGCAGGTTGTGCAATTCTTCCCTTTTCTTCTCTGCAGTGCTTCTTTCCACAGAACTTGTTGTCACATATCCAAACTCCAACTTTTCTTTTGAATGCAGCGTATGATGTTTGGCAGGTATTAACTAGACCAAAATCCCTGAATTTGGATCGTGATATGATCATCATATTCCATTAAACTCAGTCAATTTGTAAAGAGATATTGCAATCTATAATTGTTTGTCAATATTTCTTTAATGCTCAAATGCAAGTCTAAAACAGTAATGAATGATAGAAGCTTGAAATAGACAGGCCACTGCTTCTGATTGTGTCAGTTAATTTTCTTTTCAACCTCAGCTCCAGGAAAGTCTAGCCCCTAGAAGAGCTGATCCTCGTGGTTATTGGCAACAATGTAAGTTAAACAATGCAAATTGCAACGCTGGTCAAATCCGCTTCTTGCAAGGTATTGCTGTATTTGTTTCTGAGTTTTCAGTCTATTGTAATTTTTTTTGCAGCAACTTTTTTGATGTACATGCAAATGTCTGTGATAAACAGGATTCAGGAATCAGATGCTTAATATTGTAAGAGGGTTCTCGATGTCCAGGGAGAACGGGCTATTTATTAATTCATGTTTTGCTCATTGTCAGACAGAGAGGCAAGATACATGGTTCGCAAGAGACTCTCCCCATCTTGGAAATAAGGTAGCCATATCTTTTTTATTTAGTGTGTTTGGATAGTATCCATTCTTAGTTTCTCTCCAAGCGTGCGTTTGGAGTATGAAAAATTATAGGTTTTAGAAATTGGGTTCTAAATTTTGAAGTGATCTGACTATATAGTTCATCTCCTTTTAATTATAGAATATTTGTCTTCAGTGTTATCCAAATAAATACCCTTCTAAGTAGAAATCTTCTGGTCATCGCATTCTTTTCTCATTTCCATTTCTCTTATGGTTTTCGCATCTTGGCCTTCAGCGGAGTCCTACCAATTTGGAAGGCAATTTATCCATCTCAGAACTTGAAAACCCATATATGATTTTCTGCAGATAGTAACGGAATCCATTCTGTGGATAGATTGTAAATATAGCTGCATATAAGTAACAAAAATTGGCTCTCGCGACCATTGTTGTATTCGATTCATGAATTTGTCTAACATTATTGTAAAGATGAAGTTACCCATCGTCGATGCCTTTTGTCATGTGCAGGCAATTGCCACATGGATTGGTAACTGGTACTTTGATCGAGCCGGGGCTAAAGCGATAGACTGTGCATACCCTTGTGACAAAACATGCCACAACCTAGTTTTCAGTCAAGCGAGTTATAATTATTCGTATCTCCCAAGTATCCATTTATGAGCACTTTGTTATTCCATCGGTCAATTATTCTTCTGAACGACTACTTGAAATAAGAAGGCAGCACTCAGCAGCACGAGGGGCTCCGTAGACCATCGCAAGTTCCTCATTTGCTACTAATATATAAAATTTTGGCTTCTCATCAGATGATTAGCTCGCAATTCTTCCAGATGCAATGAAGGTGTACATACAGAAATCTCACATTGTATGCTCTAATTGCACAACTTTATGGATTTGATCTTTAGAGGACATTTATCCCACCATTTATGTCTCTTCTGACAATTATTATGGTTTGTAATTAGGGCATAATCGATATTTTATATGAATGTCAAATTAACTTTCTGTCTCCCAAACTTCGCCCTAATCCCCACCGGAAGTAATATCCATCTCGCCGTCAATTTTCTGCATATTTTCCGCGAAATCCGCAAATTATTTGGCATTTGACTGCCGCCAGTCTCCATTGGAAAGTCAGATTTCTGAGATTCTCGCAGAATGATGTCCGCTTTACTATTTTAGGTTTCGTTTAATCCGAAATTAAAGTGAAAATAATATAAATTAATTTTTTTTTTTATCAAAATTAATTATATAATAATTTAAAGAAATATTGACTCTGGTTAATATTTCTTTATCACGAGACACTGATGATCGTAACTGTCTAATATCATCCCTTTTTTTATTTTATTTTTGAGCAAGAGTATTTTTCATGACATCATTGGAGGAAGAGTTACCTTTCATTGCAGAGTTCTTTTCTAGAGTTTTTTTTTTTGTTAGGGTTTGCTTCTGATTCTTCCTCAAGATCCGGATATATGAAGACCTGAATCTTTGTATTTACCCTAATTTCAACATTATCTTGCTGGTTCAAGGTTTGTTCCTGAGCTAGGGCTCTGGGTTCCGACCGCCGGGTTGATACAATTCATTGGATTACGTAAGAATTCGAAGGAAGCATCGCATCATTCTACTGTTCTGTAAAAGACGTTTGAGTTTGGAGGAATCATAATACGATTGATGTTGATTTGGAGATCATATAGGCGAACCTTCAAACAATGACTCTGAATCTTCTCTGAACCTTCAAACAATGACTCTGAATCTTCTCTATTTTCTTTTGTTTTGAGATGATGCTTTTGATTTACTAAAGGAGTTTAGTTTCGTTGATAGTAATAATGCCTGACGTTTGAGTTAAGCTTCTCTCTGCAGTCATCAAAACGTGTGATGGCCTCATAATATGATTTGGCCTCTAGTTTATGCATTTCAGAGCTTTGAATCTCTTTGCCTTTTTCCTTCTGCGTCCTCTTCTATCCTTCCATTCCTTGATGAAAGCAACATTTGGGGACAGTCGAACATGGGCAGCATCTACAATTATTCATTTGGTCCATTGTTCATCCACCACCATTCTTGGTTCTCTGGTCCCTAATGTGTTTTTCAGTCAGATAAGAAAGAATCTAATTTGCATCATCTTATGCCGAACATAGATAAACTCCATAGACGGTTATTCTGTTCCAATCCCAGTTTGATTTCTGCAAATAGCATAGAGGTAAAAGTCATAGTAAATACAATGGAGAATGAGTAGTCCGTATTCATGCTTATCGAGGGGTCATTTACTGCTTTATATGTGATCTGGATACAGCTGATGTCCTGATCGTTGTACTAATGAGCCTTGTGCCCATGATAGGACCTTTCAGCATGCTTCCATCAATGCTGTCATTGTGTGTCCCAGTCAATGCAAAGACAGACCATTGGGGTCAATCCCTTTTGTTCTTCCAAGTCTTCTCTTTTGTTTTCACAAATAATGCATTGCCGAATTCAGCTGAGGACATGCGTTGAATTTGACTGAGACACCATAAAATTATTCCAGGCAATATGTTCCCCACCTTCTTCACGGTTGTTTGTTCAAGATAATGTTGCATTTTGACCATGTGAGCCTTCTGTGGTCATATGATAATTGCTTGTTGCTCACAAAAGCAAGTCAATGTGTGTTGTTATGTGGATCACTCCCACCTACTGTTGGTCTGTCCTCATCCTTGGTACCATGTTCAGAAAGTTCTTACTGGTGAAGGCTTTTTCGTTGCACAGGGAGGAAGAGAAAGAAGAACAGTGTTATTCAGCATTAGCCTTGCGGGGGAAGATACTTCTAGAGAGTAATGCACCTAAATTTTTCTAGCCATACTATCCTCACAAAAAAAGGCTTCCTATATGATCATACAACCGGATTGAAGAGTTTATCCTCTATGCAAGGACAATTTCATCCAAAATGTTAGAATATTTCTTCGAACAACGAACATGTATCAAGGGCATCTGCAGACAAAATACTGCAAGGCCTCTTATTCTTGAACTAGTCTATTTCCCTGCATCGCATATTGGATTTGTCCCTCCTCTTTTTCATAGTTGGACTGTTTATTTCGGAAGCACAATTTTCATGATTCTTATCCTTATTCTGTTTGTCTGCCTTCGGAATTGCATGCAGAACGATATTAAAACATACATAATCAGTGATTGCCACAGAATTGGCTGTTTCTGCTATGGTCGAGATAATTAATTTTGCAGACATCTCAAGATTACTCTTAGAGATGAAGCGAATATAGATCGCATAGTTAACAGCATATATGCGATTAAGTGTGACCATCTCTCATGTACTAGGCGAACACTGTTAGTTTTTAGGCTTCTTGTTCCATAACCTTCAAAATGAAATCAGGATTGCTTTATGTACCCAGAAACCAGCTGCTATATTTCACAATTTTAAAATTCTATTCACTAATAGAAGAGACTGCCATAAAATCAAACTCATATGTACCATTGAGCACGCAACATTTCTTTCAGATCAGCCATCCATACCGAAATATGTCGCAATTAACAGTCCACTGAAAAGCATGATAAAAGAAACTTAGGATATCAAAGACAATAGATTTTGAGTGTTTGCAAGAGGGAACAGGACATTTTGATATGCAACAAAGTAAATTAAACGGAGGAAAGGGACAGTGGGACAGGCTTTATTCTGCACCTAGTTTACTCCCCTCTCTGGAGTTCCAAGAGTGGAGTGGGGCTTGTCACTCTGCACATGTATTCAAACGTAATACAAAAGCCCTGATATTTTCTGTATCATAGAGTACTCTACACATAGGAAAAATCTACTCTACGCACCTGTAAAAATGGAAAGAAGAAGAGGTTCTTCAAGCATTTTATGAGATGACGCATGTGTTGATTGATTGCATGTCTCTTCTCAATGAATTTATGCTGTTCAAATTGTGTTGAAATTCTTTAGAAATCCTCACCATAGACGTCAGATGCTTGCTTCTCTCGCTGGTAATTCTGATGCGAAGCACCTAAGCCATCAAGTGCAAATTGGCATTCTGTTTTCATTTCACCAAAGAAATGGGGGACTTGGTTTCTTAGCGCTGCAGACACAGGATAGGATCCTTGAAGGTACCCTGACCATTTGATCTCATCGGGTGCTCCTTCTAGCTGGATTTGAGCTTCACTGTCCGACGTCAAATCTGACCATGGAAAGATGCCACTGTCAATGAACGAGATATTGCTTTGCAGGTCAATTCCACCGCTACTGTTTCCACTGCTTGCACTACTGTTGCTGGATCGACAGGCCTCCAAATATTGAATCCCACTGATGCTTGCACTGCTTGCAGAAGGATTATCCTGTGAGATACCTATCATAGACTTCAAACTAATTGGTGTTGGTATCATTGGACCAGAAACGGATGGCATAACATTGTATATTGTGCCACAATTGTACTCTGGATTGTAGTTGAATTGCTTGGAGCTCGGATTACACCCGAGAAGTGAGTTTGAGTTGAGCTGGTTGTTGTAGTTCAATGCTGGAAGACCAAGGTAGGTCATTGAATTGGATGTTGGGCGACTCATAGAGCTCCCTTGGTTAACAAGGAATCTGTTTGGTGGTAATCCCAGATTTGGTGCTAACGCATGCTTCAAGCTAAAGCTCTCTGATGGCATCGATGTTGGAATTGGCTTACGAGTAGTTGGGGGGAGGAGTTTCAATTCACTTGGTCCCAAAGTCTTCTCTGTGTTGCCGGTGGCCTTGTCGTCACAGTCTTCTGTCTCACATAGTGGCTTATGGGTTACAGGGTCAATGCCCCTCTGTCTCAGCTTCTTCTTGATGCAAGAGTTCCAGAGGTTTTTTATCTCATTGTCAGTCCTTCCGGGCAGCTGCGCAGCAATTTGAGACCACCTGCGAAAGAATTTCCCATCAACCCTTTATGAGCTTCATGGCCGAAATAGTGACTGTAATGGAAGTTTGCAGGAACGAAGCAGTACTTGTTGCCTAAAACTGCATGCAGTTCAATGATGCGGTTCTCCTCCTGCTCGGAGAATGTGCCTTTCTTCAGGTCAGGCCTCAAGTAGTTTATCCACCTCAACCTGCAGCTCTTCCCACACCTCTGAAGACCTGCAACATATTCTCATTTCAATCTGTTGTTGCAGTGTCAATGGATAAGCAGCGAGAATTCGAGCACAAAAGGAGCCGGTCAATCTTTTGTATCAAGTTGTCACACATCGTTACATTAGGAATGTGATGCAGCGAAGGAATAGGGCGATTGGATTTACCTGCAAGTTTAGGTACAGAGCTCCAACAGCCATGGCCATATTTGGTAATATGATTCCAGAGCTTCTCATCCTCCTCTGGGGACCAGAGGCCTTTCCTGAGCTTCTGTTTGTAACAGCAAGAATGCCTCCCCATTCTGCGCGAGACTTGGGTGAACGCTCGGGCACCTGGTCCTGCTTGGTTGTTGGCGAGTGAATTTAGCAAGTTGGGGTTGGCATTTGAATGCCTGGCGTGGGGAATGCGTGAGAAAACGATGGCGGGGAGTCTGAGAAAATGAAGTAGCAGTGGAGAGAAGGGAATTGAGGGAAGAGGAGAGGCCTCTGCTAAAAAATAAAAGAGGAAGGTCGCAATCAGGTGGCCGTGGTTGGAGCTGAGGTTTTCTTTTCTCCCGAGTAGTGCTCTTTCTGTTCTCTCTCTTATTATAGTTCCTTTTTTCTCTTCGTTGATCTTATGTATTTAAATGTATGAGGGCAGATGCCCTCTTGAAGAGAAGGTGGGGCAAATTCTGTGATATTTAAATGCAAACACCCTCACCATGAAAGTTTTGATCCTCATAACTTGAAAACTAAGCGACCAAAAGTAATCATTCCTTGAAGCAGGACAGCTCTCTTTCCACTTCTGAGTGTCAACCAAATACAATTCTGCTTTTTCCTGCTAAACGTTGTCTTGCAAAGTTGCAGATTACAATGGGAGCAAGCTACCAAAGAAGCAATAATAGAGCTGGGAAATTGTTGGATAGCTCCATCACGACAGGTAAGGCCTCCAAACTTGGTTTTATTCAAATTTACAGTACTAACACTTTGTAACTTTATCCAATACGGAATGGCAAATGGCACAATGCCAGGAAAACTCAGTAGACATCTGGAGCTCCCGGATCATTGCGTGTCGGAGGGGACAATCTCTTTTTGCTTTTTGCGGGAGAAGCTCAAATCCACGATCACATTGGAAAGTTTCTATCATTAGCAAGTAGGAACAAATACTCCAATGCGGGACTTCCACACTGTAGGACGTCTTCCTCGGTTTTCCGATAACAGACAGGGTCTTTGCTGCCAAGCTCAAGGTACATCTTATTCTTTTATTACTGTCTTTCCCGTATATTGACTGAGCTATAACCTCCGGCATGAACATCCTGCCTTTGTGTGCTAGCCACGGCTTCATAGAAAATGAAGGTGAGCGAACGTTACGCGTGTGATTTTCTGACGGCCAACTCTTGAAAATCACCAATAGGCCGAAAGAAAAGTGCGAAGCATGAGAGGAGTAGCATGATCTAAAGTCGATACAGCAGTATTGACTTTTGTAGTTTAATTTGGTTTCCTTCAATGATTAGATGCATAGATAAGCATGATTGAGTGCATGTGACTGCCTCTGTGATTGTGGATTAGAGAAGCACGCATTGGATAAGAGAACCATGCATAGAGAAACACGATGACATTCTGACCTTTTTTTTAATTGAATGTGTGTTTGATTTCTATTGCGTTGGGTCCCATTTGAAAGATATTTGCTTCTTTTTTTTTTTTCCCCCCCATTTGTATGTTAGCCGCCGCCGCCGCCGCCGCCGCCGCTACCACTGTGGTCTTCCTCGCTGTTTCCAGCTGTTACATGGGCCCACCTTCTTAAGCCGTGACAAACTTTTAAGCTAGAGTCCGACATGAACTCGCACCCCGTTATTTATTTTATTTGTTTGTTAATGGAAAAAATAAATATAGAACACGAAAGCATCATTGAATGGAAAATTTAAAAATGCGATCGATCGTGTTACAATGAACTTGTAATTAGCTGTCTCGGCTTCCGCCGCATCGTGCGTTGAGCTACGTGTATTCTGTTGAGTTGTACATCATCATTTCTATTTTCAGGAGAACCATGCATTAAACGTATGCTTGTTGTGCTGGTTATTATGGAAAAGACAACCCCGCATTGGTTCTGTACTCGGTCTCTGGGTTCACATCGCCGATGGGCTTCTGATTGGGCCCATTGGGTCGTGAGGCCCAAAATTGAAAATGACGGCCTCGTCGGACCTGCGCGAAACCCACGTGGACGCGGTGCGTTGCTCTTCTTGGTCTATTATTGATATATATATTTCTTTTTTTTTTTTTTTGAACTTGCGCAGCTTTGAAAATTCTATTCTATATAAGTTCATCCCCATCAATTTTTTACAAATTTTAAATACAAATTTTAGGACTTTCACTTTCTCAATTGATTTTAAATACAAATTTTTAAAGGGATCACGAAAATATAAAATTTTATGTAATTATTTATATTTGTAATGATTTCTGCTCTTTTAGTTTATTTCATTATTTTTTATTATTGCGGATAATATTATATATATATATATATTTGAAGGAAAGACAATGAGGCTGTGTTTGGAATGGGGTTAGGGACCATGTCAACTTTTTTTAGAATTTTTTTTCTTGTGAAATTAATATTTTATTATTTTATATTATTATTAAATTAAATTATTATAAAAAATTAAATTATTTTTTGAGTTTTAAATTATTGAAGTCTTAATTTTGATAAAAAAATATTAGTTTATAAAAATAGTTCACTAATTTTGATCTTGACCTTAACCTTGAAAGCGTACCAAACGGATTCTGAAGGTACAATCCACACATTTGTAGTAGGTCCTTATTGGAATATTTCTTTTCTTTCCTCTCTCTTGCGTGCTTCACCGACAGATTGCATGGAGCAAGTTGCACGGAAGACAATGGCGGTGGTTAGTATCATCGCCATAGAGAAATCTTGACCTAAAGAGTGGACAGTTTTACCGTCTGCTGAGGACCGCCATTGCATGACAAAAGATCATTCATTATTTGTAACTCTCGAAAGCACACAAACGAATATCTCCTTAATTTGCTCCGTATATTGTCTCTTTATGAGATCAGACGTGTGGTTCTGCGAGAGAGTCAATTATTGAATAGATGATGCGCACGTGATCCAAATCTATTAATCTAGGAATACGTAGCGCATGCGTGATGATAGCATGATTGATGGGACGATTCGCAAGATAATTACGAGCTTGGTCCACCGATATATGATCCCGACATAACAGTAATATTATATCAAATGTTGTCATCGTCTGTCTTTCGCGGTTCCTTCCGTTCCACTCCGCTGTCCTGAGCATTAGATACGAAGAGGACTACGTGCCTAATGCATTGGGTTATGACTACTCACATGGACATTGGATCCAACTCGGAAGAAAATTAATGACCAAATCACGGAAAAAAATATTCAATCCAACTCTTTATTGCTAAGTTTTATTTTTTTTATAATAAAATTCGAAGACAGAGCAATACAAATTTAATCGAAGATAATTGTAAAGAATTATAAAAGTAGCGGTCGACGGACAAAATATTAAATCTCACCGCGGATGTGAATATATCATCCGCGGGGATTCCTCTGTCTCAAAAAGATAGAATATTACAAGAGAAAAAAAATGAGCGGAGCCATGAACCATCTCACGGTAGGTAGCTAGCTGCCTCCTCCTCCTCCTCCTTCCTGGAAGACACTGCTGATTACTAGCGCAGCCGATGGATTGGAATTTGGAGCCGACACTCATCGCACTCGACTCTAATCTACACATGCGCACCCCAACTCACCTCGCGATCATTCTACCTAATACAATTATCGACAGCATAATTATTTATTTTAGCAAGAAAGCCTGCCACTTTCGATGCTCCTGCCCTCGTTCTTCTTCTTCGACTTGTCCAGGATCGACCACATCACATGCACATCCTCGTACGCGCACGCCATCACCTCGCAATGCAGCTGCATGCCTTGATGTTCGTGTCCTGCTACAAACCAACCACCGCCACCACCGTCACCACAACAACAAGATAAACATTTAGGCAATCAAGTTTTAAGTAGTATTAATTATCAGAGAGAGAGAGAGAGAGAGAGAGATATGGATGGCAAGTGTTTGTTTACCTGCGGAGGACTTCTTCTCTCTGGGAGGGTTAAGAAGAGTACAAGCCTTTCTGAAGGGGGAGGTGATGGTCCTCACCCAAGAGCCCATGTCTCCCCAGTATTGCAACTAGCTAGCTAGCGACTATTCGCTACTCTGTTTTGTAATGCTGTTGTGAATCTTTTCTCAAGGTGTCTGGTGCACATATATAGAGAGGAGGAGGATCAGACGAACAAGGGGACGCGAAAGGGGGAGGCAAGATCCGAAAGATGAGGTCTCTTAACAGGTTGCTTAATTTGCACATGGACCACTCACATTATTCCCCAACTCTTCCTCACAAGAGACTGACAGTCTTTCTCTCACTATGAACAAGCGAGGGAAGGAGGGAGGCCTTCCATCGAAGCATGTTCTTTGAGAAACAATATCATAATGCACTTACGCAAACCCGCATTATTCAAATGGTTCTCTTTGCCTATTGCTTTCCTCTGTTGGTTGATTCCAGAGCAGTACCCTAGACAGCAAGATAAAAAAATTTTAACGACTATTATAGTTTAAAAAAGCAAAGAGGAGCAGATCTAAACTCAGCCAGCCATATTAGCAAAAAGTTAACCCATCCCATATTTTATTGCCCCGAGAAGATCAAGAAGCAAGTAAATTGTGTTTTAAAGATAAGAATTCTAAAGATGACTAACAAACTAGAGGCTTTGTCCGCAGGAATCCCTAATCCACTGCGGACCGACACCGCGAGCGGAGGATTGCAGTTCAATTTTGAGGTCGAGGTAAATGATAGATAGATAGATAGATGCCTTGATATTATCTGCGCGCGCAGGCGGGCGTCTAAGTTCACTCGATCTCTCCCGATGATTGTGTCTAATTTAATGCTCGCCCTTCAAAGAAGACATGTTCCGCCCACGTGAAATATTCTTATCGCTCCATTGCACCCTGATTTTACTATCCTAAATTTTTTACTCCGACTTCACTTACAACATTCCCCGGCTTCGAATTTTTGATAAGCGGCAAGGAAGCAGCACATGCAGTGACAGGCCGAGTGCCTTGACTTATTTGAGAAAGCATGCACAAACTCTCACGGCAGGGCAGCTTGGATACTGCTGTGGCCGTAGAGATCACACAGGATTGAATGCCTTTGTTCCTAGTTTTGAGCCTTTTGAGGTCAAAATATTACTGCTCCTGTCCATTGTTTCGAGGTGTTCCACATGCCCTTTCTTAGAAAGCGCTTGCAATGACGACGGTACTGAAAAAAAGAGGCAGACTCATAGGTATGGCGCTTTCACGTTGCGGACTCCCAATGCCATCAGAGACAGAGCGCAAGTTAGTAGCCGAATGGGCCTTGTCTACAGGATGCTGAAACCCATGCCCTGTTTGTTATTCATTAAGAATGACATACACTACCCTAAATGTAATGTGCCTGTGGGGTTTAAGTCCGTTGGGATTCGCAGCAGAAGTTTCATAAATCAGCTTATTCTCAAATAATACAAGAAACGAGAAGTAATATAAGATAAAAGAAAATAATAAGATAAGACAACGAGAGATCCACTATCAATAGATAAAAATTTTTACAAGAGTTTATAAGAAGGACTTCACTCTTTCTTACTTAACTAAACTCTTTCTCCAAACCTCGGTAACGCCTCCACCTTCAGAGAGAATCTCCAAGAGAGTACCACGAGGAACCACCACGAGAGACCACCGAGAAACACTAGAAAGACCCACACACGAGAGCCAACACTCTCTCTCTTTCTCTTCTCGTTATTCTCTCTATTCCTCTCTCTCTATTTCTCTCTAGTTCAACTTCTATACTACGCCACACATAGCCCTATATATTATAGTATATTTATAGACTATTATTGGGTCTGAGTTTTACACAATTACAACTCCTAATAATATAAATCTAAATCCAACTTTGGATTCCTACTTTAACTCAAACTCTAATTAGAGTTCAAGACATCTAAAACTCAACAATCTCCACCTTGGCTTGAACTCGGGCGTGCCATCATCATGAATCTTCAGCCGTCATCTCTCATCTAGCCCCTGCCCCTGGGCTACTAGCTTATTCAGATAATTGCAAGATGCGAACTCGAGCCAACCTTGAATTTGCTCTTTATGTCTACAGTTTTGTACTTTTGGAAGCTTTTCGGATGATATGTGTCTGCTGTTGTAGTAAAAGTAATTTGAGGAGACATCAAATTATTCCGAATATCGTGCTTCCTCTTCATTACTGTAGCCATCGGAACTCCACCTGCAATGGTGTTCCCTATCAATCGATAAACATTGTCACACTTCTCACCTTTTATCAGGATTCTAATACCAAGTGTCACCTTCATGACTCCATCTTTTGCTGAATAATTACAACCTTTTGAGTCCAATACACCAAGTGAAATTAGATTCCTTCGCATCTTGGGGACATGCCTCACCCCAGTAAGAGTTTGAATCGCTCCATCAAACATCTGGATTTTGACTGTTCCCACACCGGCGATCTCACAAGCTGAATTGTCGCCCAACCAAACAGTACTTTTCTTCTTATTCTCCTCATAAGAAGTAAACCAATCCTTCGTACAGCAAATATGATAAGAACTACCAGAATCTAAAACCCACTTACTAGAAGTGTCGATTTCTGCGGATACTGCAAGAACGTCTCCATCTGCACTATTATCGGAAGTATCATCTGCTATTGCCGTCGTCATATTGAAGGACTCTATCTTCCCACGTTCAGGGCAATGCCGTCTAATGTGGCCATACTTCTTACATGAATAGCATTGTATTTTCGCCTTCAATTTTGATTTGGACCGTTGTCTGCCTTTTCCACGCTCTCTTAATCTTCCTCTTTCGTGAGCCACCAATCCTTCACCAAACTCCATATTAATATTTGAGTTTCTTCTTCTCTCATTAGAAAGAAGACTAGTTATCACATCTTCCATCTTGAGAGTTTCTTTACTATAAAGAATTTTGGTCACAATATGATCGTACGAAACAGGAAGAGACATTAGGAGAATCAGCGCCTTATCGTCCTCTTTAAACTTCACATCAATTTTCAGCAAATCATTGATAATCTTATTGAAGGCATTTAGGTGATGTAATATAGTTGTACCTTCGCTCATACGCAGTCCGTACAACTGTTGTTTCAGGTAGAACTTGTTCGTGAGGCTTTTTGATATGTACAACTTCTCAAGTTTTGTTCAGATATCCATCGTTGTCTCTTCGTCAATGACATTGTACAAAACCTCATCAGTCAGGCTTAGAATAATTAAATTCAATGCCTTTTGATCTATCTCCTCCCAGTCTTCATTGCTTATCTTGACCGGCTTCTTTTCTTTTCCCTCTAACGTCTTTTGTAGATCTTGAAAAGTAAGAACCGCCTTCATCTTCTTTTGCCATAAGGCAAAATTTATCTTACCGTCAAACTTCTCCACCTCGAGTAAGGACTTTGTCATCTTGATTGTTTGCTTCTAGGCTCTGATGTCAATTGTTGGGATTCGCAGCGGAAGTTTCACGGATCACCTTATTCTCAAACAACACAAGAAACGAGAAGTAATACAAGATAAAAGAAAATAACAAGATAAGACAACGGGAGATCCACTATCAATAGATAAAGGTTTTTACAAGAGTTTACAAGAAGGACTTCACTCTTTCTTACTCAACTAAACTCTTTCTCCAAACCTCGGCAATGCCTCCACCTTTAGAGAGAATCTCCAAGAGAGTACCACTAGAAACCACCACGAGAGACCACCGAAAAACACTAGAAAGACCCATACACAAGAGCCAACACTCTCTCTCTTTCTCTTCTCGCTATTCTCTCTATTCCTCTCTCTATTTCTCTCTAGTTCAACTTCTATACTACGTCACACATAAGCCTTATATATTATAGTATATTTATAGACTCTTATTAGGTCTGAGTTTTACACAATTACAACTCCTAATAATATAAATCTAAATCCAACTTTGGATTTATAGTTTAACTCAAACTCTAATTAAAGTTTAAGACATCTAAAACTCAACATAAGACATCCTCCGTTTTGTGCTTAAGCTTCTGGACTCATACCTTCTTGTGGTTCACAGAGAACCTTTCTTTTCAAACTTTTTTTGACAAAAATAAAATACACAAAGAGAGCAGCCGATTTGAAAGCGACTTTTGATGCTGAATCATGGTTTTGTTTTTATCAGCGTTGCTTCAAATCATTGGCTTGCTATGAACCGGAACTGGAAGAAGGGGAATTTGAAGCTTGTAGGTCAAGTCCTGCTTTACTCGAGCATCTTTCTTGTTCCCCACTTCCTCGTCCGTCTAAGAAACCTGACAAAGTACCTTCTACAAATATCTGCACACAAGTCACCAATCTATCTGACGAGTAACCAAGGATCCTGAATTCACTAATTGTAGCTCATATTATTCCAGATGCCAGCAACTGTAAGCTCTAATATTCCTTCATTATTTGGTCTAACATCAGCTGCCACTCGTGCACACGCGTCACCCTGACTTTCCCACGCATGTACTTCTCTCCCCGCCATTTTGTCCTCGAGATAACTTTGTTCCTCCTTCTATACGTCGCAATTCCTAAAGTTTAGAAGTGGATCAACATAGACACAGATACCTTTGAATCCAACAAGGACCAGACGATAGACTTGTTGCAATCTGAAAGTAAAATGAGAAGCCAAACTGCAATTGCTAAAAAGAAATATTTGCCCCATCAAGAAAGTCTTCAATTGGCAAAGTCGAAATGGCAGTCATAGTTAGAACATTTAAAATACGATCAAACATCAGGTCTTGTGATGATTTTTTGGCCCTTCACTGGAAAAAGAGTATAAAACATATATTGTAATTCTCAGATAAATGCAAGTTTCAGCAGAACAATCTGTCTCATAGAATATATATCACAATACAAACCTCGACAAGAACCTGACACTTCATACGCACAACTTATAATACCATAGATAGCATCCTGCTCCACTTCCCGAGTATAAGACTCTTTCTTTAAACTATGCATACAGAACGAAAACAGCAAAACAAAGCCAAAACCAGAATTCATCAGAGACAAACCACAGATAGCAGAGCAGAGGTAACTACAAGGATGTATCTGTATGGTGGTGAACTCATCTAAAAAGATATTGTTGTCCACCGAGGCTCCAATCTGCGATGGACCTTGTCAATGAATTCTTTAGCCTTCGTGTCTATATTAGGGTCAGCTACCCATAGTTCTTGTTCATCATCACTTGACCTGACCTTACTAGGGCCGCTGGGTGCAACTGGAGGTTCTTCACTGGTACGGCTTGAAGCTCTCTTGAAGCTGAATACCGAAAAAATTGATTTCTTTCCTCCTGCCATCGCTCTTCGCGCACTAGGTAAAACAAGTTCAGTCTTGAGAGAAATATAAGAAACTTATATTGGCTTACAAGAAGGAAGGTGGAAGACTAGTATTTATAACACAAGCAATGAGTTCGAGACTTAAGTGGGAGAAGGAAAGAAAAAAGCTAAAAGAAGCAGAGGAGGAACTCTGGCGGAATCTAGACAATTCAAAATAATGTGTGGCACGGAGAAGTGAAAATGAGCCAAATGGAAAAAAAAAAAAAAAAAAAACCTGATGGCATGCCAATTAAAGAGGAGCGGTGAGTTGACAAAGTCAGTCCTCTTTGGTCTCCTTTCACGTTCCCAAATATATGTTGACGCCTTGACAGGTTGAAACATGAACCGATGGCGAGTGCATCCCATAGCTCTATGGTTGCCTTTTTCATTGCACCCAAAGGAATAAGCTTCTAATGTGCAACATAACTTCTCATGACATCCCTCCTATTTCACCATTAAGATACCGCTGTTTTGTTTTGGTGGAATAGCACTGTTTTTTATTAATTTTTATTTTATATCTGTCCACCTTAACAACTAGAGCATCCATACAGACATGTATTTCGCTAGTAGGGTCCTATCTGATGCCCTAAAAATGTGAGTACTTTTTCTGTTGTATATTGGACTACTTTTCTGTCAGTCCTTGCTTATTTCAATCTAACCTAGTTTATTTACTTTCTCAAAACACAAAAAAGAACATATATATCGTGGAGTATTTAACCTAATTAACATCAACAACACATGGTTAACATTGAAAAAGACATCATTTAGGCCTTAGGCCATTCTTTGAGTGGATGGTTGGAAATTAACCAACTAGCTTTAGAAACAAAAAACATAAAGTATTAGTTTTTGTGCAGCACGCGGTGCAAGATGCAGCAGCCCTTTCAACATAGTGGTGGCCGCTTATAGAGAAAATCAATATGGAATCTCTCTTTTGCCGTTGCCATTTTCTCACTGAGTTGTTTATTCTTTCTTGTGGTAATCATACTGTTTATAATTTGTTTATAACTAGGTTTCCTTGGTGCTTTCACATGTTATGGAGTAACTAATAATTTTATCTGGAGCATAATTCATGACATATATGACATAACTATATAGGTGTAACACCATCCGATGGAACCACAACATAAATGGACAATATATATATAAAAAATTTACAGAATATATAGAATTAAAATTTATTTCATTGATGCGAATATAGTTCAGATAACATAACAAAACGTGGTCTCACTAGAAATAATCAAGTCCTCAAAAGTATTCTCATACAAAAAAATAAAATAACATGTAAATAAATCAACTCTAAGTGTAGTCACGCACGTACTCTCTACTACTGTAGTCATCTATGCGTAGCTGCTACTCTCCTGTGGATAATAACAATCAAAGAGTGAGCCACGGATGCTCAGTAGAGAGTTACCTCCTCCAAACAGTAGGAGAGATAAATATTTAGGTGACAACAATCAAATTTAATACAGTAGCATCAAAAATAATACAACGACAATGATGATTAGATAAACCAACATCCACAATAAGGAATGAATCAACAAAGATATTACATCCACGATAGCCAATGGCCAGTGACTATTGACTCCTCTACAGATATTACGGAGATGGTCGCACCCCCCACTAAGCAGAGTCGAACCAATCTACACGTAAATCAGTATATGGGTGTGGCTGAACCCCTTACCAAGCAGAGTTATACCACGCTGCACTCTCAACTGTTGATGGAGTGATGATCCCGTCTAGTCACACAACGGATCATGTCCCCTACAACTCAGGAGACCGACTACACAAAGATATCACAATCACGATAGCCAATGGTTAGGGACAGTGACTATGGACTCCCCTACAGATATTATGGAGATGGTCGCACCCCCCACCAAGCAGAGTCAAACTAATATGTACGTAAATCAGTATATGGGTGTGGCTGGACCCCCTACCAAGCAGAGTCATATCACGATACACTCCCAACTGCTGATGGAGTGATGATCCCGTCTAATCACACAACGGATCACGTCCCCTACAACTCAGGAGACTGATTACTGTCACGTCTGACAGTCTCGCTAATCCCATACCGAAGTAGGGAATCACCGATTGGTATCAGTCAAATAGAGTCTCACTGCATACGTCCCTCAAGATACCAAAGGCTCAGCCACAATAATTATCGAGTTAAGATTACCAAGCGATTGAAAGAAGTCGACTTAATCACAAATTAGACTATCCAGCTAGAAGACATCGTCAAAGGAAGGATTTGAGACCACCAATAGAATCAACATGAAAAACCGAGTCCAATGACTCCTAGACCATCACAATCGAATCTTAAATGAGAAGGTTATGACTGTTCAAATGTATATATGCAATTTAGCCCCTATATCATTCCAAATTACAACTCTGTCATCAAGATAAATAATTTCCATCTATTCTACATTATGAACATCAAAATTATCATATTATTATCAACAGCCATTGATCCAACAATTTATCACCCGAGTCCTTAATACTTCCAAATTTAATCTTTACAGTATATTTTTTACAAAAAGTCCCCAATACAATTTGATTCACAAATTAGTTTTTCAAGTTTCTAAATCATAACCAATCCAATCGATTTTCAAACAAATTATAATTTGATTCCATCTTACAAATTCATCCTTAATGAGATTTAAGTATTCCAATCAAATTTCAACACAATTATAAATCAATTATCCCAAAACCAAACCAATTTATCAATCAATTTAATCAATCTTACCAAATTCCTTCAATCTAATCTTCAATCAATTTTAATTCCAATTCATAATAATCAAACTCATTTCAATGAACCAAATCATGAATTCAGATTACTTAGCTTGATCTAAACCATTCACTTTATCATTAGTTCGATTAACCCTAAACCTGACTCAAACCAATTCCAAAATCAGAATCTAAACCAAAATCGATTTTGAACCAAACCTAAATCAAAATCGACTTCAAACTAATCTAAACCAAACCAACATTAAATTAAACCAAAACCAAAATCAACTTTAAATTAAACCAAAACTATAGCCAACTCCTTCTTCTTCCTCCTTAAACCTTAACCTAATTTGTCGCCGCCGCCGCCGCCGCCACGTCGATGTCTCACTGGGCCACGACTGTCTCCAGGCCACCGCCTCCGGCGTTGTCAGATCTGCGTTGCCCCGTGCGCTGGCCGAACTCCGGCCCGCGTAGTCGTGTGCACGCCACCGCCAGCTCTCGACGCCAACCACGCACCGGAATTGTGCTGACGTCGGGTCCCGTGCTGGAGTCGTGCTGCCGCTGGGTCTCATGCTACTTGCGCGCAGTGGTGCCACATGCTGCCGCACAGCACGTCAACGTACCACACCACGCACGCCACCCGCTGCCGGTCGCCGGAAAGCAGCGGACGCTGATCGGAGAGGAAGATGGGGATTTTGCAAATCTAATCCTCTAATCTTTCTATTCTCAAAACATGATATAGATCGATATAACACCTCAAAAATTAGACGTATCTAATCTTTACTCAGTTTTGTTTAGATTTAAGTTATCATCATCATCCTAAATATCATGAGGATACCTAAATTTACCATTTATTCAATATGAACTTGTTTCAGAAACAGAGGTAAAGAGAGAACGGATAAAAATAACTCAACCTACCTCGAATCTCGATAACGATCGTTCCAAATCTTCTTGCCACTCTGTAAGCCTTCCCAACGATCGTTTTTTGATTCTCTCTACCTTCAAACTGGCTTTCGATCCGTGAAGATTTAATAGGTGGTTGCTGTCTATAAATAAAAGCGGTTATTGAGTTATGGATTGTCGGCCCAAATAATAAACCGTTATAGAGTAATAGGTGGTTACAATAGGATAAGTTATGCCGTAGATTCTTCATCTTAAAGAGTTGTCTGCCCTAAATAGGATGACGACGGTGAAAAGAGAAAAAAAATCAGAATGAGGAGGTATGACAGCAACAGTTAATTCTGCTCTGAGATATCTTAATTAAAATAACAAACCAGCATGGAAAAAGCTTTCAGGCTTTGAACTAACAATCAGCACCGAAAGCCTGAACAAATTTCTCCAGGAAGGGGATACATTTTCAGGACCGCGTCAGCAAACGGAGATCTCAAGCAAATAGCAAACATCGCCCAATTGAATTGGCACAGACACAGGGAATGAAAAATCCGGCTTTAGCAGAAACGGTCCGGTCCATCTCCAAGTCCCACAATTGCTTACAGTTCGGTTCGGTTCAGGTTCTTGTCATCACACGGTGCCTGGTAATCGGCCCAACATCGTCTAAGGCCTAAGGCTTAAAATGTAAGTGGGCCGGCCCCTTTGTCCTGATTTGGGTCTGAATATCTTCGCCTCAATATCGGATCTTTGCCTCGTGCAGATCCGACCCGTTTCGCTGTGAAACGTATTATAACAGCATGCCACTTTCCCGTACTAGTCTCAAACAGTCCATCTTTGAGGTCCGCTGCTGCTCGCGGCCGTCCCCGCTCTCGGCGACACGGTTGGTGGTAAGAATCCTTTTCGTGCTCTCGTGATTTCTTCTTTTTCGATTTCGTTTCGATAGCAGATCAGACAATTTCGGCACAAAATTCGCTAGTTTCAGATCCACAGTTGATGTCGTTTTGAAAATTTTCATCCCGCTCCGATTCCGAACAATTAGTGTTTCTCAGGTTTCTTGGATTTCCGATCCTTTTTTCCCTCGATTCGGCTCCTGTTCCAGAATCAGCTGCTGGGTCGATTTTCGTGCTGTTCCGATTCCGAACAATTAGGGTTTCTCAGATTTTTTGGATTTCCGATCTTTTTTTCCCTTCGATTCGGCTCCTGTTCCAGAATCAGCTGCTGGGTCGATTTTCGTCCCGTTCCGATTCCCAACAATTAGGGTTTCTCAGATTTCTTGGATTTCCGAATTTTTTTTTCCCTCGATTCGGCTCCTTTTCCAGAATCAGCTGCTGGGTCTATTTTCTCAAGTTTTGCTTCATTTTTTCTTTACGTTCGTGTTCTTTTGCTGCAACGATTGTCTCTTTTCTGACAACTATGGGGCTGTAAATTTGACTAGTTATTTTGGTGGTTTTTTGACGATTTGTGTTCGTGTCCCTCTGATCTTTAGCGATTTGCGGGCCCACTTATTCGTTGCATCTTTGAAACGACGGTTTTGTACTGCTACATATCTCATGTTGCGCATCTAAACTAGTAGAATCTCTAGCGCATGGCCACTCACTGCCTTGTCTAGGGGAATTTTTACAAGTTATCATACAGATTAAATTGTTTCAGATATGTTAATATGTTGTCTTTGCTTTTTAATGTGCATTTCAGCCAATAAATGCGGTCAAAGTTTATGGTTCTTGATCAAGAAAAGACATCTTGTTTATGATTTGAAAACTTAAGGACCTTTTGGATGTTCTTTTAGGATATTGGTGGGATGACCATTGTCAAGGCAAGAAAGAAGTGTGTGATTTTCAAGATTTGGAGAACAGTTCTAGGGAGAAGGTGCATCCAACCCTTGTTCTTTAAGGATAATATTTATTTTTCTTTTCTCAAGGATATTTTATCTTAAAATTTGAGGATGACTGTCTTACATGAAATATTATTTGGAATTTCTGTGTTGTCATCTAGGAGTCGGAAATTGTGATTGTTAGTTATGTGCTACATTTATCATGGATACTTCTTACGTAATCTCTTTGTTACTTTTAGATTTTCTTCATTGTTTAGGTCAACTATGTATGATTATACATGCGCAATAATAACTGAGGCATGTGATTCAATGACCGATAGTAATTCACAATTGTCACAGGAAACAACATTGTCTAAAACCTTGTGAACTTTCCATATTGATGTATAATTATGTTCTAACAATTTTCTGATATGTCCATTTATTTACTAGAATTTTTAGCTTGTTAATTTTTTAGATTAATTTTACTATTACTATTTCTGGACATAAAACGATGTGGGCCCACATGTGCACTTACTGCACAAGAACTTGTTCCATAATATTATTTGTGGGTATAAATAGTCTGGGCTAAGCTTGGAGGGGGCTTTGCTCAGGTTCTGCATTGGTTTTTTAGAGGGATCAAGCTGTGCCTGTAAAGCTTACTTGCACGACATTTTGCAGAATCTCCAGGATTAGCTGAGTGAAAGCCAAATTAATATTTTCAGGGAATCCAGCCCAAGTTCCAGCACTGGCCATCTTTTTGGAAAGATGGTTTGGTCAACTATATGTTCCCATCTCCTCACCACACCTTAGCATTGTGGTCGTACACTAAGGCTTCTGTCCCAAATTTCTTTCTTGGTGCAGCCATTTCCTATCTTTGTTAGTATTGATCAGGAAAAGTATTTATTTCAAAGTTGGAAAATAAATTTGGTTCAGATTTTTTCCCTCCAATTGGGGTGTCTTGCTAACTTCCGTTATTTGTTCATTGTATCACCTTACCTAGAAATTCTATTCTTTGTAACTGGCACGGCTTTTTTTTTTTGAAAAAAAGAATCAGATGAGACATTATTGCCTCCAAACTCATGCTGCACTATTTATTCTTTACCTTACATTAACGTGATGTTCTGAATGGATACTACCTTTGCGGATTGTGTTGGTCTTTCTAATTGTTATTTAGTGGGAAGCATCTATGGCTGCCTCTGAAGAGAACAGCTCTTTGTTCCCAATCTTCATCTTAATTTTGTTGGCTCTGCCTCTAGTGCCTTTATACATGTATAAGACTATGTTGTGCTGCTTCGAAGAAAACAAAGAGTATTCACTGTCAATGCTCTGTATTGCTCGGGAAAATATTGCAAATCCATTTTGAAATGGGTAAGGTTTTTCTATAATTTGCTAGAGTTTTACACTGTCAAATCTTAACGATTTTACAGTTGTGGGCACTCTTATTTATTTTTTGTTTGGTTATTCCATCTGCATTTTATTTAATTGCAGATCTCAAACTTTTCAACCTGTAGCAAAATGACACTGTTGTTTCTTTGGGTTGTCATGGGAGTTTTGGTTTATTATGTCAAGCATATAAACCATGAGATATTCATTTTTAGCTAATCAGACTGTCTAAATTAGCTTGTGTCTCTCCTACACTAGATCTAGTAATGATGTGCATCAAGATCAACTGGTTTGTTTTGCATCCTATGCAAGTACAAACCCATTATTTCACAGTACTTTTGGCCTGTGGGCTGTGTTTGCGCTTGATGCATTTTGTGTTCAGGTTTTTGCCACTTTTGCCACATATTCATTTCACCAATTCAATTGCATTTCTTTTGAAAAAGAAAGCGTGGAAGAATCTGATCCATTTAAGTTTATGCATAAATTGACATGGGTAGAGCAGTACTGCATGACCATATCATGTTGATGCGAAACACTAATTTTGAAGGTTATGGTAATAATTCATTTGTTTACCTGTTGACTCATGGCCTACACAAAAAAGGGATTTCGCATCAACATGATGCATTTTGTGTTCAGGTTTTTGCCACTTTTGCCACATATTCATTTCACCAATTCAATTGCATTTCTTTTGAAAAAGAAAGCGTGGAAGAATCTGATCCATTTAAGTTTATGCATAAATTGACATGGGTAGAGCAGTACTGCATGACCATATCATGTTGATGCGAAACACTAATTTTGAAGGTTATGGTAATAATTCATTTGTTTACCTGTTGACTCATGGCCTACACAAAAAAGGGATTTTATTCCTACTTATTAAAGATATGCATTCCCTCAAAATTGCCTTCTTTGAGTTTGAACTTTCTGTTAACATTGGTAGGCTGATAAAAATTCATGTTAAGATGCAAAAGATGGAGAAGAACAGCTCATAACTTTAGCAGAAAAAAACTCTAATTGTTACAATATTCTGAACTATCTGACACTTTACATAGCTGCTACTGTCCCCAGACAACTTGACCCGTCAACAGAAGATATCCAAAACATAATAAACGAGTCCTAGTTTGATTTGAACTCAAAGAGACCTAGCTGTGCTAAACTAGTACACAATAAACTTGTGATTCTTAATACTGAATTCAAAGAGACCTAGCTGTACTAAACCAGTACACAGTAAACTTATGATTCTTAATACTGCTAACACTTTCTGTTTTTTACTAATTATTGGCTTCCCGGTTAATCATATGCAAGTATAACCTGCAAGTAATTTGTTAGTTCTCTATAATTTCTTTCTAATTGGCTAGGTTTCATCCTGTTGGTGGTGGAGCAAATGCAAGTGTTATACACTATTCACAAAACGATCAAAAGGTATGATGTATATAGACATTTTTGATAAAATTCAGCTTGATATTGTGTCGTATGGTTTAACATGTAAGCATAACAGGTCAGATCAGAGCTAGGGAACTTGTATTGATGGACATTGGGTGTGAATTTCATGGTTATCTTAGTTACATAACCCAAACTAGGTCTCCATGTGGTAGATTTTCCGCTACTTAGGTAGGAATGGCTCAGAATAGTTTGGGAATTTATCCATTGGATGAAAGCAGTCTATTTTTTTAACTAAGTTCCTAAGCATCTGTTTGTGCTTGTGATTCTTAGTTCTATTTAATTCTTTTTCATATTGCAACACATGCCATGTCTCACTACTAATTTGTGATTTGGATGGTAAGTGCTTGATCCTAAATTTATAAACCATTGAAGTAACTTTTGCTTCTGCTCTTGGAATCCAGAATTAAATACATCAAATTCAGTTGGAATCCAGAATTTATATTGTTACTGTTATATTTTTGCCTTGTTTTTCACCAATTGAAATTATGCATCCAGACTTCTTAGTACCATGTAGTCATGTAGTTATAGTGCATGCTTAAATTAGTAGGCCTGGAATCATCAGGTGCAATGGTTTGCACCAGTCTGCATATAATTGACTATATTGGATGGTCTTTCATGTAGCTCATAGGAAAGGAATTTGATCCTGCATGGTGACAATGTAACTGGTCCCCTATTTATGGGTTGCAAGAAAAGCTTTTGTTCTGCAACTTGGCTGAGACTAGAACTTTAAGCAATACCAACTGCAGTGACTTAGTGAAATTTTGGCATTTATTGTTAATCTATCTACAATTACCAGTTAGCATTTGGTATATCTTTTATTTTACTTAGTTCATTTGAAATTTTCATGGATTTAATTTGTTTTATATTGGCCTTAGTGTTGTGTTTAGTTTTAATAAGTTCATTATTGTTTTTTAAAACATAAGATCTGCTGCTATGATAATCTGATGGATCTTACTGACCTAAGCCATTTTTGGTTATTTGTCGTTACCTTTTCCTTTCTGCTAGCATTGCTTTACATTTTATTTCAATTTAGTTCTTATGCTGAACTCAGATTGAGCTAGAAGTTTCTGCTGGACTAACTTTTCGTTATGTGACTAATTATGAGGAGATTGTATGATCTCATCTTGGAGGTGGATTAATGAATGTTTGAAGCTCTGAAAACTAGGTGTGAGCCGTCTGCAATTACATAATTATTCAGTATGGTAAAAGATCATATAAATTTTGAAGTATGATTTTCCGTTGATACATGATAATTGGTGTTATCATTTCTTGAGCTTTGTTTTTTTTTAAAGAATTGAGTTCAAATGATGTTTTTTCTCAAAAGAAAGATTTCTTGTATTATGTCAGACATATTTGAGTTGTCTTGTGCTTCGTGTTGTCATGGAGGTTCATGGTAGGATCTATTGTGTAACTATTGGCATCATCACTTGTCATAGCCATGTTGAAGTAAGATGTAAATAAGGCATTGCCACCAAAATATCCTGAAATTTGTTTGACCATTGACCCTAAATGTTACTTGCACCAAAGGGCCCTCCCTTTTAACACATTTAAGATGAAAATCAAATAAGTCATTTAGTATTTCAAGGTGTGTTTGTCACATGTTCAAATGTTAAGAGAGAGGATTTGAAAAGATGCAATTCTCAAAGGTGGGAGCAGTCATTCTCACCATGAGCTAATCCAACTTCGGTAGGTATTGGTATCTGCTGTTTATCTGTGATGCTCCATTTTTATGGTCCTCCGGCTGGCTTGGGGCGAACTGGGGACGAGCTCCCTTGCAAGCTCTGCGTGAGCTCGCATTGGCCCACCCCCGTGAGCCCATGGTGGGCCCACCGCTCCCGCCTATCCGCCCCTTGATGGGCCCACCACCCCCACCCACCCACTAATATAAAATCGGGCCAATATAAAACCATCCAATCTGAGCCCGACCCCCGCGTGAGCCTGAGACTGCCCCCTCGTGCAAGCCCGCCCCTCGCGAGCTCGCATGGGCCCACCCCCGTGAGCCCATGGTGGGCCCACCACTCCCACCTATCCGCCCTTTGATGGGCCCACCACCCCCACCCACCCGTTCCCCGCGCGAGTACTTGTCTTGTGCAAGCCTGCCCGCTCTTGCCCCACGCGAACTGACCACTGCAAAATCAAAATCAAAATCAAATTACTCATCCGAAATTTAAAACCTAAGATTTAGGGATGACAATCGGGCCAATATAAAACCATCCAATCTGACTCGGTCCGGTATGATTTTTCTGCTATGGCCAATAGCGGCCAGTTAGAGCGCAATGATAATTTGTTTTTGTTTGATATGAAGGCCCAAAAATTCTGTTAGGGCGATCAGACCTAGCTGTGAGAATTTGTTTTTGTCTGATCAACCAGAAAACTTATAGAACAAAGCTAGTGAACCTACAAATTTGTTGGAAATGCTTAGTAGCCCTAAGCATATCAAACAAATTTTAAAAGAATTTAAGTTAGAGCATAAAATTGACCACACACTTAAAGAAAAACATTGCATCAACAACCTCAGGCAAAGAAAGAAACATTAGTAATTACACTAGCCATCATTTCATAGGCAAAACTCCGGACATGAAAAGTTGTTATAGCTTCTGCACAAGAACAAAGCTTAAAAAAAAGAAAAATCCATAAAAACCTGTGGCTCCATATGCCAAAACGCATTACAGTTCTTTCATGTTATTTTACTTGATTCTCTCCACAAGATATGTTTGAAAACCCTGTTTTAGAGATCAGTTCCACTACCTCATTTTAAAATTGCAATGGCAAAAGAGTCAAATGGAACTGCTGAAAATTCAGATTATGCACTTCAAACCATATTTCTCTATATCTAAATGCTAAAAGATTGAAATCAACTTACTGCACCATTTCTCCCAAAAGAAGACCTTCAGATTTTGTGGAGTACGAACACATTTTACAACTAACACATGCTCTACCATGCCTTGATACATTTGATAATATTCAGAAACAAGATAAAATTGTGGTTTAGTTAAAATAGTTGCATGCACATGAAACATCACAGCAGAAAATGTCAGTTAGAATGCTGAAGAATGAAAGATACTTTCTACAAATCACCCTGGAGCCTCTGAAAACATATCCCTCCCTCTTGTTTTTTGCAAACCTCCAGATTCCAGAAGCACTCAAGAGGAAGAAGATCAAATACCACAAAAGAAAATAAGGCATTAACCTCATGGATCAAACCAAAAAAATTCATCTATCTCAGCAATCATGCATTTCTACCAAAACACAACCCAAAAACGAAGATCAAGTACCGAACATCATCTATTTCTAGCAAAAACCGACACCCAAAACAAACAAAAAAAAAAGATCCAATACAATCAATAGGGTATTTTTTTATCAAAGATGATAAGGCATTATCCACATGAATAAAAGGACACAACGATAGCAACAACAAGAAGAAATCATGTACAGTCCATTATTTATTCAGAAAAAAATATAAAATTGCGGTTTAGGAAATATCGGATAACATGCATATGAAACAAATACAAAATCAAAAGATTCAGTCGGATTAGCAAGTATCACAGAATAGCAAAAATGTAAAAGATCCCTACAAAGCTCCCTGGCTTCAGAAAGTAGATCCCCCTTCCATAACTCATCATCACATCTTAAATTTACTTTTGTTGGGTCTTGTTTTTCCAACCCTATGACAGGATTTTGAACGTTTTTGCAAATGTCCAGATTCTAGTCATGTATCTCTACCAAAACACAAAACCCAAAACTCAGAAAAGAAGATCATGTACTGCCCAACATCTCTTTTTACCAAAAACCAACACCTAAAATCTAAAAAAGAAAAAAAAAAAGTCCCTGGGCTATCAGTTGTGTTTTGTGTGTTTCTATCAAACCCCAGAAAGACCCAAAATGTAGATCATGTACTGTCCATCATCTATTTCTACCAAAAACCAAGTATTCTTATGAGAATATGGACCATAAACCCTTGTGTATCAATTATTCATATGCATAACTTAGCTTGATGACCTGATAATTATTATTATGAAAGAATTAGCCTAATACACTGTCAAAAGAACATAGCTGCCTAATGTGCTCTGTTGGAGCAAAATGATCTGTGTGTAGTGTTTATCTCAGTACTACTTCACTCATTTAAAAAATGGAAAGAGTCAAATGGAATTGCTGGAAATTCAGATTATGCACTCCAAACCATGTTCTGTACACCTAATACAAAAAATTGAAATGAACTTATTGCACCATTTCTGACAAAAGAGGACCTTCTGCTTTTGAATACACAGTTGAATGCATTTTACAACTAACACATGCTCCACCATGACTTGATACATTTGATATTATTTAGAAACGAGATAAAATTGTGGTTTAGGAAAATTGGTTGCAGGGACATGAAACATACAGAACAGAAAATTTCATTTAGGATGCCGAGAAATCGATGGTATCTTCTGCAACGAACCCTAGAGCCTCTGAAAATATATTCCTCCCTCCTGACCTCATCAACATTGTCATTCATAACTTTTATTCTTCTATATTTTTTTTCAACCCTATAATAACGAATTTTTATCTTCTTTTATCTTTTTTTCCTTTTTTTTTTTGTTTTTTTGGCAAACCTCGGGATTTCAGAAACACTCCCAGAACAGCCGAAGGGAAGAAGAAGAAGAAGAAGAAGAAGACTTGTGTTTCTCTATCAAACTCTAGAAATACCCACAAAGGAGACAAGGCATTATCCACTTGGATCAAACCCCACAATGACAGAAACAAGAAGAAGAAATCATGTACTGTCGATCATTTTAACAAATACAGAAGTGAACAAATTCAGCCAGAAATAGAGTAGCAAAAATGTGAAAGAGACCTTCTGCAAAGCACCCTAGAGCCTCAGAAAGTAGATTTCACACTTCATAACTCATCATCACATTTTTTTTTTTTTTGTTTTTGTTCTTCTGTCTTGTTTTTTTCAACCCTATGAAAGGATCTTAATCCTTTTTAACAAAGATTCAGATTCAAGAAACATTCTTGCAACAGCCAAAGAAATTCATTCATCTCAGCAGCCATGTATCTCTACTAAAACACAAAACCCAGTACTCAAAAAAGAAGATCATGCAGCGCCCATCATCTATTTCTACCAAAAACCAACCACCCATGTACTGTCTATCATTTGTTGAGAAACAATAAAACATTGTGGTTTACGAAATATAGGTTGACATGCATATGAAACAAATACAGAATTGAAAAAATTTGATCAGAATGGTGAAGTACGATAGGGTAACAACAATATAAAAGATATCTTCTGCAAATCACCCTAGAGCCTCTGAAAACAGATTCCTCCTTTCTTAGCCCATCGCCATGCCTTTCTTTGCTTTTGTTCTTTTGTCCCATTTTTTCAACCTCATGGCAGTGGATTTTGATTGTTTTTTGCAAACCTCCAGGTTGCAGAACCACTATCATAACAACCAAAGAAATTCATCCATCACAACAGTCATATCTTGCTACCAAAACACAAAACCCAAAACACAAAGTGAAAATCACGACTGCCCATCATCTATTTCTACCAAAACCCAACACGCAAAACCAAAAAAAAAAAAAAAAGAAAGAGATATATCCTGTACTATCCAACTTGCATTTCTACCAAACCTGAGAAAGACCCAAAAAGAAGATATTCTACATATGGATCAAAACCCAAAAGAAGAACAAGCAGCAAATCATGTGCTGCCCATCATTTATTTTTACCGAAACACAAAACCAAAAAAAAAAAAAAAAAAAAGATCATGTACTTGTCCATCATGTTTTCTACCGAACCTAGAAAAGACCCAAAAAGAAGATAATATAGGCATTTCTTTCCAGAATATAAGGAGGGTTTCAGAAAAGGGTTTTTGCAACATTTTACAAAAAGGAGCAAGATTAACACAAAAAAAAAAACAGGAGCAAATGCCAGTGGCTCAAACCCATTCAATCAGAATAATAATGACGCAAACAAACCCACATGAGAGTCGATTTCAAATAAAAAAAAACCAAAATTTAAACTCTTAACACAAGATTCAACTGGTAAAAACCCTTCAGCAACAGCATTAACTTGAACAGAATTCAACTACGATCCATTACGGCAGGTCACTCAAAAACATCATAAACATTGGAGGGTTTTCGGTTAAAGAATCAGGTAAAGGTTTCGAATGCGGATTTCTGTAGCAGTTACAAATTTAAAAGAAAATGAAAACAGAGATCCACCTGCAACGACTGTTTATTCCAACGAAAACAAACCCACATTCAAACCCTAAGGCAAGATTTAAATGTCTCGACTTCCTCCACGGCAAGAACCACAAAACGCTAAAAGAAATAATAAAATAAACAAGAACGGCAAACCCATCCATCCCAGCACCCCTCTCAACCCCAAGCTCTAAAAACCAACCATCAAAAGGATAAATATTTACCAGCTAACCGGAAGGAAACGAACTGGGGGAGTAGATCCATGGCCTCCTGCGATCTGCTCGGGATCAGCAACACGATTCATCGCAGAGAGAGCCGACCGGAGGGAGACGGCGGAAGAGCGAGACAAGGAGGGACTAGGTCTATCTTGCCGCTTGCCAGGGTTTGGAGGAGATGGAGCTGCGACGTAGACGAAGAAAACCCACCCACGAAATCGCAACATCAAATACAAGAAAAGAAAGATTACAATTCGGAATAAAGAGCGAAAGATCAAGGCAAGGATACTGACTCTAAAATCACCGGAGCCGACGGAAACCCTGCAATCGGAACACGAGCAACTCGAGGAACCGCATCGTGATCGCGAAGGAGACGAAGGGAATGAAGTTCTTAAAGCTGTAAAACCAAAAAAAAAAAAAAAAAAAACGTCCTCACAGGAGCGGAACCCAGATCAGCTGCTGGAAACCTAGAGGCGACGCCAGATCAACGTGAAATCGAGCCGGTCCGCAGAACGAGGGAGGACGAAGGGAGAGGGAATTCAAGGGATCTCGTGAGGAGATGGATATGGATCTGCGGCTTAGGCTCGAAGGGAACGGGGAAGGGGATGAGATGGAGAGGGGAAGCGACGAGACGAAGACGAGAGCCGGAATCGGCAGAGAAGAGATAGCAGGTCAGCAGGAAGCGTCGCCGTCTCCTTATGAGCGGTTCGTTTGTCCATTCCGATGCCGCCACGTGTAAAATGTTTAATATATAAACCGCCCTTAAAAAACAAAAACACCGCCACGGTTCTGGTCCGAATTTCTGGCGAACCGCAGATGTAAACCGTAAAAATGATAATCGGACCAAAAACCAGATGTAAACGGAGTGAGCCATCGTCTCCACAGCACCTACCGAGTAGCTACGCAGTAAAGTGCCTCCGTAATCATTGCAAACAAGAAACTCAGGATGAGCCTTTTCACCCCTCGCCCTCCCACCGTATTCCGCGGTTAAAATTCATTCTCAAATCGCAATTCTGAAACACAAATTGGTATAATTGTAACTCATCCGCCATTGAATTCCCCCACCGCCAAGAGAAACCCACAAGAATCAATCGATTGCCAGATTAGAACCAGAAATTGCCAAGCAAAAGAAGATAATAATCGAATGCACGGATGCACCAAATCCCTTCAAAACCCCCACCTTCCCAAGAACTCCGAGATTTCCCCAAATTCCCTCCTTTCCTTCAATTTACGTCGGAATCTACCACGAATTTCAAGGAACAAAGGCGAAAACAGGAAGAACCCCCCGGCTCTCGACACAGAGCTGGCGGATCTCGGCCTGCGAGAGCTGGACCTGCTTCCTGGCGGCGGATGATATTGTCGAGCACCGGCGCCTCCATCGTGCACATGGAGCTCGTCGTCGTCGTCATCTTGTCCTCCTCCTTATTCTACAAGGGAGAAGGCGGCGATGACGAGGAGGAGGAAGAGGAAGCAGGAGGAGGAGGGGAGGGGGTTGAAAACCGTGCGGATGATGGCTGGTCGTGTTTAAGAAACTCAACAACAAAATTAGTACATAAAATCATAAAGACCTGTGAATTAGCTTGCGAAATAGATAGATGAGATTTTTGTAATAATGGTATAATAAGTTATAAATAATTATTAAAAAAAAGAAATTATGTAATTTTAATGATTTGAAGGGAGTTACGCGCAATTAATCCTTCATTTTTAATGTAGCTGTGGATAGGCACCCAAGGTAATAAAAATTTTGAGGTGGGGTAGACACAGAAGGCATGAACGGTTCGGAGGAAACTGCGTGTTCTCTTATGCATCGAGGAGATGGAAAATTAAGAAAGAGGTAGGATGGGGATGGCATTTCTACTGTAACGGATAATAATAGGGACGAACCCTACTCATGTTATTTATGAATCTGGTGAATGACAAATATTATTCTGAATTTTATTCTTCTTATGCTCTATTTTATTTGAATATTTTTTGTACTGTAATTGATGGCCTCCTATCATCACACCTCATCTTCTCAAAGAACTATTGAAGATAATGTAGACGAATACTGCCTTAAGTTACTTTATACATAAATAATTGTTGCCTCAGTGAATGGTAGGGAAGAAGTTTGCTAGAAATGTATGTCATTGAATTCATTAACTTCCACATTAGATTATAATAGTTTTGGCATTGGACATATGTGAATTATTTAATAGTCAGAAAGTCAAACAGAAGATGATTATCATAGCAAAGTGAATCATATAGATCCCAAAAGCCAAATGAAGTGACTTCAATGTAAACTATTTTCATATGATCTGATTGTCTATGTACTATCCAGATCTGTATATTTTTTTCCAATCATGGCTTATCCGTTATCTAATTATTGATGGAACTGTACTATAATGCTTATTCTTTCCTTCCAAATAGCTGTATTGCCATGCAATCCTCAAGGGCATGGATGGTTGAGGCCTGCAATACGAGTGGTTGAGTTTTATCAGTGCATCATCCAAGTGCTTCTTATTGCTACCTACTTTGATTTTCATTGTAAATAAATACCATATATTTCTCTGGTGGATCAATTACCTAGGAGGATGGAGAAGTTGACTGGAGTAACCAGTGTAGTTTTTGTAGCAAAGAGTTCCAAGCCATACGCTATCCTTATTCCTCTAATAACGGCTTATCAAACTGAGACTCAGAATTGGTCTTCCACTTTTGATATTTATTTAGTGTATTCCTACTATGGTTTAAGGCACCTCCATGCAGATCTACCAAATAACTGTATGCTTGGCGCGGGAATGGCCTTCAGAGGGGTCTCTACGTCATGGAGGAAAACTTAAGCCACGACTGCAGGGTCCTTTTTGTATTTCATATTATTCACTAATCAAATAGAAGAAGAACCTTGTATTATTACAGATTCTTAATTTCAAAAACCCGTCAAGAAGAAGAGCTCACTCCTCCGCTTCTCGATTTCAGCTCGACCAGCTTTGCCTCCATCTCTTCCTTCACCAGCTCCATCCGCTTCGCAAACACCTCCAGCTCCATTATTTGCTGCTGCTTCCACCTATCGTCCATCTCCGCTGCCGTCCCGCTGCCAATCAAATTCAAGGGCGAAGGGCCCCATCCGAGGCCGCCGCTGGCCGTGCCAGGCACCAAAATCACACAACTCAGCAGCTCCCTGAACAGTGGCGCCAGGCAACTCCTCACCGTCTCCTCCACCAAACGGCTGTCATTCCCCAATGCTACGCCGTCGACGGCGACCTCCACCGGACCTGATCGATCCCTGGCCCTTTTCCGAGATCCGGAGGAGGGCTTCTGTTCGGCCTCATCGAGATCACCAGCGGAATCGATCGAACCTGCGGCCGGTTTCGTCGTCGGATTGGGTTTGGGTGTTTTGAGAGCGGCGACATTGTTGTTGTTGTTGTTGTTGTTGTTTGTATCCGCCTCGGCGTGCTGGTCTCGCGGGCGCTTGAATGTGGGGCTCCAGATCTGACGGGATATCTCGTAGGCGTCTCGGTCATGGGGGCTCTTGAAGGCGGAAGAACTGCCGCCGGCGGCGATCCGCGCCACCGCTGTGCGATACTTCTTCTTGAGCCGGCGGAGCTTCTCCGCGAGCTGGTTTTTGGTGAAGTCAACCTTCATCTTGGCCTTGATCTGGTCGTAGAATGGCCCCGTCTCGTACTGGTACGAGGCGTGCGTCGTCCCGCGCTGGGTGACGAACTCCAGGAACCCCTTGAGGATGATCATCTCGTCCTCGTCAGAAAAGAGTCGCTGGAAAAGCCGGCGGGAGTCGTCGAACGCAACCTCAGGAGGAAGGAGACGCGTGACGCGGATCTCGTTTAATTCAGAGAGTCGGCGGCGCTTGCGCTCCGGGGAGGAGGAGGTTTCAAGGTCACCGTTTTCGGGGCCCGGGACGGCGGTAGGAATAGGGTTAGGGTTTGGAATTGGAGGGTCCGAAGAGGGAGGAATAAGAGAAGGGCCGTCGAAGCTTTCATCGGAATCGGAGTCGAATGCGTCGGAGCCGCCGGATTCAAAGACGGCGCGCTCGGAGTCGAGCTCACCGGCGGCGGCGGCCATTGGCGGAGGGAAGGTTGGGTTGGGCATCGGGGGTTTGAATCTGCGTGGGGTCAAAGTTTTAACTAACAAACTGGATTGGTTAGGGTTGGGGTTGGCGATTAGGTCGGGGTGGTTAAAACTTAAAAGGTTGCCGATAGGGCCCGCACTTCTTTTTTTCGGGATGAGATTGGACTCGTTCTTCTGATTTGGAGCGTCGGATTGAGAATGGACGGAGGTGATGAAGCAACAAGATTTTGGTTAGCGAGGTTGGTGTTGGTCACGGCCAAAGCATGAGTCGGCCTCCATTTGGAGTCCAACTATTAATTAATTAATTAATTATTTATTATATGTAATAAACAAATGTTTCCGGGTGGCGAAGGACTATGTAATTTACTAATTTGTCTTCCCCAGAATCTCGTAGCAGTAAATATCCATTGATGCTGACGTGGCACGACTCAGTTATTAACTTATTATCAAGAATTGATTGGTATTGCCGAGGTCCCTCATTATCCGCATGTGCAAACCAAAAACTAATAATTTTATTGAAATCTTTTCTAATTATACCTATTTATCTGTAATTTTAAATTTTACATTTTTTTTCTATATTTTAGATTTATGCAATGATTTTTTTTAATTATTTCAAAATAAAATTACCTAGATTTGTACAAAATCACTTTTACTCTTCATTTCATTTAGTTATATATTAGTTATATTTAATCTATTAATTTCTTTCGCATGATGTTCTTCAAGCGTACATTGAATCCTAATAATGTTTTATATTTTTGTCTTAAGAAATTCTTTCTTTTATCGATTTATCTGGTGTTGAAAAAATTTAAAAATCTAATTTAATTAATATATAAGTAAATAAGTAAAGGATAAGAGTGACTTTTTACAAGTTTAGGTAATTTGAGATGATTAAAAAAATTATATATATACCTTCATAAGAAATTCAAAAATATAGAAAAAAATGTAAATTTTTAAATACAGAGAGGTTTAGAAAAATTTTTAGGAAAACATAAGTAAAAAATCCTATTTATTATTATTATTATTATTATTATTATTATTATTATTATTATATCAATAATATATAAACCGAATGGAACATGTGACCTCCGCGCCATTTGAAAATTGAACAAATGGCTCTTTGTTTTTAGCAATGCTAATAATCCCTTTTGAAATTAGAGCCGAATATATCAGTAAATATCAGTAAAACATGTACTAGTGAAAAAACAACAAACCTTAAGGGTTTATTCGCAAACTTTCCAGCACCAAATGGGATGGGCTTTGAATGGACCGCCTGGGCCCATGGTCGATCTGTCCGTCCCTAGTTTTGAGTTCAATATCAAAATCCCAGAAGACCTGGAGAGAGGGAGACTTTTAGTTTCATTTTCACAGGCAGAAGTGAAAAAAAAAAAAAAAAAAATCTCAATTGACAACTAAAACCATATGCAACGCATGGCGTGTCATGCATTTCGTGGATTTCTTCTTCGTCTTCGTTTAAATCAGTAGCAGCTGCGGCATCCTCTTTGTTTTCTGAAAATTGATCGTCTGAGCAGTCGGGTTGAAGGCACTGACTTGAAGCATCTCGAAGCAGCAAATGAGGCGCCAGGGCCGGCACCTCCCGCTCCATCCCCTCCAGGTTCACGATCCTCCTGGTCCTCCTTTAAACTCGTCACATCTCTAAGATTGTTTCTTCATTGCCCCAGTTCATGAATTTTTTTCTTCTTTCTGTGGGTCGTGGGAATGGCAGTGTTTTCTTTCCTCGTCGTATCTTTCTACGTGTTTGTCTGGCCTTATCTCGGTAATAGGATCGCCGAAAACACTATCTTGACGCTCTTCTCCGTCGCAGTACGTTTCTTGTTTACTCATTTTTCTTTTTTCTGAAAGAGATTATCAGTACCAATTATTGATGGGGTTGGTCTTTCTTTCTCTAGGCATTTTCGGTTTCGTTTTTATTTGTGCGATGCACGGCCATAGATTCATCCGACAGAAGGAGAGCAAAGAGGAGGAAAGGAGACATATCTGGAGGCCTCTCGAAGCTGAATTGCAAGTTCATTCTGTGTCAGCTAGTAGCGAGGTTCTTTAGGAAGATAGAGCACAAGATCCTCAAGAGCTTCATTAGGAGAAGGTATTTAGACCCATCAAATTCCGGCGTCCAGATGGAGCCCTTGTTGCCATATCCTCTTGTATCCGTCATGATGCTGTCGCGCCGGCGCATATCAAAGACAGTGACATCTCGTATTGCTCCCTCTGCGATTTCGAGGTCAAGTACCTCCTGAAATATTACTACCAACCAGAAAATTTTACTTTTTGATGCCACTGAGCTAGAAGAACAAAAAAAGGTTCAAGTTTTTTCTTCCGCATGTTAAGTCGCACAGCAAGCATTGCAAGAACTGCAATCGTTGCGTCGAGGGGTTCGATCACCATTGCAGGGTTAGAAGAGAAGTTCAATAGTTCATATCATTTAGTTCTGATTTTACAACCTCGCAAAAACTCTGTTTCTAAAGAGATTCCGTTCTACAGTGGCTTACCAACTGCGTTGGGAAAAGGAATTACACAACTCTCATCCTTCTGCTAGTCTTTACCCTGTTGATGGTGAGTTGCAGACATTAACTTGGACTTGTTTCTTATGTTTCTCTTCTTTGCAATAGTGTGGGCAAATATTTCAATGGGTAATGCAAAATTCTTGCAGCTTGTCATTGAAGGAGGAACTGCAATTGCCATTTTCATTCGCTGCTTTGCTGCCAGGGAAGCAGTTTCATCTTAACTCGAACACAAGCTACATACAAAGATGCCAAGAGGCGTTCTTGCCGCAATATCAGTAAATCATATTTATATTCCCAGCTTTACAAATTTATTTCATAACCACACTTGTATTGGATTCTTATTATTGAGAAACAACGTCGGGTGCTGCTGGAGCTATTATCCGCATATACTACAGCAGCACTAGGGCAGCTGTCATGTAGTTCTCATGCGGAAGGTACACTGCATCTGGTTTCAGTAGGAAGTTCAACTTTGCTAGGACTTTACCAAAGCTGCAAAGGGTACCTTCTGACATTCCGCTCTCATCAATACAGGGAATGAGAACATATGACTACATAGTCGCAATAAGAGAAGAAAGTGAGTCTTTGATCCGTTTGATGACCTGGATCTGTCTTCCGATGGAAGTGTCGACTTTAATTCACCACAGAAGCCTAGCTTTCTTTTGCAGGGAGAGAAAAATAGAACAAGTCGGTTTCTGATTGGATCAAAGATAAATGTATTTAAACCAACTTCACTACTTCAGTTATGTAATCCAATCCATCAACTAAATCAGCAAAACTTCTTTTTTGACTTGCAGAGCACTCGGAGACTGTCTATTAGAATCCAATCTGATCCTTCCAGCACACAGAAGAAGACCGAGGTCCATATCAACCCATGAAGATTGATAAAGATGAGCAAAGAGAAGGCAATAATGGCAGCAGAGAAGCAAGAGAGACCACCATGAGACATAAGCTTCCAGTGACAAGAGCATCTGGGCTCCCATTGTCACCAATGAAACCAATACCATCAGAAGTCAACGGACCATCAATGAGCTCACAAATGGAAATGGCGGCTGCACTCACCGAGATTCCACTCACCGAGACTTGGCTCCCTGCATCTCCAGTTGGGAGGTTTTCAAGCCCAAGGAGGACTTTCTCAGGTTCTCCATCGCCGAGACAGCAAAAGTACAAGAACAACTTCGATCTGAAGCTGACAGAAGTCTCAAGGGAACTTGAAATCTATATCTGCAGACAGGTTCTATGTTCTGCTCTACAGAAGGCAAGAGAAGATGAGGCTTTACCAGATAGGATCACATCCTGTTGAATATATTGGCTTTGATTCATTGATCTACAGTATTTTTTTCTTTCTCAGCCTCTGAGAAGGATTGACCTGTTACAGTTGTTATATATCATTTGCTTTTGTAGCATCCATTGACGGGTCATGGCAAACACGTCAAGACATGAAAACGATAAATTCAGCTTAGTACACGCTTGACTTGTGCAAGATGCCAATATTATTTGTTTGGTATGCCCTACGGTGCTTTCTTCGGAGCAGAAAAACTATTTTTCACATTAATAAATTGCAAACAGCTTTTGACAACCAAATATTGCTAAAATCTAGAAAAAGCATTATAGACTTTATAGTCATCATTATCATCACACAATCACAAGAGATTACAATCACAAGAAATCACACATTAGTTTGTTGTCAACATATATCAGAGTGAGAACAAAAGCTACTAGCTCATTGAGCAATATTATGCAAACAAATCAACTCAGACTTTCTATGGTAACACATCACACCATAGAGGAAGAAAGGAATGTCAACGATCTAATCTATTTGACTAATGGGCAATCATCAATATAAGTTATTTCCATGTTACTGCAAAGGTAAATCGGTCTACAATGAAGCAAGCTTCACAGCTGTACTAACTGAGCGGTTTCCTTTAGATAGTTGTGATTTTTCCTTATCAGGTTCATAACAAACTGCAGAATGCTCCGGGACTTGTCGCAGTAGCTCACATGACTCTGGTGAAACTGTGTTTGAATAGCCTTGAATGTATGAGCACTTCCATGGAGCATGCGATGTGACATTCAGGACAACGTTGGATAAGCAAATATTGCTGAAATTATCATCCTGGATGCCCTCCAGAAGTCCTGCAACTCTTACATTTACTCCAACAACATCTCTGATGGTGATCCTGTCGACCGTCGGGAGAGCATTGTGGTTGTAATTCTGATCTGGATGCTCACCATACTGACCTGTGATCCTGATGGCTATATCTACGTCTTTCATAATGACATTGGTTATGTAAACATTTCGGACATAACCTCCCCGGCCAGGAGAAGTTTTTACTCGGATCCCATGCTTTGAATTTGAAAGATGGATTCCTTCAGCCTCAACTTCTGATATACCACCAGACATCTCACTTCCAAAGGCAATGCCAGCACCAGCTCCTGTTTCCCCCACAATTTGGCGGATGCTGATGTTGGAGCTTGGTTGAGCGAAGGAAATGCCATACTCATCCCAACCACTTTTGATGACGATGAGATCGTCACCGGTGCTGATGTAACAGTCTTCAATACACACATTGCTGGATGAGTCTGAAAGAATTTTGACAAGTTTAGAAGCAATCAAATGACCTTTCCTACTTGACATTTATGACATACATATGTTTTTAGATGCTAATGAAGAGGCCCTTCAGGCAATTCCAACATTCATCTTACCTGGATCAATCCCGTCTGTGTTTGGCGAATCTAGAGGAGCGAGGATTGTCACATTTTGGATGAGGACTTGGCTGTTCATTGAGCAAAAAAGGTCTCAAGTCTCCCTAAGCCATAAAACTGAAAACGTACTTGAAATTATAAAGACGATAGAGGAAAGGCGCCCACAGCCTATGAGATACAGACCTGCAATACACAGGGTGGATGGCCCAGAATGGGGAGTTTTTGAATGTGACATTTGAGATGGCTACCCTCGTTGAGTACATGAACTCTACCAAATGTGGACGAGTATGGTTCAGAATTTGGTTCTTAAACCAGTCCCACCAAACACCACCTTGGCCGTCGATGGTCCCATTGAGACCTGTGAAAAATAAAGATGCTTAAGATAGAACAAGCAATTATTACCAAAACAACAATATCTTGCAAATGTAAATACATTGAGCTTGAAGAAACTTTGAGCAATATTAAGCTGTTGACCACAGGGATTCGAAAAACTGAAAATATTGACATATTCTTTCAGCCAAATACCTAATACAGCTTGAGTTGTATGCACCTGTGATTGTGACATCTGTTAGATTGATTCCATAAATAAGACTTTGATGCCTTTCACCAGGTAGCTCCCTGCCTCTCCCATACGAAGGCAAGGGATCAATTACTGGCCATTCGGACGAATCCTGCGAACAAACCAGGGATTTATGTCAATCACACAAGGACATCAAACCAAGAACATGAGACAATAAACTATATCAACTTCCAATAGAATCAGAACAAAGTTCACCAAGATCACTCGCCACGTTAATTCTTGCAAAACATAGAGGACAGCAATTCAGTGAAAAAATTGAGAAGAGCGAACTAGGTCATAGCATATGCAGAACAGAAGTGCACATTAAGCGCTGCACACTTTGCAATCAAACCTCGATGTTGTAAAATGGCTGAGCCAACTGCAAACAGAAATTTCACGCATACACTATGAACGAGCACAGCAAACTGCATCAGGACTGGGGTTTACCATTGATCCAATAATTTCAGCACCCTTGTCCAGGAACAAAGTGAGGCGGCTGATGAGACTAAAACTTCCGGTCAGCCACCTCCCAGCAGGCACAAATAGCTGTGCGCCACCCTTATCGGCGAATGAGTGAAGATAAAAGATGGCATTTTGGAAAGCCTTGGTATTGAGTGTGACACCATCGCCAACTGCACCAAATTCTGTTATTGAGACACTGTGAGGTCTCTCCGCATTTGATCTTATTTGAGAGCAGTGGGAGCTGTATGAGGCAGAACATGGGGTCTCCGGGATCAATGCAAGGAACAACAGTACTTCCAAAAGCTGAGGGAAATTGGACTTTGGTAAATATACTGGACAATAATCATTTATAAAGAGAATTATTCTGAATCTGTAGCAAGGAATTAGAAGAAATTGCAGTCGATAATTAATAGAGAACTAATTTTGGGCATACACCTGTAAAAATTTCAAACTGAACCGCGAATAAGATCCACAAGTTTTTCATGTTTTGGCATCAGACGAAAACGAAAAGGTCAATTAAATGACTAAGAATTAGAGTAACATGGGGATCGAATAGTGCTACAAAATCAAACCTTACCGAGCTACATTAGCGAGTTAAAAGTAGTGAAGAACAAAAAAGAAAGATTTGCCTTAATTTGTGACAAATATACGAGAACTAATCAAGACACAAAACACTTTCAACGGTCTTAACTATGCTTTTCCTACATTAGATACTCAAAAGACTAACCAAAACTAGATTCCCACAAGAAAACAACAACATATTCATAGTGGAAGATCAACAAAGGGGCAATTAGGTCCCTTACAATTGCAGATGTCTTCCAACCCATTGAACAGAAAAGCATGCCTCTTCAAAGATCAGCAGCTCCTTGGAATCAGAAAAGCTTGTTGAAGAACAGGTCAAACCATCAACTCCTTCAGGAAAAAAAAAATAAAAATAATTAAAAAAAAAAAAAAAGGCTCAGAGATGCAGATGGGTCACGGAAGCAAAGACTAGTTGGAAAAAAGGAGAAAACGAAGAAAGTTTGACACCTGGCGTCCGCAAGAGAACGAACAGTCCTTGTTGTCGCCAAGGCCTGTGCACCGCACCCCACCGCCATCACAGCCACAGTTTAAAATCATGCAGCTGTTGTTAGATTATTCGCGGGTTTTGTGGTCACGCGGCTCTCATGCCTTCTAAAGAGAGGTTTTTGGTGCCACGGAGAGCACGAAAAATAAGGTTTGCTGCAGGAAGTCGAGAAGGTTTCATTTTCTATTTTTCTTTTTTGTGTTCGTATGAGCGAGTTGTGAAGAGAAATATTTTGGAAATATGTAAAAGTTCGGCGTAAAGTCTTGAGAGTCTTTTAAGGAAATTGTGCGGCAGTCTTTGGATTCCAATGGGACAGACATCTCAAGGCAAGAGAAACATGCTCTCCTATGTGTGCGTACGTCCACAGGAGTTGATGGACATCTTCTACCATGTAAGTATTAACAAAGTAATAGAAAGAAAACGGGCCTTTTTAGGTAAAAAAGGGTGAAGTAGACGGTGACCTGCTTTCTTTTACACGCACGAGTTGGTTGTAGCTTCGGGGGACCCTATGAAAATGCTTTGGGATGATACGTCCGTATCTCAAGTCACGGCGGTTCATCCATAGGATTCTCAGGAGTAGGATCACGCCATACGACGAACATTTCCCCCTCGCTTCTTCAGCTCCATCTCCCGAGAATCAAATTTCCAGGGAGTTGCACGTCATGATTCTGTTCTACATCCACTGGTTTCCCATAATTTCATACCGGAATATTACTTTCTGGATCATTTTGTATGCCACATTTAATGACATCTTGAGGTTTTTGGTTTTGAGCAAAAAAAGCATGCCGTGCTTCAGATCAGATGCAACTGAATTTCTTCATTTCTTCTCGGATCGGTGTCTTCACAAAAATTGTCGTCACCGATTTCTTTTCGCTCCCAGATGGATTCCCATGGCATAATACATCCAAGTAAAAAATTTCTTCGTCGCCGTGTGCCAGATACATATGTGACCCGATTTACCAGTACCCCTCAGCAATTTCTAAACAGCTCTCCTGTAATTTTGGGCATACTGCTTTACTCTTGTTGACGAATCTTCTCGACCAAGTTCCACTCTGCTCAAATCAACGGGTTACTTATCTAGCCTGTGCTGCTTCGACTGGGTTGGTATCATTATCCGCTTCGCTCTCTTCTGATTCTTTTCTTGTTTGTTTATCACTCTGCTGTTGCCTGTTGGCTCTTCACCATCACCGGTTGAAACTACAAGAAATGACATTAACCAGCATAGATAAACCTGATGACAGATGCACAAAAAAGCAAAATTTCTGATTGAGCTGTTAAAATTAGATTGACGAGATTTAATGGAAGTTGATCAAATTTGGTGAGCTCGGTTCCTAAAGAGGACATTATATCAAGAGACTCAAATTGGGGAAGAATTGTCCAGGAGAGAAAGCAAACCTGAAATAACCTGAAATAACTCAGCTGCGGATATGCAATTCTAAAGAATTTCAGTATTGGCCAGATAGATATTTATAGGCAACGGACGAGCAGGAAAGAATTTGGAGGCCATCTAGTAAACCATGCAAATCAATGGAACTTATCTCCTACCCCTTCCTAATTTTATATATTCATACAATCACCTGGCCAATATATGCTCATTTTTTGAGAACTGAGGGGTGCATAACACACCTTTGTGTACACATTCAAGACTGTCTCAGTGCACCTTCAGAAAACAATTACTGGAGATTAACAAAATGATATGCATATATCAATCTGGGAATCCATCAAATGGCAAAAAGGCACAGGATGTTAGTGTTGATACCACGCTAATGAGAACTTGGTCGATCAAAACTAAGGCTTCATAGCCAATCAAACTAAAGATGGTAATATTAAGGAACTCTTTCGAAGGATGAGAGATTATGTTGAATTAGTCCAACTTGCAAACCAAAAAAATCATGTAACTCGACCAACCCATTCGCAATCACATCTAGCAAGGTAATCACTCACTGTACCAATATGCACCCCTTTCCCACTAAATGCATTCAAATAAGCAGGCAAAACAGCAAGTAATGTTTTTCCTTCTCCAGTTCTCATTTCTGCTATTTCTCCTTTGTGGAGCACCATGCCACCTGCATGCATAAAGCAGGAAAAAAATTGAGAAAAAACATGATGATTGCATATTACCAAATGAATAGAAGCTCAAGCAGACCTTCATATTAAGTAAACAAACTGACACCTACGTGAAAAACAGCATAAAACAATACCAAAAGAGTGCGAGAACATAGTTGCAGAAAGACACTTTTCAGAACAGAAAGATTTGAATTTTAGCCATTTTATTGGTAACCACAAAGCTTTTATAGCATCAAAGAATAACTGATAAAAATAAATAATGTGTATCTCATCAGTCAACTTCTTGATAGCGGATAATTCATAAGATGCAAGAAACAGCTCATCGGTCAAATTCCAGCAGCCAAAGATCCTACCTGAAAATATTGTTGAAATAAAAAAAAAATCCAGACACGATAAATGCCTTGCAGCCAATTTTCTGAAAATTTTTAATCAGAAAAGCCTTGCAAACATATAATCTTGTAATCCCAACTCTCATTTCCAGTAAGCGTATGTATGTGACTACATAGTCTGTTCAGACATGGCTTACAAAAAAAATAAAAAAACAGAAAGCGGACGTCAAAACATTAGTTGAAATTCTCAATTAATTGATTGACTCAGCAGAAACGAATTTATTGCATTGTGATATTCTAAAACTATTTAAGATTTTGACAGCTACTTCCGATGACAACACCACCCAGCGATTTTGAGCTGCACTTTCATCACCAACAGGCCACAGCTGAAAATTTCACCCACCCTTTTACCTCATAAAACAAGGATCCTGCAAATTAGACTCCAAAAGTGCAGAAAACAATTGGCCCACATGCTGACCCTCCCTCAAAAACGAAGCATTGGATTGTTGTCCTATCAAGAATTTTAGATTGGTTCCGGAGGCACAAGTTTCAAGCTGCGCATCCACTCACAGAAGCTATAATCATCCAAGGGAAGAAAACTACTCTTGAGTCTTGCTCTCTGTTCCAAGGTCAGAGTCCACAATTGAGGGAATCTTGCCTCCTGAAATCAGCATGCCCATGAATTTGAATCACTCAAGATACATGGCCTTTCAAAAAAAAAATCACTTGAGCTATACTTATATCCTTATAAAAAAAAGGGACAGATTGTTTGAGGAATTAAACAAAACCACCATTGATAAATGAACCAAAGTTCACCAGTACCTGCTCATAAGGAGGATCTTTATGCGCTGGTATTAGTCGCGAAACAAAGTACCGTGCTTGAGAGCTCCCTTCCTGTATAAATATTGATGAAATCAGTCTATGCAGATAATGAGAATGTTGATCTATATATCTCTCATCATATACCACCCTTTTCTTGACTAGAACATCTTATACTATACATTCTTTCTGGTGGTTCCATGAAGTTCGATATTAGTCTTAAATGTTTTGAGTGAAATAAAATAAATGGAATAGTGCAGCTTTAGCCTTTAGTAATAACAGGGCGTAAAGAGTGAAAATATACTTTGAATGCTAGATTCCGGGGAGCCGGAAATCGGTGTTCAGTGAGCTCTTCAGCTAGTGTTTTACAAGCCGCTAAAGCTGCAGCACTCTTACTTTCTTGAACTGCAAGTTCAGTGCCCTGAAAATTTTACAGAAGGTAAAATATTAGACGATAATGAAGTTAAAAATTTTACAAGAACCAAGAGTCACCAAAGGAAACTTTCCAGAACATAAAATAGGAGTCTGCAGAATAGAAGGATGACAAACATTGTTAGTTGCATGAGGTGATGCATCAAGGACAGACTAGTAAAAAAACAACCCGAAAAGCATTTTGCGATAACATAGATGAAATAAGTGCTTGGTTCATCGGCAAATAGGGAGAAATTGGAAATACTGAAAAGGCACCAATGGGCTCTATGCATATATAAAAAGGCAAAGCGTACAATGAAATTTGTTGTGGATTCTAGAATAAAGGCATAGTCTCTACATCCATCAATATGTATAAGAAAAGAAAAGGTCAAATAAGATGAAACATGGTAATCATGTTGAAAACAGATTGAAAGCTGAGAGTAAATAATCATCGGCAAATAATGAAATAGGGATCTGAGGATTAAATGAGAAAGCGTACAATATGCTCTAATAAGAAAAATATTGTCTGATAAGTGCAACAGGTGGAGCAGGATCCAGATGGAGGAAATAAAAAAGTTTGTTTCTCAACTTGTGCATAATATAGAAAGGAAGCACATGATACATCCAAAATGGCCATACCATGTTTTGACAGAAAATGCACAAAAAAGAAGTCACCAATTAGTCAGTTCAACAAATAAAATCAAATAATAAAAACAATAAACAACAATCCATCTGCTTTTTCTGTTCAATTTGAGCTTCTCTGTTTTGATTAACAAATTAATTGGTGAAATAAAATGTGGAAGGACTATCACTAATCGTCAGAATGTACAGTGAGGCATGGGATAGCATGCTAACCATGATTTTTAATTGTCATGGCTTACATGTATTGTTATAAAATCAATATATGCAAAAAACCATGGTCAAATGACCAAACAAAGGTAGAGCTGATTGTGACATACCAGCCATATGAAAACATCTGTTCCATGGTCAAGTACAACTGCTGCATTAGATTGCATGGCAAGATCATACGCTGGCAGTTCCTCAAAGGTTCCCCCTTCCCGATGCATGAGGCAACGAGGTGTTAACATACGAAGAGACAAATCAAATGATGCATTGAGAAATAAATTTCTCAATACAGATCTTTCATCTTCATGGCCAATTATACTCCCTAGTAGGGGTCCTCTTCTAAGATGAAACAAGCACTCTGGCAGTAAAGAGAGCTCCTTAGGGAAGCAATGAAGTTTTGATTTTGGTACTTGAGAGCCAAGCTTTAAAGCAATATCCTTGACTCTCTCATCCACAGACTGTCTCATGTCAATTGCATCAGATGAAGTCTTGGCATGCAAAATTGTTCTCTTGGCAATTATAACTGCAGCAACCTCTTCCTGGATGCTGGCAAGGTATGTGGATATACTATCTACAGTACGCAGCCTGACGGTAATGACTCTAGAAATATCTGCTTGAAAAAAATTTGAATAATGGACTACAAACTGGAAGTACACAAAATCGTTCTTTATGTCTCCTCTGGTCTCCATGGAAAGGGTAAAGCTTTGTGTCTCTTCAACACTATGCATCTGAATACAGAAGGAAGAGTCATTCTCAAATGTTTCATGAGCATCTGCAGAAGCCTCATCTCCCGGTCCAATGACTTGTGTCACCAGAATATCATCTGAACAACGTATCTCAAATAGGCCATGGGAACCTGCTGCTCTGGTAGACGCCCTTTGCAAGTTAACACCAAAAGCCTCTCCAAAATCATCATGAAGTATCAGCACACCACCAGAACTTTTTGATAGTGGTTGCAGGACTGGAACCCTCAGTGGGCATGTTCCACCACATAGGATATCCACTACAGTTTCATGCCTCTGCGCCTCATAACCAAGTTTCTCCATCCATTTCATTGCAGATTTCTCCATATATGGATAATTTGGATGGGTGAATGAATGAGGAACTGATCCAGGACCATAAGTATTTGGACCACCAGCACACACCAAGATTCTGTAATTGCCTCCATGCCTTCTGATAATTCCACGAGACATTTCTGCTGAGGGCCCTTGAATTATTGCTAGAGCAACCTCCACTGCTGCTCCAAGACATCTATCCCTTGATGCTTCAGGCAAGTTGAGCTTATAGGGCCTTAGAGATGAAAATACAGTGTGTACAACTGGAAGAGAAGCATGAATAGGCGACAAGTAGACACCAGTCCCATAAATCAGAGCTTTCAAAGAATCTTGGGTGGGTGAGCTGCCCCCTGGAAGCACATCTGCTGAAGCCACAGAACCCTCTGAAAAATCATAGACCGACACTGTCCGGCCATAGGTGAGTATACCAATCCTGGTAGTGGGGGAAAGAGAATCAACAAAAGCATGCAATGAACTTTGTAGATGCTGAAGATGGGCCTCATCCAAGCACTCATCTATAACAAGAAATATAGGTGTTGAGATTCTAGAGTTGGAGACAGGAACATATCCTGGTTTTCTATTACTGGCTTGAATATAATCAATAGCTGAAGATGAAAGCTCTGGCAAGTGACGTACATCATCCTTACTAGCAGTTATGTATTCACCATCACTACCATTTTGGTTCTTACAAATAACACATTGCCAGTGCCCAGAACCAATTAATATCTCACAATAGAGGTTAGCATAAGCACCACAGTTCTGGCAGCGGTGAGGGCTCCGTTGTACTACCTGGGGACCAGGTGCAATTTCTTTTCCAGGAGATACCAAAGCTCCAAATCCCAAGCTGGAGATATTTGCTAGCTTTTTATGTTTCAGCACCTGCATGGTTCATTTTGAAAAACAAAGGAAAAGTGATAAGCACTAGAATCAATAAATACCAAGATGAAGCAAAAAATAGTGCTTGCAGTTATACAAGGCACCGGTGAGCTAAGTAATAAGAGTACATCGCCAAAGGAAGGATTATGCCACACTGTAAAAGTCAACAAAATTTAGAATACACAAAAACACATATCATCAAGGAAAGATCAGCAAACCTGTCTAATATGCAATGCAAAGAGTGAGGTTGAGCCATGAAATAATGAGGAAACTGTAAAGTGGAGTACCTTATGCGCAGAGAAGAGCACATATGGTGATTCAAACTTGGACTCATCAATACCAGCAGCATGATGCAAAGGTAACTCTGCAGAAACATTTGAATAATGTGGTGGGGAAGATGTCGGCAATGATGAGCCTGTAGAGAAGGCCGCAGGCTGAGGAGTTGCAGGTGATGTCTGGAATGGCACTGCAGCTGGTTGTAGTGGTGAAGAGAATACTGGTGGGCCAGGAGGAGTGCTGAATCGGGTGGCTGGGCTGTTTGTATGCACCCCATTGCCAGAGGAGAGAGAGCTCGGTGTCCTGGTCACAGAAACTGGGAGTTGGTCTTGCTCGGGTCTGTGAGGGGAGAACCTAGTAGCCACTGGAGGGGAGAATGTAGGGGGTGCTAGTCTTTTCTCAGGCTGCAGTGATGGCGTGCCAGGGGCTGGGAGGGTGACAGAGAAACCCACGGTGGGCAGAGGTGAAGGAGCCTCCATTTGTTGATGATGATTTTCTTCCAACATACAGATCTTGATTTCCCTAAATAGAAATATACATCAGTATTCGCATCAAATTAGTAAAAACTACATATGTGCTTTAAAAAGCCAGCATTTAATCATGAAAAATATTCATCCTGACAATGAAAAGTGTAGGCTTCGAATCTTTTGAAAAAATACCAAGCTATCGACGAGTTCCAAGCTTGCGATTAAGCAAGCAAAAAATCAAACGTAGGGGATCGAGAAGAGAAGAAAGTGCTTCAAGAACGCGTGGAATTGTATTTCTGCACTGAAACAGCAAAATAGGTCGACGAGACGGCATTGGCATATAGTTTCCAGTCGCTACTTGCAAAAAAAAAAAAAAAAAAAACAAACAAACACTTAAACAAATATGCCGTTTGTGGTAGTTAAACGGCAGAAAACATGTATCTTGAAATAATTCCGCAGAAATCGAGGGGAAAAAAAACTCAGATCGAGACGCAATTTAAACTGGATGTGCAAAAACAGATCGGGAGTGAAAAACCGTGTTCTTCTAATGGTCGAAAACGGCGATTCAAGCAAACAAAAAACCTAATCGCTGCTGGAAAAAAAAATCACAAAGATTTAGGGTTCTAGGTACAAACTTTTTCAAGGATTTGAGAAAAAAAACTGGGGGGAAGATAAATTACGACGATATCGCGCACCTGGTAGGGGCTACGGGAACAACCGAAACGGTGAAGAAACGAACGGCAGAGCGGGCAAAGATCGGTGATCGGGGGACAGGGCACGCGGAGAGGAGTTGTGTGCTATTTAGAAACTCCGCAAGGTGTGTATCATCTATATTGTTTATTTATTCATTTATTCGTTCTTGGAGGATATATACAGCAGATAAAAATTTCTCACTCTCTTTTTACATTTTTATTGAGCGGAGATGAACAAGGCACGGGCTCACGTCTTCAGAGCTTTCTAATTTCTATTTCCTTTGTTTCTCCCTCATTTTACTGTTTTTTGTTATTTCATTTTAATCAAAGACAAATTTAAAAAATGGTCTGCCCGTTTTAGTTTAGCTTGATCGCTCTACGGCAAAGCATGATGCCATCGGGTTCACCCGCGGTCGATTTGCTCTCAAAAAATGAACCCGTATCCGGATTCCGGGTAATTTATTAAATTATGACTGAATTCTATAAGGTGTCTTTTTATCCATGTAGACGAATCTGTAGCCTCACTTGTCCGACGTGGCACTCCTTCATTGGCCTCGGATGATAGCAACCCACACAAGACGACGGGCATACATGCAGCAACAACGAAAGCAGAGACGTCACAAGATTCATAACCATTTCCTTAAGATGCGGCGAAGTCAAATGCTGGAGAATATGACTCATCGTAGTCACGACCGGAGAAAACCTAGGAGCCATTTGGTTTAAAATTATTTCAATTTACTCACAATTAATTAATCATATTTTTTCAATTAGAATAAATAAATAATGCTATTATAAATTCCGACTATTACGTTCACTAATCACAATGAGCTGAACAGAGTGACTTCATTGTCGCCACTCGCCATACAAAAGCAAGAAGCAAAAAGTACAACGCATAAAGAAGATCAAATAGATATCATCAGCTCATGACGGATGAGATTCCAAAGAGCTCTATAATGGGCTACACGAAACATGAATGGCTCATTATTCTACTACAAATCATGTCTTCCTTTTAGCCAGTAAAATTACATGCCGTCAATTTACAGTCAGGAAAAACAAAGTACAACAGTGCCAGCATTAGAGGCCCCGAAGAATTGGCACCCCATAGTACACCATCAAGAGAATCTAACTTCTCTTTCTGCAGCTGCACTGGATCTGTGAAAACAGCTGAAAGCCAGTTGAAGACCCTGCATTATACACTGTGAAACCCGCTTTGCTGCCAGGGTCGCAAGAAATCTATGAGAAGAATGTAAACTAATCACATAGATTATGTCCGCTGTTATTGCCCAATTGCTAATATGGATTCGCCAGTCAGCCACTTTAGAGAAAGTAAAGAAGATAGCATGTTTGAGGTTGAGATGGATAGGTCAGTCCAACTATGAGCATATTACTCAATAATACTATCAGAAACTAAACTTCCATGTAAAAACAAGATATTGACCTAAATAGTACACTGTGCACACAAGCTGTAGTACAGTTATAATCAAGAGTACCAAGTGCAAGATTACTAAACATCCACTAGTAACAGGCTCTCTCACTACCTAGATGTCAGTTTCTCAAAACTCGAGTACATGAAAGATATTTTCTGCAATAAAAAAAATAGCAGTTGAAAGAAATAAAGGCGGCATATATATTGTTCCCAGCTGGGGAAATAAAGGAAATGCATACGTAAAGCCTAGCTCAAATACTGAGAAAAAAAAAAAGCTTCACTCTGCAACCCAGTCCTTATCTAACATGAAGTCGCATGGTTAAAGAGGAAGCAATGACGGCTAAAAGTAAGAGATGCATAAGCAACGCAAAAAATAATTAAAACTTCCACAATTGCTGCACTATTGATAATTAAAACATACCCACTTGCAAATCTAAGGCCTGCTTTATGCACTGTTTTAAGTTTTTAGCCAAACATAGTTTGGCTAAAAAAGCTAGTTTCAACTTTTATTTTGTAAGAATGAGCAACGATAGACCATGGGGCATCGAACAAAATCATCTTATTTGTCTCTCTTCCTTTCTTGTCCAGCCTTTCCCTAGAACCAGCATCTCCACGAGACATCAGTTTTGATGCTTGGCATGACCCCCAAGCACCAGCCTTCTAGAACCAGATTATAGATGCCTGCATAAGATATGCACTCTCCATATCGGGGTGGTATCAAAACAAAGGTTGTCCAATAGCATACACAATATTACAAATTTAGATATCAGCATTGTTGACATTCTCTAGTATTATTCTATTTGATGAAATTTACAGATGAATCTCATAAAAAATGGAAGGCTACAAAAGGAGTATATCATTAGCAAGTGAGGCAAAGGATGTCAAGAGAACAAACGCAAAAAAGGTTCAGCGTAGAAAGTTATCCCTCTAAAGCCCACCTGACAAGTGCCAGCGACTACAAAATTAGGTGCAACTCATTCAACCCTAAAAGATTTGCTGCTATCGTCTCACGGCATCTCTGCCATTGTATATAAACTACCCATCTTGCTGTGGAACTCAAGTCGAAGAACTAACGTATTAAAATGAAATTGAGTAGATCCTGCATATGATCTTCGTCAGATGTTTCTCCCTAATGCCAACAGAAAATTAGGAACAAGTAAGGGAAGAAGGGAACCAGCCTAAATGTAAGCTCAAGCTTGAACATAATTGCCAAAGTGCAAAGTCTATCCCAGCATCTTCTTTAAAAAAAGAGATAGACAAATTACCTTGGCTTTTGGTCTTAAATGTTACAAGTGCCCCGTCCAAGAAAGGGAATAATTCCTCGTAATGGGAATCCAAATAACAGCAGCATGATACACAAGCAATCATTTGCTAAGAAGTCAAGAGAATAGATGCATCGTAGATGAAGGAACAGGGCATCAGCTTCAAAATAACTGATACAGGATAACGTCAAAAACTAGATGAAACACCCAATTAAATGGCGGAAAATGGTCACCTTATTAGTTGGATGACAGCATGCCACAGTGAAACCCATCACGAACAAGCTTGTTAACTGCATCCCTCAGCCTGTAATAATCCTCTACCACATTATAAACCTGATGAGAAATCCTCGCATACCCTGTCACCACACCATTTGCATCCTTTCCGACCTCGACATCATTTAGTGTATTGCAATAAATTGGAACCTCGATGCGATACTCCTCGCGCAAATATTTCCGCAGCCTCAAAGCATCATCATCGTTCAAGATCCTCAAGCAACCAGGCATCCCCACCATGACCATGCTCGAACACATCTCAGGCGGGGAACCAAGACAAGTTTTCCATGACTCTGCAAGCATCTTCCCCATCTCCAACACCTTCTCATGATTTCTCTTTCGAATTCCTTCAATCCCACCCTCAAACCTATTGATGAAATCCACCGCCTCAGGCACAACCAGTTGAGAGCTATAGTCGCGATTCCCAATCCACCCGCTTTCAATCGCGAGGCCATTGCCGTACTCATGAGAGACGACAGGATGGTGCATGTCGTCGGAGACTGGCGATTTCCGGCAGTAAAGAAAGGCCACTGATGGCGGGCAGAAAAACCACTTGTGAAGGTTGCTAGTGCAGAAATCGGCGCCGATGTCCTGGACATCGATCTCCACGTTTCCAATCGAATGAGCGGCGTCCACGAACACCTGATCGACGCCCTCCTCGCGGCAGATCCTCGTCAATTCCTTCACCGGGATGACCACGCTTGGCATCGACGTGATGTGGTCGATGACAGCGAGCCGGACCCTCCGGCCACCGGATTTGCCCAGCTCTAAAGCCTTCTTGAACTCTTCGATGATTTCATCGTTGGACGAGACGGGGAAGGGGAGGGGAACCTCGATGACATGTCCTCCGGCGCGGGAGACATAGGCCTGGATGGATTTCTTCACAGCGCCGTAGGCGTAGTGGAGCATGACTACGGCGTCGCCAGGGGTGAAGAGACCCTCGGTGAAGGCCCAGGATACCTTCTGGAGAACGATCGCCGCGGCGGTGGTGGCGTTGTCGACGAGGGAGACTTCGTCGACGTCAGCGGCGTTGATGAGGGCCTGGACCACGGATCGGGAGCGGAGGAGCGCAGGCTGGAGGCCGTTGAAGTAGAAGTCGTCCGGCTGGCGAAGGAAGAGCAGCTGCCAGCTTTTCTGGGCGGCTAGGACGGAGGCAGGGCAGCTGCCGAAGCTGCCGTTGTTGACGCGGGCGACGTCGGGTTCGTGGTGGGAGAACTCCTCGAGGAGCTCGTCGGCGGTAATGTGCGGCGAGGGGCGAGGCTTCTTGGCGAGTGGGCCGTCGCCGTTGGCCGCGTGGGGGTCCATGGGGGTAGCGAGGGTTTGGAGGCCTAGCTGAGGAGGAGGGACATGGAGATGACCTCTAGGGTTTTGGCGTGGATGGCCCTCGGATGATTGTCATCTAGTGGATTGTCATCACTCACCAGGTCGAAGCAGATCGTCGGTAATATATATAATATAATAATTCATCATTATTGTTGTGGTTAGAATAATTAATAACAAAGGTTCTTGGTTATGCAGGAGGAGAGGTGGGTTTAATTAATTAATTAATTTGTTAATTAGCGGATGTATGGATGGGGAGGCCGATCCCGCCACCGTTTTGATTATTTCCATTAATGGATTTTGATTTTTTTTTTTCCGATATAATTAGAATTAGATGGAAGACGAATATTCTTTTGTACAAAAACTGTTTAGATCGAATTTCCCTCTTTTTTTTTCTTATTTTTTAAATATTGAGCGAGAATTTTCTATATTCTGACACTAAAATTTAAAATTAAAGTCTAAAGTGTATTTATGTCTAAAATTAAAACGAGCTCGGCATGACCATCATCCTGATTTTTAGGCTGACTTTGACTGCAAACAATCATTTACTATAAAATCCAAAATGAGATCTAGAGACTACATTGTTGATATTGAGATCAGGAAACTCCATGTACATGAACAGTTGTATGTAGATTGAGATTATATTTATCTCTTAAACTGGACACAATGGCTCGAGTTCACAAACACCTGCATTTATATTTATCTCTTAAACAAGTGCGGAGTCCAGATGATTCTCTGCCTTCTGTCATTTTAAGACAAGGCAATGTTGTTTTGGTCAGCTTGCAGAAATTTTTTGTTCTTAATTTGGTTCTTGAACCTTGCACCTATGCATTTGTTCCCATGTAATGCCTATACGAATTTGAAACCGATGTTTTTGTTTTGTTGGGTACTCAGGAAGCAGTAGCAGCCCAAGCAAATGTCATTCATGAGATCAAAGAAATTCCTACTGTTTCTAGGCCTGAGGTACGTTTTAAGTGCATATGTGGCACATATGTGATTGTTAATTAGGAATGCATGCTATTACATCCACACTTGTTTTGGTTTGCTTCACCTCGGCTTAAATTTATCCTCTTCAGTTTTATTCAGTCTAACATGGTCTAGTATCATCATGGAAATGTGTGACTTGTATTCTTGTTCTCTGCTAGGAAAAAAACCTATATTGAAGTGGAACACAACTGCAAGTCTGCAAGCACAAGGAATATAATTATATCCGTGAAACCACGAGCTAAATAAGCTAAAAGACAGATAAACCGTCTGACAGACCATCAGAAACAGCAAAAACAACTACCGATCAAGTGGAAAAGTCGCCTGACAATATGAACAATGCTGGTGGTTGTTTGGTCTCCTATGGCGTTGAGAGCGAAGATGAAGATTAATAGGTTTTTGCAGTATGCCATTGTCTTTCCATTTGGTGCTGACGCAGAATTCCCAGATGTTGCAAAGGCTGATCTTTCCCAGAAATGCAATTCCTTTGACACGGTTTAGGTTTCTCTCTTCATTTTTATGCTCTGTGCTAACCGTTGTTTGCTTTCCTTGCCCGTTGATTATATTTTAAAATGGTTATATTTACTTCATGTGTGATTTCTATGGATCCTTCAGTATTGCATATGCTATTGCTACTCGCTGCTTTTGCCCGCCTGACAACTGCCTCCCTCTTTCCCCAACTGAAGTCTCGTGCCCCTGCAGTTTCATTTCATTCAAAGAATTCAGCAAGGCATTCTGCAATATTTAGTTATTTACTAGCTTTTCGTTGTTTCACAGGAACTATTGCTCTCTTTACCTGCTGCAAGCTGCTTATAACTCGTGAGCAGTTGCTAGTTCCATGGCGGCTACGTGGCCTTGCCCTCTTTTGTAGAAGCTATGTTTGTTCGTATTGTGTCATTGAACTGAACTGGCTCTTGGCTCACCCGGCCCATCTGCTGCCTTAAGCACCTCAGCTGGAACTTTTGTATTTCAATTCCATCTAGCAATATCTGGCCTGAATCGGGATCATAGAATCTCTGTAGCGATATATTACTGTTGACTTCCCACTCCCACTCCCAAACGTCTAAAATGCCGCAGCTTGTCCTGCAGCAAACGAGCTCAAGCCTGGAGATGCTTGGCCCGAAGACCTGGAGAATGATACGAAGCACAAACATACCTTCTTCGGATTTGAGGTGTATATATCTGAAGAGACAAGTATCACTATCAACTGCCTATTTTTCGAGAGAGTATTCAGATGTAGAGCAAACAACAAGAGCTGCAACTTGTAAACCTGTCAAGACTGCGAAGATTACTGTAATAACCCAGGTTTACTGTTTTGGTATCGGTATCGGTTTCGATTTCGGGACCCAGCGAAATTGATACGTTTCGGCCGTTTCGATTTCAGTTTCAGTTTCGGCCGAAAAAATTTTTTATATTATTAATTGGGCGTTGATCAGAATTTGACTATATTTTAACTGTACTTTAACTTCAAATTAAAAATACGATAAAATATTAGAAAAAATTTGAAAAAATTTGAAAAATTAGGAATGAATTTATACTTAATTTTACCATAATATTAGATATTATTTAAGCTAATTAAAATTAATTTTAATAGTTAATCACTGATATAGTCTACTTTTAATATATATTAGTGTATTAAAAAAATATACAATAAATAATATGAATATTATTAAAATTTAAAAATTAACATAAGCACATTTAACTTTTCATAAAAATGTATTTCACTCATACATAATTCATAAATTCTAAGATAATACAACTAATCACCATAATCATCATCAGTTGAGTTTGGAACATCTAGGTGTGGAATTACAAATTCAGTACCTGGATGATCCGGACGAATATTTGTAGGCATATGAGTCAGAACAACTAGCTCTGCACGATCTCGTGGTAGCGGTTCTGAAGTATAACCATACATCGAAGGTCCAAAATGAAAATGATAATCATATTGATTAACAACACATAGTAAAAGTGGTCCAATAACCCATGAGAAATAAATATCACACTGTGCGAATTGTTCAGGGAAAATTACGGTAAGACGCTGATTGATAGCATTAAGTGAAACTTATTGAGAGGCGCGATAAATTTAATCATTGACTTTTCCACGGTCTTATAATGTCTACTCAATTAAGGCTTATCCAAATAGATCATAGGCCGAAGATAGAATCATTTTACGATAAAATATAAGTTTTTGGCGAAGAATTAACATAATTATTCTTCTTACTTGCAGTGTCACTTGATCTGGAACTGTAATATAATCATCCGGATTTGTCATTATCTATTTCAAAAATAATTATCTTATAATTGTCAGTATTTATGAGCATAAAATAGATAATAAAAAATACGTCAGAAGGAAAAGATTACAATAAATTGTGCCAATGAAATAGATAAATTATCATGCAATAAAATAAACAATATAGACATTAAATTTAAATGTCATAAAATTACAATAAGATATCAATTTAAAACAATGATGAAAACATCATTTCATAGATGATATAAATCCACGTTTTATAACCACATGCTGTTCCGAGGTGGATCTTGAAGAGATTGATATTCTTCATCACCATACTCATCAGTACAATGGAGTTGTGATCGATAGTATTGTTCGGCATGCGGATAGTAGGAAGTTGTATGATCCTGCATTGAGTGATGATATTCTGGATTGTATGAAGACATCTCGCTCTAATAACTGTCATAATAGCTAGAGCTCGTATTGTTTGTTGGACCTTAATTGACATCTTGTCCATCATATGAATCATATGGATATTGTGGCACATAACCGTCATATAAATTAGAGTCAAAAAACTCATTTACTCCATATGTGGAACAGATGAAGATGAGTCATCATATTGTGATTGTGGAAAATTGGCGTCACCAGTTGTACCGTCATTGCTACTATCACTTGTCTCAGAAGTATTCTGCAGTTTGTTAGCTTCCTCTTCCGCTTATTCGTCTAAAAGACGGCGAATAGCTTCTTGTGTATCAGGATGATTTAAGATAGGTTCTTCTCTTTCTCGAATCCACTCTATCAAAGAATCATCATCTTCGAATATAACAGACAAGTCGATTACCTCATCTTCTGGTGATCTTCTCCTCTGTAAGTTTTGGGCTCTTAAACACATGTTATAATGACAGAAAATAAGTTTCTCCAATTTGTCCATTTTAAGTATGTTTCTAATCTTCGTATGGATCAATCCAAAAGTTGTCCAATTCCTCTCACATTGTGAACTTGAAACAGTTTGACTTAAAATTCCGATGGCTATCTTTGCAAGATTAGGTGCTGCATGCCGCCCGTAAATACTCCACCATCTAGCTGTAATTTATGAGAAAAAATTATTAATAAGTTGATATAAATTTAATTAGCAAATATGTATAATTATTGAATATCAACTATACCATGGGTATCACCCCTAATAGCTACAAAATACATAATTCAATACGTAATTTAAATAATTTAATGCGTAATTTAAATAATTTAATGCATAATTTAAATAATTTAATACATAATTTAAATAATTTAAATAATTTAATAATTTAATAATTTAATACTTAATTTAAGCAGCAAATCCAACTTAATTTTAGGTAATTGATCGTATTATTATTTCAATTTATCAAATCCATAATACGCATAATGCAAATTGAGCAGATCCATAAAAACAAATAATTTGATCTTCCATGTTTCAATTCAATTCTCAACATACATAGTATATATGATACATCAATTATCAAATTGAAAATTTTATACCTCTATAACCGAAACAGAAATAGATTGCCGATTCACAAAACTCTTTCACTAAGACAGCAGAACACTAAAATGAAATCGTCTGCAAAGTGCAAACATTTAACTATTTACACTAAGTATATATAAGCCACAAGACCCACAACCCATCCACCTGTGATTCACGGGTAAAAACAAAGTAACTAATCAATCAATCAACACCAACCGACCAACCGACAGCCATCCACTCGTAATTCCCGGGGAAAAAAGCAAAGCAACCTTAATAATTCACAGTGATTATATTCGTGATTAACTAAACAAAACGTGATTAACTAAATAAAACAAACCAGTACAGTAAACTCTAAACCGAGAGCGGGGGAAAGCATCGGTTGCCGACCGACCGGCGTTCGCGGGGGGAGTTGCCCTCGCCGGCGAAGCTGCGCTCGTCGACCGAGCTGCCCTAGTCGGCCGAGCTGCGCTTGCTGCGGGAGCGCGCTCGACGCCAGTGGAGCTGCAGAGATGCCGCATGGAGATGCTGGAGGTGCTGTGGTTGCTGAGCTCGCCGGAGATGCCGAAGATACTGCACGGGGATGCCAGACATGCCGGAGCCCTGAGCTCACCGTGAGCGCCGTGGGCGTGTTGCGGTTGCCCTGAGCACGCTGAGGATGCCGCCGGCGTGCTGCGCTCGCCCCGTGCGCGAGGAGCTCACCGTTTGCATGCTGCGCTCGCCGCGCGCGTGCTAAGCTCACCACCAGCCCCCTGAGCTCGCCGCCGACGCATTCAGCTTGCCCTGCGCGCGCTACGGTTGCCCCACACACACCGAGCTCGTCTCGTGCACGCTATGGTCTCCCCGCGCTTGCCGAGCTCGCCGCCGGTGCCCTACGCTCGCCTTACGCTCCCTGCAGCCGCCCCCACCGCCCTGTGCCCATCCCGCGCGGCCTGCCGCGGGCTCGAGCCTGTCGCCCTTACCGGATGCGTCCGAGATTGCCCGCAATCGCTAGAGCTCGTTCGTCGCCACTTGCATGCAACGAAACCCTAACCTGATACGATATTTAGGGTTTCGTTGCGCTCCCCGCCGAAACGGCAAACATTGATAATAACATCTCCTCCAAAATAATTATTATTTAGTATCAACTTTGATCCGTACCATATGCCCAAACCATATCCACAAAACATTACGCAGGTTGCAGTACCAAGACCCAATCCAGCAGCTAGACCTTCTTTAACCGTGGCATTATAGACTTCTCCAAGGGTCGCTATACTCGTCCACCAAGTGTTTTTCCCCGGTTAAAAAAAAAAGCTCTTAACATATAATTATTTATCTTATTATAAATTTATGAAAAATTATTTATTTTTTTACTATAAACAAAAAAAAATTATTTTATATTATAATTTTACAGAAAATTACATCGAATTAAATTTTTTAAAAAATAATTTAATTTGATGTTATTGATTAAATTAATATTAAATATTAAATTATTTTTTATTTAATTTTATTTTGGATAATTATTTCTTAATTATTGGACAATCTATTTGATAAAATTAAAATTAAAATTTTATAAAATCCGACAAATAATTTTTCATAAAAATTAAAATAAAATAACTTATTTTTTATATTTATTATGAACAGAGTTGTTATGAAATTTCATCGTCTGATTTTATAAAATTTAAAATTCAATTGTCCCAAATTAATTATTCAATAAATTAAAAATAATTATCCAAAATAAAAACAAATAAAAATAATTTAAAATTTATATTAATTTAATTGGTAAAAAAATAAAAATAAAAATATTTGTAAATATTTTAATAAAATTAATATTTTATAAATTTATGTTACGAGATGGATAATTTTTTACTAATAACAAAAAAAATAAATATTTTTTTACAAATCGGTAATAAAATATATATTCGTTTTGTTAAAAAACTAAAAAAGGAAAAAAAAAATCACAATCATTTCCACGATGCTTTGTCTCGTAAGTTGGCGGTGCGGTGGATGACCCACCCGCCTCGACGGACTCCACCTCTTTTTTTTTTCTTTCGCTTTTCTTCCTCATCGGATAACTTGTTTTTCTGGCAAGCAATTTTGCTAGCTTTAACTTGTAACTTGTAAGCATGGAAATACGGCACAGATTGAGATTGCCTGCGGTCACATCAGTTTACCGAGCCCAAGAAAACGACTAATATAATTTTTATTTATTTTATTTATTTATTTATTTGAATACCTTCTTCTTTTATTCTAAGCTTGCAGATGCTCAGATCGGTTGGCATTTGAATATTGAGAACAACCAAAAGAGTGCAGTTCCAGGAAAGCAAACAATGTCATCATATTTTCAGAAATATTTTTCTGTTTCTGTTTCTTTCTCTCTTTTCATATATATATCTTTATATATAACTTCTTAAAATTTTATTAAATTTTATTTTTTAAAAAATTTTAAAAATAATATATAATGTTTAAACTTTTATCAAATTATATCTTTTTAAAATTTAAAAAAATTTATATTACTTCTCATTATAAATGTATCCTCTAAACTAAAAAAGTATATATATATATATATATTGAGTTATTAAATGTATCGTAAAAATTTTATCAAATATAAATTTACAGTTAAAATTAAAATATTCAAAATAAATATTATTTTTCACTGTTTTAAATGAAGCAAAGAATTGAAAATATCCATGACATAATTAAAATGGTGCATAAAAAATCTAAGTAAAAACAAGCTCTAAATCTGATTTGTATAAAATTCTAAATCTAATCTAAATTAAGTTCTAATTCTAATACAAATCATACTGAAATATATTTAAATCTAACTAGGAGTAAAATCATCGTAAATCTCAAATTAAAATTTACGAGATAAATCAAAATAGATTTAAAATCTTATACCTCGAATTCAAACTTAGTTTGAGATAAAATCTTTTAACTAAATACTAGATAATTTTTTATAATAATAGTCGGAACCACCAAAATCTCCTTTAATCAATTCAAAAATATTTTTATTTTTTTATTTCAATATAAACGACATCAAATAAAATATTTTTTCAATAATTTTATCCTAACAACAAAATTATCCTCAATGAATTTTTTATAATATATTCGGTAACCTAACAAAAATATGTAATTTTAAGTTTAAAAGTGATATACAATTTGAAGAAATTTTAAAGAATCATATATGATTTTTTAATTTTGTTTTAAAAAATATAATTTGACAATATTTTAAAAAATTATATGTAATTTTTTAAGTTTTTAAAAAAATATATAAATTGATAAATTTTGAAGAAGTTATTTATAATTGTTTAAGTTAAAAAAGAAAAAATACAACAAGGGCTTAAATAGAATTGACCCGTATATTTATAACCATAAACATCTGCGGTACCTTCGCAATAAGCAGCCATGGCAACGGAGAGAATACACATCTCTCTACTCCTTTTCACTCTAATCTTCTCAGGCTCTCTTTGTGCTCTAGCAAAGGAGTATGTTTCCGCAGTGGGAGACCCAGGCATGAGAAGAGACGGGCTCAGAGTAGCATTTGAAGCTTGGAACTTCTGCAATGAAGTCGGCGCTGAAGCACCACTGATGGGCAGTCCCAGAGCTGCTGATTGTTTTGATCGCTCGGGTAGTTTTTTATACTTTGGAAAGTTTAATTTCAATGCACTCTGCAGCAGGCAAAGTACATGATTTGTTGCTTGTTTCCATGTACAGGGAGCAAGTTGGACCACAAGGTTAGTGAAGCTGAGAACAAGCTAGGTGTATGGCAGCCATTTCCAGGTTTGAGCCCGGATGCATTGAAAAGCCCAGACCTTTATGCGGCGGAGAAGGAGATCTACCTGGGTTCACTCTGTGAGGTTGAAGAGAACCCAAATCCATGGCAGTTCTGGATGGTGATGCTTAAAAATGGGAACTTTGACACCATGTCTGGCTTGTGCCCAGAAAATGGTAAAACCATAGCTCCATTTCCGCCGCCTGGAAATTTCCCATGCTTTGGGGAGGGGTGTATGAACCAGCCAATCCTGAATCATAACCAAACATATTTGTCGGGATCCAAGATGAGAGGTGGATTCTGGGGAACTTATGATCTGGGGGCCGATTTGAGTGGTGGAGTTGGAAATGGGTCTTATTTTGAGGTGTTCTGGGAGAAGGAAGTGGGTGTCGGAAGCTGGATTTTTCGCCACAGGGTGAAGACTTCAGCGAAGTATCCATGGTTGATGCTGTACCTCAGAGCTGATGCCACCAGAGGATTCTCTGGAGGTTACCATTATGACACCAGAGGAATGCTCAAGTCTGTAAGTGGACTTACATTTTCTTTCTGCTCACTCTAGTTCGGTTGTTCCAATCCATGCTGTGTAATGCAGCTGCCAGAATCACCCAACTTCAAAGTAAGACTGTCCTTAGACGTGAAGCAAGGAGGAGGTCCTAAAAGCCAGTTCTATCTCATCGACATCGGCAGCTGCTGGAAGAACAATGGAGCCCCCTGCGATGGCGATCTGACGACTGACGTCACCCGCTACTGCGAAATGATCATCAACCCCGACACGCCGGCTTGGTGCAGCCCGACAAACTTGAATGCCTGTCCTCCATTCCACATAACATCAGATGACACAAAGATCTTCAGGAATGACACTGCCAGCTTCCCTTACTCTGCATACCATTACTACTGCTCTCCGGGCAATGCGGAGCATTTAGAGGAGCCATACAGCCTTTGCGATCCTTACAGTAATCCGCAGGCGCAAGAACTGGTTCAGATACTGCCTCATCCAATCTGGGCCGCTTACGGATATCCGTCCAAGCCTGGAGAAGGATGGATTGGCGACCCGCGAACCTGGGAGCTGGATGTCGGTGGCCTCTCCAGCAGGCTATACTACTATCAGGTCGGTTACCAATCAAATTCTACTTTTTTTTCCATACGTTTGCATTATTTATATCTTGCTCTTCGATTTGCTCTTGGATCGGCACTGGCAGGATCCGGGTACGCCAGCTGCCAGAAGGATATGGACATCAATTGATGCAGGAACGGAAATCTTCGTCAGCGACAGCGAGGAAGAAGCTGAGTGGACTCTGAGTGATTTTGATGTTTTGGTATTTGCAGATAAATCCAGCGCAAGTTCTCCAAAGTTGCGTTAGAGTTTGAGTGACAATTATGTGTTGGTCTAACTTCCAAAGAATGTGCCTTCTCTTTTGACTTGTTTTACCTGCAGAAAAGAAGAAAAGCCAACTACTACGACATGACATTTGTTGTCGTCAGATGCTAACATGTCAATAAACACTTGTCAGGAAAAGAGTATCTTTACTGATTGGGGCACATTGTTAATGCAATTGCAATGGCAACATTTGATCTTGCTTGTCAGTTTCTTTTTGTTTTGTTTTCTTTCCTGAGGTTCATTGGTGGTTACTGGTTCAGAACTAAAACTTAGCTTGTGAGTCATCTGGATGGAATTTGAAGCAAACATGGGTTAATACTCGCAAGATTATCCACAAGTTTATCAAAATGGCCTCAGAGGTAATTATCTCCAACGTCTAACCTCCTCGCAGAGAATTGTGGGAAGTTGAGAGTTGGAAACTTGGAGAAGATTCAAATCACCGAAATTTGGTGAAGAGATAAGGACGTAAAGCCAATGCGGTTACCTCTTTAAGAATTCTCTCTTTCCTCTCTGCCTTGCCATTCGGCAACAGCAGCAGCAGCCATGTCTTTCTCTTTCCTCCTCCCTTTTGCTCTCAGCTGGCTTCTTCTCAGCTCCCGCTGCAACGCCGACGAACACTATGTGTCGGCTTTGGGAGATCCTGGAATGACAAGAGATGGGCTTCATGTCGCATTCGAATCCTGGAACTTCTGCAATGAAGTCGGGCGCGAGGCTCCCTGCATGGGCAGCCCCAGAGCCGCTGATTGTTTCGATCTCTCGGGTTCTTTTTTCCATCTCGCTTTGTTCATTGATGCACCGACTTTCTTTTCTTTTTTATTGGAAGAAGATGCAACATCTCCATCAAACCTCAATGAATTACAATGACAGGGCAAAATCTCGAGCACAGAGTAAGTGAGGCAGACAACAGGCTAGGCGTAGAGCAGCCATTTCCCGGCTTGAGCCAGGAAGCTCTGAACAACACAGACTTATACGCTGCTGAGAAAGAGATCTACCTGGGCTCCCTGTGCGAGATTCCCGACTATCCAAAACCATGGCAGTTCTGGATGATGATGCTGAAGAACGGAAACATGGACACGAGAGCCGCTTTGTGCCCGGACAATGGCAAGAAGGTCGGGCCGTTCCCACCGAGCTCGCGTTTCCCGTGCTTCGGCAAGGGCTGCATGAACCAGCCCCTTCTGTACCACAGGCAGACTTACCTCTGCGACGACGAGATGCGGGGCGGCTTCTGGGGGACTTTCGATTTGGATGCGGATATCCGGGGAAGCAAGGAGAACATATCATACTTTGAGGTGGTGTGGAAGAAGATGGTTGGAGCCGGCAGCTGGGAGTTCCATCACAAGCTCAAGACATCCAAGAAGTATCCCTGGTTGATGTGGTATCTCAGGGCCGATGCCACCAAAGGTTTCTCCGGTGGCTATCACTATGACACCAGAGGAATGCTCAAGACTGTAAGTGGTTTCTTTCGGAATATAACTGGGAAAAAAAAAACTTGGTTGATGATGCATTATTGCATTATATTTCAGCTGCCAGAATCGCCGGATTTCAAGGTGAGATTGAGGATGGACATAAAGCGAGGGGGAGGACCCCAGAGCCAGTTTTACCTGGTGGACATCGGCAGCTGCTGGAAGAACAATGGCGAGCCCTGCGACGGGGACGTGACGACGGACGTGACCAGGTACAGCGAAATGATCATCAATCCGGAGGTGAAACCTGTGTGCACGCCAGAGACTCCGCAGAAGTGTCCGCCTTACCACGTCATGCCCGACGGCACCCAAATTCACCGGAACGACACGGCCAACTTCCCGTTCTCTGCGTACCATTACTACTGCGTCCCGGGGAATGCGGAGTACGCGGAGGAGCCGTACGAGGTGTGTGACCCGTACAGCAATCCGCAGCCGCAGGAGATTGTGCAGATATTGCCGCATTCGGTGTGGGCGGCGTACGGGTATCCGTCCAGGCAAGGGGAAGGATGGGTTGGTGATCCCAGAACATGGGAGCTAAACACCGGAGGGCTTTCCAGCAAGCTTTACTTCTACCAGGTTTGTCTCAATAGTGCAGATAGTTGCAGCATTTGAATTCGATTTTAACTAATATTATTATTTGTTGTGTAGGATCCTGGTACGACGCCGGCAAGAAGGATTTGGGCATCGATTGATTCGGGCACTGAAATATACGTGAGCAACAAGGATCAAGTAGCAGAGTGGATTCTGAGCGAGTTTGATGTGCTCGTTCCCTCTTCCTCCTCCGGCTGTGCGAGTTCCAGTTCCTGATTTATTTTTTGATTAGCAGAGAACAATTGGGAGTTTATCGTAGGGGTATTCATCGTTCATCTGTTTCTTTCCTTCATTTGTCGGCTATTTCCTTAGTAGCCTTTGTGTTATTTCGATGGATTAGTTTTAAGGTAAACCTGTCTCTGTCTTTTTTTTTTTAATCCTCAGCTTAATTAATTAATCGGCCAATCGTGTTGGACATATCAATCACGGTGGCGATTGCCTGGTTGAACTCGAGCGGCCAATTTTGTAGCCGAAAATTCCTTCAATATACTCGGTTATCACCCATCTTGACCGTGTAATTCAGAGCTCTAACAGCAAGGCCTCTAGTTCAATCAAAAGTCTTCGTATTGACCGCCTGACTCGCATTATAATTAATTAATGATAATAATTTTGTAGAATAATGTCTAATGCGTATCGGTTAAATGGACTTATCGATTAAGTTTTACGAATGACTATACCAGTATTATTCATAAATGAATACATTTTCTTTTTTTTAATTAATTATTGACCAAGTCTTAATTAGTGCGATAAGCAGCTCAGCAATATAGATAAGTCATCGTTCAATTTTCCTGTAAAGGACAAGTCATTAGCCATTAACTTACGCTAATTAGATATCTGCTTCCGAGTCAATATTTGCAACCATTAATTTCACATATCCGTTATTCTTCGCGGCAATTAAAATAGAGATAAAAATAATCGTACAATAAACTATCAACGAGTTCCTTAATTCTTCGACGAAAGAAAGACTCGATCAAATGCATCGCTATTATTTTGAGAACGGACTCGATCAAATAATAGCATTACGTATTAAATTAATCAAACCAATAACACTAATTAGTAAGACACCAAAACTCCTAATTCCTCCTTGTCCTGGGCCCCGCTCCACATACTCCCCTTAACTGACTCGGGGAGAGGAGCGGTCACCGCACTGGTGGTCATCGGAACACTTGGCGCCTATTAAACCACAGCGACAGGATTCGTCGTCGCTCCCCGCCCCGCCGGTGAAGAAAAAGGGATCTCGACGCGGCGGTCATAGGAGGGTTCGAAGCTTCGCCGGAGGCGGGAATGCGGGTGGGAAGGTACGAGATCGGGAGGACGTTGGGTGAGGGCAGCTTCGGAAAGGTCAAGCTCGCCCGCCGCGTCGACACCGGCCGAGCCTTCGCCGTCAAGATTTTGCAGCGGCAGCGGGTGCTCGCACTTGATATCGACGAACAGGTTCGCTTCCATTTCCCGGAATTAGATCTTCTAGTTTTTCCTTTCTTCTTGATTTCTCGAAATGGTTTTGAAGTTTAAGTGCTCTTTATTTCTTGAAATAATTTTGAAGATTAAGTGTTTTCGATATTCTTTATTTTGGCAATTTTGGTTATAGATAAAGAGGGAGATTGGGACACTGAAGCTGCTCAAGCACCCAAACGTCGTTCGATTATATGAGGTTGGTTTTTTTTTTAAATAATAATAATAATAATTTTGCAGTTCTTGAAATTTTCGCGTACTTTTCCTGTGGCGTGATTGTTCGATTTTTATGGTCGGCAATTAATTTGGAGAACTTTGATTTTTCTAATCAGTATCATCGTTGAACGACTAGATTTGAGACAGAATTTCCAACATTGGAATTTGGTGATGAAATTAAATTCACAGTAATTGAGGTTTTAATTTACCGAGATCGACCTGCATACTACAAACTTCCAATTCCACGGCAACGGGTTACAAATCAAAACGACTAAATAAGTTATTTGATAATTCCCAATTCTCGTCAGATAAAAAAAGAAAAATCTGGGTCCGATTTGGGCTCAGATCAACGTCAGATGGGGATTGGGATGGAAACCTAATGGCTGAAACTTGACGCGATGTCTTTTCCCGGGCCCAACTAACTTAACTAGACCGAAGTCCTTCCAATCCACTGGTCCTTCAAAAAAGTCTAGGCCACAGAGATCATCTTCCTCATATTATTGTCTAATTCTAGTCTTACGTGGGCCATGCGGCACTAGGTTCCTAGTAAAATTCAAGGGAAGTAATTTGAAAAAAAAAAAAAACTCAGATTTCATCTGGCTGTAATGGCAAACAACACTGAAATTTGTTCATGCCTTCATGGTGGTTATTTCTCCAGAAAAATAAAAAAAACAGTGGTGGTTGACGGGTCCATTGTCATGTCATGAGAAATGTATACCTTGCCGCTTCCAATATGGGATGAAACTCTTCGTTGAGTCATCCCATCATGCTAAGCTCTGATGCATCATGTGGATTGTCGATCGATTAATTGAAACACCAGCTATTTGGCTATGGATCATGTCCTGCAGGTTACGGTTCACTGTCAATAGCCTACTCAGTTTCACATCTCTAGCATTTGGTAACTAAGTTTCACATGCTTATTTTACAACTACTTGCTCTGGCAGGTCTTGGCAAGCAAAACCAAGGTTTATCTAGTCCTTGAGTATGTCAATGGAGGTGAACTGTTCGACAAAATTGTAAGTCGAAGCTAGATTTTGTCAAATATTGTTGGGACAAAGCTACCATGTACACATCATCCGAACTTATCATTTTATTTTTTCTTCTTTGAATTCTTTTGGACAATGCAGGAATCTAGCCGTAGACTTTCAGAAAATGAAGCTCGGAAGCTTTTCCAGCAGCTAATCGATGCTGTCAGCTATTGCCATGACAAAGGTGTTTACCACAGAGACTTGAAGGTAATTGGTTTCCGTATCCCGTTTTACACTTAAGATTTGATTGTGGATGGATTATGCAGCATATAATGACTTTTGATGAACTTTGACCAGTATCTTCAATTTTAGCTTCACAAAAAGGATAACTTGCTAATTTGTTTATTTTGTATCATTCCTTGCTTCTTTTGCAGCCAGAGAATGTGCTTCTTGATGATGAAGGCAATGTAAAAATCACTGATTTTGGTTTCAGTGCTTTGCCTCAACAATTTGGGGTAAGTGTTGTGGGAGATCTTCCCATGCTTAGCTAAAAATCATATCAACATGAGTGTTCAAGAGTCTTTGATTTTCTAAACTTGTGAAATCAAACATGACAGACTGATGGCTTATTGCACACAACCTGTGGAAGCCCTAACTATGTTGCCCCTGAGGTGAGATCTCACCAAAGCTCGAATTTGGTTATATTAATGTATCTGGATATGTTTCCGGGGAACTTTTTAACCAGGAAATTTGTGCAAATGGCACGGGTAGGTTATTGCAAACAGAGGCTATGATGGTGCCAAGTCAGATATATGGTCTTGCGGCGTCATTCTATATGTTATGCTTACTGGAACTCTACCATTTGATGATAGAAGTCTGGCTGTTCTTTACCAAAAGGTAATATGATAATTAACTATGAGTTCTTATGATGAAAAAAAAAATCTAAGTTGGTATGCTTTCCTGTCTATTTTAGAGCACTGTATGACGGAATACATTTGTGTCTCTCTTTTAACAAAACGAATGCGAAGTGATGAATTGACAATGGTCACACAATGGAAAATTTGATAATAATAACCATCTTTGATTCTTTGAAAACAAATATCTCTTCTATTTTATTACTGCTTTTTGATGATGTTTTACTTTAGTACCTTCAGCATTTAGAGTAGAACATGTTGACATCTGTTGATTCAAGCTGATGTACTCGAGTTACTTTGCCTGGTATATGTAATTTTTGGCTACCTGAAAACCTAAACCTTGTGCAACCAATGAACAAGTGGATGCTCTTGCAAATTTTCTGGTTTAAATGTTGTTTTCCTATGATCCAATTTGAAATTAATGAGATACCATGCCAGTAATGTTGTCCTAAAAATTGCCTCTTATGCCATGTCCTGGAATACTCAAATATATCTTTTCTTAATCTTTCTGCAACTATGCAGATATTTAAGGGTGATACCCATATTCCAAAATCGCTTTCCCCTGGTGCTCAAAATATGATTAGGAGAATTCTTGATCCAAACCCCCTGACACGAATAAATGTTGATGGAATCAAAGCACATGAGTGGTTTAAGCAAGATTATAGACCTGCGATGCCAAATGACGACGACGAAGATTTCAGTAGTGATGATGAAGCATTCTCAATCAGAGAGGTAGTACAAATCTAGTTAGATTGGTGTTTGTTCATCCACCGAATTTTGTCTGCATTGACTATTGTTTTGATGTGGCGAGTAAGATAATTCTTTTTGTTTGTGAAGCCTGCTGAGATTGATGACCATGGCAATGTATTCACCCACATAAACGCATTTCAGTTGATTGGAATGTCTTCATGCCTTGATCTTTCTGGCTTCTTTGAGAAAGAGGTGAACTTAGTTTTCTTCTTATTCTCTTTTTGTGTTTTATTGCAGCTATCTTTAATTTTCATCTGCAAAATTCTAGCTTCTCATAGGTATTAAAATAGCATATTATTTCAGGACTCGAGACCAGTAGGGTAATGTTTCTAAGTTTTATATTTGTATAAATTTTGTTAATTTTAATTGATTAAGTATTGCAAGTAGCTAAGTTTCACATAAGACTCCGATTGCGATATGATCTCCAGATTTGGCCATTGCAGGATGTTTCTGAAAGAATGGTCAGATTCACTTCAAATCATTCATCAACAGAATTGTTTGAAAGGATTGAGGACATTGTTACAGAAATGGGATTTCATGTTCAGAAAGGACACGGAAAAGTAGGCATCTCTTTTCTTCTTTCATTAACCTGAACATGATTTTACATGCATGATCTGTCCTAGAAAGTTGTTTCTTGATAGCTTATAAAAATTTAGGACCCATTTGGTAACGGATCAAAGTCAAGGTCAATATTGAGACTAACGAATTATTTTTGTAAATTAATATTTTTTTTATCAAAATTGACCCTAAAATAATTCAAAGTTTGAAAAACTAATTATTTTTTTATAATAATTTAATTTAATAGTTGTGTAAAATAATTAATATTAAAATTGCTGCCCTTGGTTCTAGTCCATTACCAAATGGGGTGTTATATTTCATGAATCAGATCAAATATATTTATGTCCTGCAAAGACTAATTTACATCCATTTTTATTTGCAGCTTAAGATTATTCAACAATGCCTGTCAGCCACTGCTGAGGTAACTAACGTTCAATTTGCTCATCCCCTGCTTTGTCCGTGAAGTTCAACACGCTACTAGCACCTGCATTATCTTTCACCTGTATTGTAGTGCAGTACCTGTATTTGATATTTATCAGAATTGCCTTGTGAAATCCAGGTGTTTGAGCTCAGTTCTTCCCTGTTTGTGGTGGAGCTTCGAAAAGTGCATGGAGATTCCTCTTTGTATCATCAGGCATTTCTCTTGTGGATTGTCCGTTGAAGAGGACTTGTTCCAAATTCATTTGGGATGCAAAAAATTGAATTTAGCTTATGATTTTTCTGTTCTTGCAGTTGTGTGAAAGGCTGGTGGGAGATTTAGGTGTCTGTTCCAGGTCGCAACTTCTGACAACCCAGCCTTTGATGCCTGAGTTACCTGGATTCGAAGGGGACATGCCTGTTGCTGCTGTATGATTAGTGTAGTTTTGGTACTGTCCTGCACGTAGCAGACATTAGCTAAAGCCCCTAAGCATTATAAAAAACATCTGATGCCTTAATCAAATTGTTGTAATTAAACTAATAGAATGATTTACATTTGTTTTTTGGGTTGCAGATATGCCTTGTAAATGGAACTATGCAATTGCATATTTACTTTCTACAAGCCATATTAATATTGGTGTTATGATTGTTGTTGAGTTTCTGCTACAAAAGCCCACCGGGTCAACAAACAATGCAACGTGAAACATCAAGAGAGCCCGGGACAAGCCTAAAACTGCAGGCTACCGGAAAAAAGGGCCCAAACAATGCACTGCGGAAATACGTGGGTTGTGGACCCAGCAGTCTCTCAAGAAAAATCTCATGAAATTGATTTTGATTTCTTGATTATCAAAGTCAAGTAAAGGAATCACCGTCACCATCACCATCAGTTTTGGAAGTACTAATAATCTACGTGGAAATTCGTTTTGAATTCCGGATAACGGCTCGCTCATGGTTGTGGCAGCGTCTCTCGATTGGATTTCTCCACGTTTCGCACATCAGAAGAGGAGGCGAGCGGATGGGGTTCTACCCTGTCCCTGCGCGACCCAATTCTCTCGAGCAACCAATCGCGCGCTCAGGAACCGCGGCCGCCGAGCCAACTCATCCCAACCGTACGATCTCGCCCGATTCAGACCAGATCCGAACACTATATAACTTTCCGAACTCCGATCTATTCGATTCCGATATCCGAGTCAACGCGTGAGGATCTAACACGGAGACGCGATGGTTCTCCTCTCGCCGACGATGAGCCCCGCGAATCGCTAGGGATTTCGCCCATCATAGTTTCCAGGTCCGGTTCCGAATCCTTTAGCTTCTTTTTCCTATTCAGATTGGCTCTTTCGTACCATCTCTCTGCGACTCGCTATTCGGATTCCCTTCTTTATTTTTTGGGCAAATGAAATGCTCTTTAGTGTTATTGGAAAATAATCAAAAATGTTTCCCTCTTGTTATACTGTAGTCCAGATGCATTTGTGGTTAAAGAAGAAATTCCTTCACAAGATTCCAGAATTCAAGGGCGCAGGCGATTTCCAGGGAGGTTTAATTAAATTTCATCTCATTGACATGGTTGGAAAGGGGTCAGAGTTTTTCTGCTTTGTTATTTGAGATTAAAGAAATGGCTCCGCTTCGGTCGATTGGGTTGATTTATCCTGATGGGAACATGGTGTTGCGCAAGATAAGGAGAAGAAAAAAAAAAAAAAGTGAAATGCAATTATTGTGGGAAGATAGTCAGTGGAGGCATATGCTGACTGAAGCAACATTTGGCTAGAATTTCTGGTGAACTCACATCTTATAATAAGGCTCCTCAGGAGGTATACTTGAAAATGAAAGAAAATCTGAAGATGAGGGGCATGCTTTTGATTTGCACTCAAATGATGACTATGATGAGGAGGAACATGATGACTATGATTAGCTATAAAATGAAGGGGAAGCAAGTTGCTGGCGAGCAAAGCATGGCTGTCAATATGATCGCTTTTTGCTCATTGGGATATGTTGACCCCGGATGCGAGCATGGTGCTGCTCAAGTCGAGAAAAAGAAACCAGTCAAATGCAACTATTGTCAGAAAATAGTTAGTCGTGGTATAAATCGTTTTAAACAACTTTTGGCTAGGATTCCTGGCGAGGTTGCATTGTGCCTGAGGAAGTATATCTCAAAAGGAAGGAAAACATGAAATGGCATCGAACTGGAAGGTGATGACACCCTGAATATAAGGAAATTACAACTGTCTCTAGAAACTTTGAGGATGATGATGGTGATGATGATGAACTTGCAAATGAAAGAAGGAAAGGTAGGCGTTTAGCTGCTGATCCAGATGTTTCTTATAGTTTGGATGGAAGAAGGAGACCTAGGGGGAGGCCACCAATGTGTGATGCCAGTGGCAAAGAGATACAAGTGAGACAGAGTAGTGTTGACACTGGGTCTGGAAGGACACGAAAAGGTTCTATGCCACAATCCTGCAGGCAACCAATGTCAAGAACAGGGACTGATAGAAGGGTCATAAGGAAGTAATAGCTGCAATTTGCAAATTCTTTTGCTGTGCAGCAATTCCTTTTAATATCGCAAACTCTACATACTTCCACAAGATGTTAGATTTGGTTAGCCAATATGGACAGGGACTGAAGATCCCTTCAAGCAGATTAATATCTGGCCGATTTCTCCAGGACGAACTTTCAAATTTCAAAGAATACTTTTTAGAAATCAACACATCTTGGAGCATTACTGGCTGTAGCATTTTGGCAGATAGCTGAAAAGATGTGCAAGGAAAGACGATGATTAATTTCCTGGTATCTTGCCCAAGAGGGACATACTTTGTATGTTCTGTAGATGCATCAGAGTATTGGATAGATTAGATGATGCGACAAATCTGTTTAACTTCATAGACAAAGTTGTCGAGAACACTGGGGAGGAAAACATTGTGCAGTTAGGGAACTTCTTCCTGATCATGTCTAGTTTTCGGTGTGATTCTCGTTTATGGTTACATGAGATAAACTATTGTTAGATCAGTTTCTTCATCCATTATTCTTTTCATAAATTTGCTTTATTCTAGGTCCTTATTTTGTTTTTTAGGATCTGTGTTGCAGGTAATTACTGAAAAATACTACTTTATATGAAGCTGCTGGAAAGATGCTACAGGAGAAAAGGAGAGGCTTGTTTTGGACAGCTTGTTCTGCATATTTTATGGATCAAATGCTCGAAAATTTTATGAATAAAAAGTCGGTTGGAGAGTGTATTGCTAGAAGTCAAAAGATAACTAAATTTATTATATAATAGGGCCTGTTTAATTAATCTTATGAAAAGAGAATTTACATCAGTGACAGAACTTCTCAAACCAGTTATTACAAAAGTTTGCCACAAGTTTTGCCACATTAAGAATCTGCTAGAAACATAGGTCTGCCATCAAAAGATTGTTCCAATCAAACAGATGGGCTTCATCCCAGTTAGCCAAATCTGATGAAGGAAAGGAAGTAGCAAATACCGTGTGGAACTCAACATTTTGGGAGAAGACGCAATTTGTCAGTTGATTCAAAAGTCAGAATTTTAGTTGCGGGAGGATATCTTCGCTATCGTTGTGTCGCTCGACGTTTGGAGCACATCTGTAGTTTTTGTCTGATTCAAACTCTGAGCCTGCTGTGAGAAAATAGCTTCTGTGTGCTGTGATACTCTGTAGACCTGGAACCTCGTGTTCCCAAAATTTTTTTTTTTTTTTTTTTTTTTAAAAAAACTCTATTTTGCTGGCGTTGAATTATAGCTGGAGTGGCAATTTTCATTTGGAGTTTTCTAATGGAAGTTAAAACGGTCTAATGGACGCATGAAGCATATCCTCACGGTCTCTTCTGCCTCCGATGGTGTCTGAGAAGACCAGACGCCGCCTTGTGTGCCACAAACTCAACAACCCGGATATTTTGCCACGTTTCCATGCGAGGCGGATCTTGTTTTCGACGGCTTCCCGATTCACCGCTTTGTTGCTTTTTTTTTTTTTTTTCTTTTTCTTTCTAATTCTCAATGTCTTTTCGAGTATCGAAGGAAAGGCCTGGTTGCGATCCGAAGATTCCATGTTCGCGGCTTCGCGGAAAGGCAAGGTCATAATCAACATCTCTGACCTCTTGTTTCCAATCCCTGTGCTAAATTGTTCTTTTTCAATGATTTTTCATTGTTCTCTAGGTTTTCTTGCTGGTTCTCTAAAAATGCGATCGGTGTTGTTCGAAGATTTTGAATCATCGGTGGTCGTTCATATATGGATTTGGATCCTCCAAATTTTCTTTTCCAATCTATATTTTATTTTGTAACAAGAGATTCGTTCTCCCTCAAACAAAGCCAGCATTGAGGACATTCAGCAACTGTCCAAGTTCTTGGAAGACTGGAATAAAGAGTTGCTGGCTTCTGATTCTGCTTCTAAGAACAGGTAACAGTCCTGATTCCACTAGTTCGCATCAACGACCCTTCTTTTTTCTTTCTATTAATGCTATTTATTCACCGACTCATGGGATTCACGCTGCTTCTTTGATGTTTTCTATTTGGATTCTCCCTTGAGGGGAAAGCCTGTTCTTTGACTCAAGATTGAATCTTTTCCATCCAATGCTTCTTTGTTTTTTTTTTGCCGGTAGATAATGCTTATTTGATTTTCTTTATTTGGATTCTTTCTTGAGGGTAACGTGTGTTCTTGACTCAAAGATTGAATCTTTTTCCATCCAATTGAAGGCAATTGACGGTGTACTCAGAATGATTCAGAAGACATTGTTGGCTGATTAGTTTCCTCTAGTTCCCAACACCAGAATATGTTTCCTGAAACCGTAAATTATGGCAGATATGATATTGTGGAAGTCATGTGAGATAACATCATTTAATACAAGTATCTTAGCGTCACAAAGCCTAACACGCATTCATGTTTCAAAATTAAATTTTCCTTGTAAAGCCTAACAAGCATTCAGTAAAAAAATTCAAAATAAATTTTCCTTGTATATATTGATCTTGGTTCTCTTTGTGTGGAGAGCTTTTCTTCCACGAAGTAGCATATGTTTTAAATATCCAGAGAAACAATAACCATACTGAGAGGAAAGATCCTTTACTAGGTAATATTTCTGGTATTAGACATTGCAATACTGATGTTCAACACATGGAACAAACCTATCTGCCACAATTCCTATGCATATACTATACATATGAAACCCCATGTCCTTAATCGACATAAACAACCAAAATTTCCCCCTGAGACCCCTACTAAGTTTGACATAATAGAAACACCATCCAAGAAACCTATATTCACATAGCATCTCAAGTTCTTTCCTAGACATCCATCAAGCTGTATACCGCTATAGCTATTCATAGCATTCACCATAACACCATCATATCTAACTGGTGATGCAGATTGTTGCCACAACAGATAGCACCAATACCCTGCCAGTAGCAAGAAGGTTTGAGTTGCTAATGCCTCCGCTGGGGGTATCTGACCCAAAGACTGTACTTGGTCCTGCAGTGTTGTTTGTGTTCAACACTGGTCCAGATCCTGCACCAGCTCCACCACCTACTGCACCACCCCCAAGTGTGCCGCCACCCACGAGACCTCCACCAGCTGTGCCACCACCAACTGTACCTCCACCTGCTGCACCACCACCAAAAGTTGAAGGGGGATTGAAACTGGAAGTTGAGCTGCACAGAGAAATAGAAGTTTCTATTTACTGAAGTAGCACTTTTTTGAGGGTAATTGTTTCATGTTGCATAGTCATCTACCTTGATGATGGGAAGACGCAAGATCCTGAACCTGCCAAAATTCCATCACATCAGTCTTGTCTTTAAAAAGATGATACAAGTAGGTATGGATCGATACTATGAAACATGATTGCAGAAATCACTTGCTCTCCACTTACAACTGAGGAATGAATACAGGGCATATGAGAAACTCTAGCATTTGATTAAAGTATTATCTTACTTGGGTTAATGCTGACTATGGTTGCTGTTCCTCCAAAATCACAGCTTGTGGGCACTGGGTTCTTCTGGTAGTAGCTATTAAAGGCATATGAAGCATGGGCCTGGATGCTATTTGGATTGTAACAGTTTCCCATTACCTGGATTGCTGAGCAGTCAGCCCCGCCAATTCCACAAGCATAATCAAGGGCATCCTGGAGTGCAGCATCTGTTGCGTCAGTTTTGGCCACACACCAGCTCTGTCCTGAAGTTACTGGGGAAACAGGGCTTTTGCCAGGATTATTAACTGGTGTAATTGAGGGCACTCCAGTTAATGGTGGAGGATAATTTGTTGCAGGATTTGTCACTGGAGAAGTCACAGGCATTGTTGGTGGTGCTGTCACTGGATTGGTTGGATTGGTTACAGGTGTCACTGGCGGGGTTGTTATGGGTGTTGGCATAGGATTCATTCCTGGGACTGTGGTTGGAGCTGGATTTGTGGAAGGTACGGTAATGGGTGTTAATGGGTTAGTGGGCAAGATGTTTACAGGATTGGTAGAAGGGATAGTGACGATTGCAGGCGAAGGGTTTGTAGACGGGACTGTGATCGGTGGTGTTGTCACCGGATTTGTAACTGGGGTGACTGAGTCATGGATGGCTTCCTTGTGTACAGACATGAGCTTGTGTTCACGGAGAAGCTCTCTACGAGAAGGAAAGATCATTTGCTCTTCCCACCTGACTTTCTTCTTCTCAGTTACTCTGGCTAGTGAAATCTCTGCAAAGATGGCAAAAAAAATCTCTTTGATCTCAGCATGGTTCTCCATGGCTTTCACCACGCTCTTAGTGAATTCTGCTATTTCCATTCCACTTGGGACAGCAGAACTCTTCACATTCAACACTATGGGAACTTCAGAATCACAGAAAACACTGAATCCACCGATGGCTTTTTGGACAATAGAATGAACAAAGGCATCTCCCGAGCTTAATTCTCCATCCACTTGGGTCTCCACAACAACAAAAGATTCAGCATCCTTGATAAACTCAATAATCTTTCTCAGTTCCTTTTTCTCACTCTTGTTCAAGCTCTCCAGCGTGGGCAGTGAAAGCTTAGCTGAAACCTTCACCTCATGTTTATGGTCCAAGGTTTGCAGCACAGAGTAGAGAGTCTTTAAGGTTGGGAAGAGTGGAGGAAGTTCAAAGTTGCTGCTGGTAACCAGGACAATTGTAATATTTATATGTCGGAGATAACTGATGACATTTCTTCTGAGCCAAGAGGTGGCTGAGGCTTTTGATTTAAGAAGTTCTTCCGCATAAAATTGATTCAAGCAAAGGTCGACAGAAACGCCAGTGCCCGCTAATGAGCGTAAGAAGGCTTCTTCAGAGCCTGCAAGAGCGACTCTAAACTGGGAAGGAGGTATCTTGTTTCTCTGCAGGAAAGAGACTGTTTCTGAGGGCAAAGACGAGGTATGACTCTCTCTCCTCGCATCATATGAGAAACCCGTTAAGGTCCCTGAAATGGAAGTAGAAATAGACAGCTAACACCCATTCATGACAAGAACATTCAACTGCTCAAATCAAAAATACAAGTATAAAGGTTTTCTTCCTTCGTGATATGGTAAATCAAATCAGAATTAGGTTACGAACCCCAAAAGGTCAAGCGATCGCAACAATAATGGCTGTTAAAGATAGGGGAAATACATGTCTTTCTTATCTTTTACCTTTGAGAGACAGAAGATAAAAGGGTTTAGATGAGATACTGACCTGCACTGCAGACAATGCGAAGGGAGAGGAGGAAGGAGAAGATGAGGCGCTTGTTGACAATCCCTTGAGCCATTAAAATGTTCTGGAAATTGTGGGAAGAGGATTGATTTCTATTGTGTGATTTTAACCAAGACAGTGCCTGGAGAGCACATTGTGAGAGAAGAAGAGAGGAATCCAAGGAGAGTGGCGAGGGATTTGTAATGGAGGAAAAGATGCAGCTTTTCTTTTGAGAAATTGATTATTTTTAAAGAAAGCTGCAACTTGAGGGAGTAAAAGCGTGAGTATATTATATATGTGTGATACAGCAGAAAGGAGGGTATGAGAAAAGTGAAAGAAAAAAAAGGGAAAAATAAGAAATGCGTGAGTAGACACTGTCGGGAAATGGTATTGAGTTACACATAAATATGAGTAAGAAATAAAGAGAGCAGGATTACAATGGTGACAGTGGATCCACCTTCCAAGGAATCAATCCTTCTTCCCACTTGTTCCCCCTTGTATTACAAACGGACTAAGCAATCCGTTAGCATGTTCCTCCGGGAAATAGATTCTTTAACATGTTTGTTAATTAATGCGCTAATTATGCATGCTTACTGATAAAGCTGCTGTTGTTGAAAGCATTGACTGACCATCGCGAGAAGATACTGCAGGAACACCTGGGTTGGTGTTAGCCATCGAGTGCTCCTGCGGAGCACATGAAGAGGGGAGTGGGCACCTTTTTATCCTTGGACCAAATTGAAAAGGAGGCTGAACGAGAACTGGAGGCGTGAGGCTCGCATGTGCGCTGATGTGTCGAAGGAAACGGCGTCAAGAAGAAGAAGAAGAAGAAGAAGAAACAAGAATGGAGGAAAAGTTGTTGACGATTTAAAGTTGTAGTGTTTTGTTTTGGAGCATTTTTGAATTTGAAGACGAAGACCGAACTGATATAAAGCAGTATGTATACGTGTGTGTGTGTGTGTGTGTGTTTTGTTGAGTGGGATTTTAGCTTTTGAGAGAAAAAGAGAATCAGACGTCTCCATTTTGTTTTGTAGCATTATGCTTCTTTACACATATTCTCAGAGAAAGAGATGATAAGGGTTGTGAATCGGCTCTCTACCAGACTAGTTTACCGATTAATTTAAATGTTTGTGAACAAAATCCTCCCAAAAAAAAAATTAGTGTCAGGGGGTTATTTGTAATGTAAATCGTCCCTGCTTCAAGGGGGTTACATGTAAAAAAACAATATTTGGTCTTCGTCTTCTTGTCATTTAGGTAAACATGTATGATAGATTAAAAAAAATTAAAATAAAAAGAGAGAAAAACTCTTTTTTGGGCTGTTGTTGTGTTTCGTAACAATTTGACGTAGAATGTAGGTTTTCTTGGTTTAGGGAAAAAATAGATGTCAGGTTTTACCCCACCCTCTTGATCATACTACAGGCGTCATTCTCATCTTCTTTCCGTCTCCCCAATTCGTATATAAAATCTGCAAGTTTTCTATGTATTTCTTCGATTTGGTTTAATGCAATTACAATTTGGTATTTGAAATCTTTGGATAGTTCACAGGCAGTGCTTAATTTCGTTTAGGGCTTGATTGTGATGTGGGGAATATAATTAAGACCCTAGTATTTTTTTCATTATCGCTTAGTGAATTTTTAGATCTTTTTGTGATTCGAGAGACTCAGGTGCGAGGAGGACAAAACAAACAACATATCCTCACTGAGGCGCGAACTCGTCCAGGGTCCACAGACCAAGATGCAAGGCAGGCTCTGATCCTTGGCAGCACATCATCTATCACATTGGCTGGCCCGCGTCAAAAACTCTCAGCATTCCGCTCACACCAGATCTGCCGCCACATTGCAATAACAGCGACTCCGAATTCCTTAAGACAATTGATCTCCAGTTGACACAAATCTATGAATGCCACGTTCAAGAGACTTTTTGTCGGCAGGGGCAGCCTTGGATTACTTGGCCTGCTTGGCGAATAACGGATTGCACTGTGGACCAACCAAGATTGTTTGGCGCACTGTGGACCGTCAACAGGCGTTATTCTTACTTCGGATCTGAGAAGAAGATATGTGGTATAGTTGTCAACCAATGTGCCCCTTGGGCAGTTCTCTAAAAGCCGTCCCAAGCTGCAAAAATATGGCACGTGACTCAAAACCAAAAAAAAGACGAGATGGTTAGGAGGCATAAGGATGGGATTCAGCAGGACAGCTTGCGGAGAAGCAACGAACGCCTCCTCTTTTTGGATAGAAACTCGGACTTCCATCCATATGAATATGAATATACGCGCCCACCTGAACAAAGTAGAAAGCATCCCTAACAAAGTAGAATACCAGAGTCCCACAGCCAAGATGCTTCCACACAAGACCACGTACGATCATGGAGCACTGCCAAACCAGAAAGAATCTCTAACGACTATTCCGCTTATTCTACAACAGACATCGAATCTGGAATCCCACTTCACCAACAAGAGTTAGATTCTATGCAGAATTGAAAGTGAGACCCCAACTAATTGAGCATGCCACCAGAAGCACAATTCAAATAAAAATAAGAATTGAAAACAGATGGAATGCCCCTTTGGCCAGCATAATAATAGAGAAACATTACATACGCTCTTCCTTATCCTTGCTTTTCCAACATAAATCCAACTTTAAGAAAAAAAAAAATGAAAGATAATCGCAAGTCCTTTGTTTCTTCAGCAACAGAACAACACGGCCAAGCTAAAACCCACAAGTAGAAACTTGCATATAACAACAAGGATGGCAATATAGACCACCATCATAAACTAAAACTAGGACCAAATATAGAGATAGCAGCAGAGCAAAACAAGCAAGTTCCTCACCTAAGCAGACAAAGAAGTAATCATATGCTTGTATTGCCTGGATGTATGGATCTAGGCCGCAGGCTTCTCCCACTTGAGGGGCTTCACCAACTCCCAGGTGAAGTCTGGGTCATCCCTGCCAAAGTGTCCATAGGCTGCAGTCTTGAGGAACCTGCCATTGCCTCCTCTCTTGAGATCAAGGTTAATGGTGATCATCCCAGGCCTGAAATCAAAGTTTTCCTTCACAATCTTCAGGATCTCCTTGTCTGAGATCTTGCCAGTGCCATAGGTGTCCACAAACACAGAGAGAGGCTCAGGCACACCAATGGCATAAGACACCTGGACAATGCACCGCCGAGCAAGACCATTTGCAACAATGCTTTTGGCTGCCTGCCTGACAATGTAAGCTCCACTTCGGTCTACCTTGGTGGGGTCCTTGCCAGAGAAGGCACCACCGCCATGGGCACCCCAACCACCATAGGTGTCAATGATGATCTTACGGCCAGTCAGCCCAGCATCACCATGAGGGCCACCAATGACAAAGCGGCCAGAGGGGTTAAGGTGAAAGATGGTCTTCTCGTCGAGGTACCGCTCTGGGATCACAGGCTTGATGACATGCTCCTTAAGGTCAGCAGCAATCTCATCATTGGTCACAGTCTCGTCGTGCTGGGTGGAGATGAGGACAGTGTGAACACGGATGGGGACCCTGGCACCATGTTCATTGCGGTATTCCACAGTAACCTGCAACAGCACAGCACAATTTAAATCTCCTTTACCAAGTAACACTTGCAGTACTGAAAATTATCCCAAGGATGAATGGTTGTCTACTAACCTGGGTCTTGCCATCAGGCCTGAGCCAGGGGCATGTCCCATTCTTGCGGACCTCAGTGAGGCGGGCACCGAGCTTGGTGGCAAGCACATGGCTGAGGGGCATCAGCTCAGGGGTCTCATCAGTCGCATACCCAAACATGTGTCCCTGGTCGCCAGCGCCAATCTCTTCCGGGCGCTTGGTGAAGTGGCCATGGACACCCTGGGCAATATCAGGGGATTGCTGCTCAATGTTGACAAGCACCTTGCAGTGGTCGGCATCAAGACCCACATCATCAGACACAAATCCGATGGATCGGCAGGTGTCACGAACAATCTTCTCATAGTCGACATTGGCCTTGGTGGTTATCTCACCAAAGACCATGACCATGTCGGTCTTGGTGCAGGTCTCACAGGCGACCTTGCTGTCAGGGTCCTGGGCGAGGCAGGCATCAAGGACAGCATCGGAGATCTGGTCACAGAGCTTGTCAGGGTGCCCCTCATTGACGGATTCAGAGGTGAAAAGGAAGGTGTCAATCTCGGCCATCTTCTTAGAGCTGAACGAGCAAAAGATAATAAATTATATATTTCGCGAATGAACTTTTGCAGCCTAAGTTGCAATTTTTTTATGATGCCCCGAAATCAATATATGAGAAAAGGTTTGAAATTGGGTAGACAAAGTAATGGGATCCTTTTCCATCCGAGACAAAAATATCATACTATCATTACTCATAGAAAGAGAACCCACTAAAACAATAACGCCAAGGAACCTCAGATCCATGAGTCAGGATCCACTAAGCTCAGAATGGATGACATTACAAGATTCCAACAACCACGAGACATCTAAAAATCAGAACCCAGTAAAAAGGAAGAATGATAAACAAAGTCCGATATCTCAGAACCAAATTTATCGCCAAGTATCAATCGCAGAATTAGGTTAAAAACGAATTTTTCTTTTTTGTTTTTCAGATTTTGCAGCATAGGAAATAAAGGTGCCCTGAGATCTGGCAGAAACAAACTCTCTGCGACTTCATATAATACAAACTTCGAACAACTTCTCAAGAAAAATGTACTAGAAACAAATAAGAAAATGCAAAACTTGCCATAACGTGGCAGTTTCCTTAATAGGACACCAAAACTTCCCATAGATCGGCAAGCTACTTTCACAGTTCATCAGAAAGGTACACCACAATCACATATGCAGTCATTTCAATGCTAAAAAGCCTAAAGCAAATCTCAAACCAAAGAGCGAAAAAAGGGCCAAAAAAATACTAATATTCCCAGATCCAGACCACAACTCCTAATAAAACAAACGAGCCCGACCAGATCCTCTAGATCCAGCAATCACAGGCAATGCAAAACAGCCCCGAATCGACAAGATCTGACACATTTCTCCTCCACAGATCCAGATCTGAACTAGAACTCCGCAACAAAAGTCCCCAAAACCACACAATGAACACCAGATCCACGATTCCCACCCATAAAACAACAACAAATCAGTTAAAAAAGCAACAGAACCCACCACTCGAAGAGCATCCACGGGATATTAAGCGCAACGACGAGAAAGAAACGAGGGGTAGAAGCACTAACCTGAGGGAGCAGATGAAGAGAGAAATATAAGGAGGAAAGCGAAACCCTAGCTCCGGCGGTGCGAAGAAGTCGGGAGGGCCTCCGAATGGATGGATCCGAGAGATAAAAGACGAAAGTTCTCTGCCACCCCCTTTCACGGCCCTTGCTGTTCGCCCAATGCCCGCTATTTATAGACTTGGCGTAGACTCGAGAGCGGATTGACTGGGCGAATCAAAGATGAGCCTTCCTGATGCCACATGCGGAAATTGCCACCGTCGGATCTGACCTCGTCGAGTATCTCCCCAGCCCGTCACCGGCTGCAGCCCGTGGTCACCAACCTTGGTGGGGCGCTTAGGGACGTTAAGCCGGCTAGGTTCATTTGTATCCGCCTCGGCTCGGGTCGGCTTGAGCCACCAACGAGGATCAGCTGGTCATTAAGGCACCGAGATCAAAATTAGAATTAATATTTTTTAAAATATATATATATATATATATATATAATTAATATTATTTATTTTATATTGTTATTAAATTAAATAATTTTTTAAAATTTAAATTATTATAAAATTAATTTTAATAAAAAAAAATATTAGTTTTAAATTTAATTCCAAAAAATTGATGTTGTCCATCTCTTGCGGGCAGCTTGGCTTTAGTGGTCAATCAGAAAAACAAAGTATAATTTGACTGGATGAGGTTCGCCGGAGATGTTTTTGAAGTTTGAATCGCTGGTGATTTTCTGACTTCTCGGCCAACCTCCTAATTTTCCAAATCCTCCTGCCCTGAACGAACGAACGAAGGTGTGCATCTGTTGAAGGGCAGATCAATAACAAGGACGTATACCTGCGCGAGGCAGCGACTCGCAAGCAACCTTTTAGCTCAGTGGGTAAATTTGATTCCACATAGAGGGCACACTTGGTATTTCAAACTCACGGAAAGGCAGCTGCCGGCGAAGCTATGAATGAGCTCGATCGAGCTCAGCGAGTCACGGGGCCACCCCAGCTGTTCGGATTTGACACGTGTCGGTGGCAACGGAGTTGGTGGAAAATGACGGGCATTGAAATCCGAAACGGTTCTGCACTCGAAAGCGGACCCGAACTGGTTGGATCGGGTTAATAAATTCAGAACCGACATGACACGTTGCCACGTGGCGCTCACGTGATTCGGGCTTCGAAGAAAGAAAATCTCTTCGACTTGATTTAATTAATTTTTATTACTCTCGGACTTACTAAAATAAAAAAAGTTGGCGGCACGGCCATTCTCATGAGGCCCGCGTTGAAGACCATTCATCAACCATTTTTATTTTCGACAAAAATATAAAAAAAAACAATTTCGTTTTTTCAGGGACAAGTAAAGAAAAGCAGAATAATGCACGCCTTCTTCTCCTTGAAAACATCCCGGACGATCAGGACTCACCTGATGATCTGCTTTGCGGCTAATTGAAGTCATTGGCATGTTAAACAGCTTGTTTATCTATATATAATGTGATATTTAAGTAGAAACATAAAGATTTCATATAACTAACTCTGTACTATAATTAACAAAATATATCACTATTATATCTCCAGCATTTATCATTATCTTTGTTTTCTATTTAATTTTTTATTTTACCAACATTTTAAATATTGACTGAAATTTAAACGACTGAAAAATAATTTAAAAAAATTAATATTTTTAAGATCATAAAATATTTAAGACAGTTGAAATGGTTAAAATAGTTAAAATAAAATGATCAAAATATATCACTTTCCATATATTCCGAAATTAAAACTTTATATATATTCCGAAATTCATCAACCATTAAAATTGGTCGCGAAATTAAAACTTAAAATCTTAGATTTTATGTCAATTTTTTACCTTATTTTACTTCAACTTAGACATTTTGTTATGTATTAGAAATAATCACAAGAATTTGGCTTTTATTATTGTTTTGGTAAATATTTATTTTGTTTGTTTGCAACGCATTATGCAATTAATTGATTCAATCAGGGGATGCTCGCGAATATCGATAATGCAGTGGGTAATCTGTAAATATAATTGGCGCAGCGAAGTTTCACAAATATCATTAATTCTGTGGGTAATCTGTAAAATCATTAATTCAGGCCTCTTCCATAAAATATTTAAAAATCATAGGACAATTTGCAAACTTTTCAATTTAAATCAGGACACCAAATTTAAATATCAAAACTACAGGGGTTTGCCTACAAATAAATTTTTTTTCGCCGGCCACACGTCCTGGACCCTCCACGAAGCCTCTTCCTTCTCCGGTTTCGCTGCGTTCTGGTTGAGTTCCGGAAGCGCCGATGTCGGAAATCAAGCCCGGAGATCCATTCAAGCTCCGGCCTGGCCCCTACCTCGGTGAGGTTTCGGCTCTCTCCTTTTTCCCCGTCCCCGACCACCTCTCCCCGTTCCCCTTCCTCCTCGCCGGCGCCCGATCCGAGCTTCTCCTCTACGGTATCCGCTCCTACGATCTGATCAAATCCGAACGCATTTTTCAAGGCATACGGGTCCATGGAATGACGGTTCGAGCTCCTCCTCCGTCGCCGTGTCCGGCGAGCGGCCCGTCAAGCTGTTCCGCCCCCGTGTGGAAACCCTGTCGAGCGTCGATGTGATGCTGGATCAAGAAATCCCTCGATTCGATCACTGGGTGCTTGATTTGTGTTTCTTGAAGGTAATGTTTTAGTTTTGCGGCGTCCGGTACGATTTTTAATGAGGCGAGCATGCTCCCTTTTCTAGAAAAGTGTTTTTGGCGCTATTGATTTCTAGAACTGATTAGTTTCTGCGCAAAGATTGTTGTCTGGAGGCTTTGCCGTCAAGGAATGGATCGTTAATGCTGCAACATAAGAAGGCGCTGATGAGGAGGAGAACCATCATTGTCAGACCTTAGTTTATCTGACGCTCTTTGGCCACAATGCTAGAATCTGGGATTGTTATTTATCTGATTATGTAAGTATTTACACTTTATTTCCTTTGATTGGTCTTTTTTTGATATCCGTAGAGTTACGGTGTTCATGCAAGACCATGGATACACTTTAAATGAAATGGGAATTGGGCCATGCACTATGGACCTCTCAGGTGCCTCAATTTTTAGCACTTTGTTTCTCAACATATAATTGGTTTTACTTTCCATTTACATAGCTATTGCAGCTGGTGAAGACTGTACCTGCCGTGTGTGGGGAATGGATGGCAGACAGCTCCTGATGAATAGAGAGCATGTGTAAGTTTGTAATCTTTTCGTACTAAATTCAGCATACAAGTGGAAGCATCCTTTCACACTGCATAAATATGCTTTTAATAATTATCCATTAGTGAAATTGTTATAATACTGTGGAAGAGGTAAATGGTGATGTTTATATGATCCAACCTCTCCCTTCTTGTCACTGCTGGTTTTGATGCTGTGATCAAAGTACACTTATGCTCTTCTCCATCATTTGAGGAGGCACCAAAACATGTGGATATGATCAAGTCAAGGGAGCATACGGAGATCTTTAGTATTTGTGCACCTAAAGTACCTAAACAGCTTGGTTTGATGAACAGGTAAAATGGTTTTTGGTCTATCTGCATTTCTACGAATTTCAGTTTGGTTGTGGAATCACTCTTTCCGTTTCTTAACTTCTACCACCCATTTCTCTGGTTGCTTATTGCTTTTATGTTATTATATTTGTAGGCAAGCAGTTGTCTTCCAATTTGCTTTATTCTGCACGAAGCTTGTCCTGGAAATTAAGTTGAAGGAACTTAAAGCTAAATTGACTAAAGAGTCGAAGACTATACTGTCTGAAACACTGGGATATTATATTCTGAACATCACCTTGAAGCCCATAACTGACAGCGGGACAAGGACCTCTCCGGATCCTAGATTTTACTCCGGATATCGTCTAGAATTGCCAATCCTTAACAATGCAGTGTTTCGTTTAATTATTTTTTCGCTGTATCCCTGATGTATGGGTATTTGTAAAATATGTCGCACCGATTTAGTACTAGGCGAGGATGTTCTAGCGTAAATTATCCGTTTGATCAATAAAACCTTATTATTTATTGTTTGTTTCGATTACTGTGCAAATCAACACTCTTGCATACCATCGTGACTGGCAACGGTGATTGCGTTGTTTTGTTATCATTCAAATTCTACGTATTAAATCGGGAAAAAACGAAAGAAAAAAAAATCAGGCAGGCATTTCCAAATATGAAGCTTCTCATTGATGAATAATACTGGTACAGATGCGCAAGGATCCTTCAATGATGATGCCAATGCAAAGAATCTCTAGTGTACAAAGAGGAATACTCTCACTCACTTGCCAGGCACGAAGTTGGTGGCGTAGGCCCAGGCGTTGTTGTTCACCGGGTCGGCGAGGTGGTCTGCGAGGTTCTCCAGGGGGCCCTTGCCGGTGACGATTGCCTGGACGAAGAACCCAAACATGGAGAACATGGCAAGGCGCCCGTTCTTGATCTCCTTCACCTTGAGTTCTGCAAAAGCCTCCGGGTCATCGGCCAGCCCCAGTGGGTCGAAGCTGCCGCCCGGGTAGAGCGGGTCGGTCACCTCCCCTAGTGGCCCGCCGGCAATGCGGTAGCCCTCGACGGCGCCCATCAGAACAACCTGGCAGGCCCAGATGGCCAGGATGCTCTGCGCATGGATGAGGCTCGGGTTGCCGAGGTAGTCGAGCCCTCCTTCGCTGAAGATCTGCGCGCCGGCCTTGAACCAGACCGCCTCGCCGAACTTGATGCCGTTGCGTGCGAGCAGCTCCGGGAAGACGCAGCCGAGCGCGCCGAGCATGGCCCAGCGGCAGTGGATGACCTCGAGTTCCCTGTTCTTGGCGAAGGTCTCGGGGTCGGCAGAGAGGCCAGCGGTGTCCCAGCCGTAGTCGCCGGGGAACTCGCCGGTGAGGTAGGATGGGGGCTCGCCGGAGAAGGGGCCGAGGTACTTGACACGGTCAGGGCCGTACCAGGGGCTGCCGGAGGAGGCGGGCTTGCCGACAGCCTTCCTCATGGAGACTCGGCCACTCCCGGTAACGGCAGGGAAGGCAGATTGGCGGCCCAAGGGGACAGCCTTGCCGGTGAGGAATGGGGAGGAGAGGGCCGTGGTTGCCATTAGAGACGAGCTACAAAATTTGCTTGTAGGGGTAATGGTGTGTGTGCATGGAGTGCCAGGAGTTTATATGTAGAGGGAAAGGTAGGGTTCGGCAGTCTATCAGAGTGGATTGCGAATCTCCTGCTTGGTTTTGATTGGCTCTCGAGAATTGTCAAACTGCTCTTCGCAGCTTCTCAGCCAATCCATATTCTCCCTTCTTGATGCTTGGCTGGCAAATTCATGGCCTCGGGAGTGCCAAAAATCAGGGCGAGTTGTTGCACATAAACCCCTCTTAAGGTCTGTAATTACATTCACGTATAGCCTTTACATTCTGAAATAATATCGAGGGTGTAAATGCCTATTTGCTCGAGATGGTTATACCGGTTTTTTTTATTTTATGAACGGTTATAAGTCGAGATAGAAACACTTAATTACTTTCGGAGGCCTAGATTAAGTAGGTTAAACTCTGTAAGAACAACGTACGAACTGACCGTAAGTCAATTTTAAGAATGAACCTCTTAATTAGGGTTCTAATTGTCAACCAAACACCAGTAGAGAGGGGAGGAACTGACTAATGGAATAACTTTCAAATAAAAGATTTTTTTTTAGAACAATCAGGGATTTATTATTTCATAGCTTTGCCGTAGGACAAAGAACAAAACAATACAAAGGTTTGTATTCTTACAAAAATACAGAAAGATATGCAGCAGTAAAATCTCGTAAAAGAAAAAAAAAATCGATTATAGAAAACGTACAACTAACAAAATCAAACCTTCTCTAGTAAGCAAAAGATAACAAAAAGCTTTTAATTGTCTGATCTCCTAGGGCCCATTTGAAACGGGATCAAGGTCAAAGTCAAGATTAAAAGAAGGAGTAAAGTGTAAAATACTAATGCGATCAAGTAAATCTCGTTTGATTACTGATCTGGCTAGCAGATAGTTAAAATTTTTTGTGGACAAAAATACCTTCCGATGAGTACTGTTTAAATAGTACTGTTTATCTTCTTCATGAGATACCCCCGACGTCGTCGGACAAGCTCGCCCGGGCAGCTCGAGCGCAGAACTCGCTGGCCGAGCTCGCGCGCGGAGTTTGCCGGCCGGCGTCTCGGGGGGTTTTTTGGGGGTGGAGGGAGAAAGAATATATATAGTTAAGGTTTCGTGACGGTTGAATCGAAATCCGACAGTTCAGATGAACCGAGGGCATTTTAATCAAATCCGACTTATAATTTAAATAAATTAAATAATATTAGTACGATCAAATTTTTAATATTTAGAAGATAATTTAATCAGGACGGTTCAACATGACCCTGACCCATTCCAAATGACCCCCAACTTCTTTTTTCTGGTTTTTTTCCGTCATGGGACCTGCCGTAATGAAGAGAAATTAAAGCTTTGATATGTTATTAACAACCCTGAGTAGTTTGTATTTAAATTTTTCCTTGTATAGATATAACCACCGTAGCATAGTGGAGTAAAATAATAAAAGCTTCATGTATTCTGCTCTTTTTCTAGAAGGTCCTGTTGTTTTTCTCCTTCCACAGCAATCATAAGATACTAATAGAGGTTAGGTCTCCAATTTTTGCCTTCTAAGCTTCCAATTTTCCCCTCCATCTTGTCCATAAATCAGGAATAAAAGAAGGGGAGTCTGCATATTGAGACTGTCAGGGTTTTTATCCTGAGTGAAAAGGGACACATACAGGAGAGGTATTGTATGCATTCCTTTTGCTCATTACAGACTATACAAGGGTGCTGGATGTCCTTCCAATTCCTCTTTTTTAGAATATCTATTGTAAGTAGTTTTTTAATAGAATATTAACCATACAAAAGTTTTAATCTTTATAAGGCAAGGTAATTTTCAAGTACTTAAATGGAAAAGGGAGATAACACCAGATTCAACCATATGTAAACATAACAGAAAGGGTTTTATCCCACCACCTCCAATTTAAGTTGTCCCTATCCTAATTTAGGTCTGGGGTTATACATCCTCTAATATTTTCTTCAAAAGCTTTGAATTTAGGTGGAGCTCTTCTCCTAATCAAAGTGCCTTGGTTCCTGGCATTGGCTATACTCGCCAATAGATTTTTCCCGTGTAGGATGATGTCAAGGTATAGTATTTCAAGACTAATACCATTCATCCATCTATCTATCCAGAAAAATGTATCTCTCTCATTTCCAAAACTGGATCAATCCTACTCAAAAACTGATTTTTGACACTCAAGACTCTTATTCAAAATACAGAGCATACTTTTAGACTGAAGGAGTGCTAAAACAAGACTTCATCTTTGTAATAGTTGATCAGGATCATACTCCTCTATGGGTTACCTCTATCATTGATGGTAAGCATTTCAAGTTTAAGAATGACTTAGCCACCATTTTGCCAAAAATCAGTGTATCATCAGCATAGTGCATATTCAAAATCCCAAATATAAGCATTTTGTGCAAAATGTAGTATTCAATGGAGGCAGTTAGTATTCATTCAGATCATCCATTGATTCCAAGCTTTCGTCAACTCCAAGGACTGATCCACATGCAGTAAAAATTTTAGATAGAATCGACTTGTTTCATAGCAAGAGATCAGCAATTTTAACAAAGATGTAGACTCTTTTTTTCCCATCAGCTTTTCTTGGGGTTCAACGTAGGATCTCACCTTCTCGGTCATCTTCAAAGATATAATAATTTCTAGAAGCTCCATGTTTGGGAAGCGGACCAAATGTTCTCCCTCTGCCTAATCGATTAATCCCATGGTTTCAGCCATCTTGCAGCATAAATGTCTTAGATGATCTGAGCTGGGTTTGATCACAATATATTATGCCATGTTGTCTATGCTGATTCTGACATCATAATCAAATGAAAGATGGAAAGATTTTAAGAGAATGTGAGAGAGCTCACCTTGTGATTGTCCTCTTGATGACCCGGGCGGCATTGAGGGGCAGGTGGCCGGTTCCTCCGCAACGATGACAACTGATCGGACTGCAGCAGTTTAATACGTGATGCCCCCACTCCATAACTCTCAATCTGTATCCTTTAAGTTTGATCTGCCGTTTTCAGTGCTGACGGGGGAGGCAAATGAATCTACTTTTCAGTAATGAGGATCAGATCGCACCACCCTCCATGTGGGTTTTGCAGGGTCAGATCGCACGACCACTGCAGAGCTCTGGTGATCGCGAGGTCCACTTTTCTCCACGTAGAGATCTGGCCAAATCTTCAGCCAGATCCGTGAGGACGATGGAGGTCATCCTCCCTCTTAGATGGTTGAAGTTACGGCTCAATTAGTAAACTTTGAAATGGGTTCTGGAGTTAAAGTAATTGGTTTCTTCCTAAACATGATTGGACGAATCAGATGGTTAGTTCACCTGCTTTGCACCGACGCGAGAGGTGACGAGTCCTTTTTTTAATTTTTTTCTCGAAAGTGTTTAGGCCTAAAAGACATGATTAGGTTAACAAAACCGCGTGTCTATTATCTAATATAATAGAGTTTCATATCTAATCAGTAATTGCATCTACGGCTTTTGCATTCATAGCAACTCTGTTAGCTTTTTATAATCCATTGCATTGGACTTCTTTAACTCAATATTTCATTAGCCAATGCATAATAACATTTGGTACAGAATGACAAGGTGTAAAGGCTTTTGTGTTCAAGTAATGCGAGACTTTTTTTTGCCCCAATTTACTTCTGAAATGAAAAAAAATAGTATTAAGTCGTCATAAAAAAAAAATAATAAAACTTAAAGGAAATGAAATGGACGGTACAAGTAGCCATATTTTATCCAAATTTGTGTCGTTTTTCGTTGTGGAATTCAAGCTTCATTCATTTTGCACTATATACTTGGACCAAGTGAAGAACCAACTGGTCTCATACTAGCTCCATGGACGCTCCAGTTATTTCCTTGTTTCTCCTAGGTTTAGCCACATTTCCTGCAACTCATGGCGCCAATCTGAAGATCGGTTTCTACGACAAGACCTGCCCGAACGCCGAGAACCTGGTGCAGCAGACGGTGGCCGCTGCCTTCGCCAACGACTCCCGCGTCGGCCCCGGCCTCATTCGCATGCATTTCCATGACTGCTTTGTTAGGGTAAGTCCATGCACGAAGGCACATGTCACCTATTTAGTTCCAAATGAAATAATAACCAGAATGGAATGGTTTATAACTGCATGCAGGGCTGTGATGGTTCAGTGCTACTCGAGTCAACCTCCAACAACACCGCAGAGAAGGACGCCGCCCCGAACAACCCGAGCCTCCATTCCTTCGAAGTGATCGACGCTGCCAAAGCAGCCGTGGAGGCTGCATGCCCATCCACGGTCTCCTGCTCCGACATCCTTACCTTTGCGGCCCGTGACAGCGCCTTCCTAACCGGCAAAATAGCCTACAAGGTCCCCGCCGGCCGCCGCGACGGCCTCGTCTCCAACTCCAGCGAGGTCGTCCCCAACCTCCCCTCCCCCTTCTTCAACGCCACCCAGCTCATCTCCAACTTCGCCGCCAAAAACCTCACCGCCGACGAGATGGTCACCCTCTCCGGCGCCCACTCCATCGGCGTCTCCCACTGCGGCTCCTTCACCAACCGCCTCTACAACTTCAGCAACAGTAACCAAGTCGACCCCACCATTAGCGCGGCTTACGCCGCTCTTCTCCAAAACAAGTGCCCGTCCAACAGCACGCCGTCAACGCCGTTGACGGTTGCGCTGGATATTCTGACCCCAACTGTGCTGGACAACAAGTACTACGAAGGGCTGAGGCTGGGGCTGGGGCTGCTGACCTCCGACCAGGCGTTGATGGATGAGGAGACGTTGAAGGAGGCGGTGGAAAAAAATGCCAAGCACAACAACGGGTGGGCGAAAAGGTTTGCGAGGGCGATGGTGAGGATGGGGGAGATTGAGGTATTGACGGGGACGCAAGGAGAAATCAGGACGAACTGTCGTGTCGTCAATGGCGCTGGTCTTGGATCAACCGCCGGCGCCGGCGAACTCCAGCCCAGCGTGGCTAGCAGTTGAATTCGCGTTCGTGCATGACGCGTATGATACATCCATGGTGGAGTATAAAGAATGGAGATGTTGGAATTAACGATAAATAAAGGAGATTTTGCTAAAAAAAACTGATTTTTCGTTTAAATTGCAATTAGTTTCTGTCTGTGATTGTGTTTCCAATCAGTATCTCCTTTGAAAATAAATCAAGAATGAACCTGTTATATTTCTATACGGATTGGTTTGACCAAGTTCGCTCTACAAACAGGAGGAAGAAATTTGACGGGGGAAATCAACTCTAAGCATTAAGTACTGTTTGGATGAATTTTTAAGAAATTGATCCATCCGTTTCAAATTATTGAAATTGTTTAATTTTAATATTTGGATAAATATTTTCTTGGATGAAATTAAAAATTAATTAATTATTTTAATTTTAAAAAACATATTAAATTTAATATTATATTTGGTATAAAATAAAAAAAATATAAATATAATATATAAACACAAAATATATATTATTTTCCAAAATTAATACTTTATTTATAAGTAAATAAAATAAAATAAAATAAAATATTAATATTAGAAAATACTAAGTTAATTAAAAAATTAATATAAATTTAAAAATGGATCAAAAATAAAAAATTTATAATTATAATACAACTAATTTAGAATTTATTTTTTTTGTTAAATAGCTTGATAAATGTAATATATATATATATATATATATAAAATAAAAAACACTAATATATATATATATATAATTTACAAATATAACATATGTATTATTTTTTAAAAAATAAATACTTTATTTATAAGTAAATAGAATAATATAATATATTAATATTATAAAATATAAGTTAATTTAAAATAAATATAATTTTAAAAATGATCCAAAAATAAAAAATTCTATAATTATAGTACAATTAATTTAGTCTTTATTTAATTTTTTTGTTAAATATTTGATAAACATAAAATACATATTTTCTTAGAAACATAATTTATTATTTTAAAAATTAATATAAGATTTATTTATTATATTTGAAATAACAAGTTAAATAATTTGATAAAATTAAAATTTATAATTTTTTTGAAAAATTGTTTTAGTTAACTAAATATTTTAAAATCAAAACAAGTAAATTAATTTAAAATTTTAAAAAATAAAAATGACCTAAATGTTATATAAATTTATCATTAATTTTCGGACCCCACTACAATTCCCAGCAATTTGATGAATTTCTCTTAAATTTTTCGAAATTCAAAATCGGAATTATCCAACTTTCTCAATTTTAGATTTTGAAATTGAAGCGAATATCGAAATTAGAGAATTGGACTTTTAATCACGATTTTAAATATTGGTCAAAATATTTCGGAATTATTGATTTTGATTTTAATATTGTTGATATTTAAATATAATATTTAATTCTTTATACTATTTTTATATTGAAATTTGTGTTTAGTCCAATTGGTTAAGGCTATGGTTTGCAGTTTCGGCCAGTCCCGAACCGAAACCTTATTTTGGATTTTGGTTAGGATTTACTGTTCATTACTATTCATCTTCACCAACGAGCGCGAGCGGGAGTGCGCGCTGGCGAGTGTGCGGGCGGGAGCTCGCCGGACTCGAGCTCGCCGAGCTCGCGCGGAGGGGCGGGGGGGTGGTGGGGGCGGGGCATGGGGAGGACCTTGTATCCTTCGTGTCCGAACCCAAGGACCCTGCGCACTCGCTAGTCTTCCGTCGCTCTCTCGCCTATCTCGCGTTCTCACCGATCTAACCCGTACTACGGCAAGATGAGGCCGGCCTTACACTGGGGCCAGCGCTATCGCCAATTTAATTTCGACATGCTTATCGATTTCTATCAGATACTGTTCACGTATATAATATTATTCACATAATTATTCATTATTTTTAAAAAATTTTAAACATATTATAATTTTTTAATTCGAAGTTAAAAAATAATTGAAATAAAGTTAAATTTTAGTCAAAATATAATTTTTATTTTGGACCTTCGATGTATGGTTATACTTCAGAACTGCTGTCACGAGATCGCGCAGAGTTAGTTGTTCTGGTTCATATGTCTACAAATGCTCGTCCATATCATACAGGTATTGAATTTGTAATTCCACACCCAGATGTTCCAAACTCAACTGATGATGATTATGATGATTATCAAAATTAATTTTAATTAACCTAAATAATATTTAATATTATGGTAAAATTAAGTATAAATTCATTCCTAATTTTTCAAATTTTTCAAATTTTTTTCCAATTTTTTATCGTATTTTTAATTTGAAGTCAAAGTACAGTCAAAATATAGTCAAACTCTGGTCAACACCCAATTAATAATTTAAAAAAATCTTTCGGTCGAAACCGAAATGACCGAAACTGAAACTGAAACGGCCGAAACATATCCATTTCGCTGGGTTCCGAAACCAAAATTGATACCGAGTTATAAAACGTTAGTTAAGGCATTAATTTTTTTTCAAGAGGTTCCAATTGGTTCGAATCGGAATGATTGCAAAATTTAATTTTTCTTATTTTAATTTTTTCAATAAAATTTTTATTTCATAATTTAAAAAATATATGTATATAAATTATTTTCATATTTTTCTTCTATATTTTAATATTTTAAATTTAAAAGTCAAAGTTTGGTAAAAAAATTAAAATATAATTTAATCGAAACCGAAATGAAAATGATTTCGACTGAACGACGGAAATGTATTGATTTCTCTAAATATCAAAACTAATCCAAAAATCAAAAGTTAAAACTTTACTTCTAATTTTTCAAATTCACTCAATTTCAAAATTTTAGAATGCATCCAAGCAAGCACTAACAGCGGTTTGATTTTTGGAATCTTGTTATGGCTGATGACCATTGTCCTGTTCACTTCAGAAAAATAGCAAAGGAATGCTTCTACGTTTTTTAATAATAAAAAATTTTTAACAAACAACCCCATGTGTTAGAATAAATTTATAAAAATTCACATATTTTATTATTATTGGTAGGGTGTAAACGAGTTGAGTGGTATCAAACTTGGCTCAATTTTAATTTTAAACAAAATTAAACTTGTAAATTATTTTAATTATTTTTATATTAAAATAATTTTTAAAAAGTATAAAAAATTATTTTAAAAAAATGAATCACAATAGTACAAATTACAATTCACAAAGTTCAAAATAAAAAATATTAAACCTAACAAATTTATAGGTAATATTAATAATATATATAATTAAAAAATATAAATATTGAAGAAATCGTGTTAATAGAATAATATTTAAATATAAAAATTATATCAATTATAGTATCATATATAAAATACTTAAATATATATTATATATTGTTTGTTATAAAATATATTTTTAAAATTTTATTTTATATATTAAAAAAATAAATGAACTTTCAAGTTAAAATCAAGCGAATTCCATTAAACTCAAGTTGGGCTCTTTTGATAAATGACCCAACTTTCAAGTTCACATTTGACTTGACCTCAAAACAGCGGAGCTCAAGTTGCGAGCTAAATTGACATCTGTAATTATTAGTAAAAAAGTACTCATCTTATATTATAATTTACAAAAAAAATATCAATTAAAAAATTTTATTTTTAATTTAATTTTACTTATCCAATTAATATAAAATTAAATTATCTTTTTTATTTGGGACTATTGGATCACAATCACCAGATAGTAAGTTTGACAAAATTAAATTTTAAATTCTCGGTTTCATAATACAAGACAATCAATCTTTCATATAAATTGAAGTAAAATAAATTATTTTTTTTATTAATTTAATAATTATTTGTAAAAAATCAAATAAAAATAATTTGATATTTTACATTATTTTTTTAAAGATAAAAATATAAAATAAAATAAGTTTTAAATATTTTAGTCAACATATTTTTTAAAAAATTATAATACAAGAAAATATAAATCAGGTGTAATTTTGTCAAAAACTCAAAAGAAAAGGTTGTGATGGTAATAGATCGACAGTCAAGGGGCTTTCTGTAAATTCATCCTTGGTTGTTGTTCATTAGATGTGCGTATTCGCTCTCCGTTTTTTTTCTCTCTGGAACACGATGAAGCAGACTATTGCTTTTAAGGGCGAATTCCCCTTCGGTTCGTGCTTTGGTTTCATCTCCGGGGCTTCCCTTGTTGATTTCTTCTCTTATTTTTTCTTAATTTCGTTTTTTTCTCCTCTTCCTCCGATCTGAATTCTGTATTTTGGTATTCGGCAGAGACGCGGGTCGTGATGGGAGTACTGGGCTTCCTTCTCCTCGCCCACGCCGCCTACGCCACCATCCAATGTATATCCCCTTCTTCCTTTCTCCCTTATTTGTTTCCACCTCTTCTTTCTTTGCTTCTCTATTTGATCTCTCCTTCTTGTAGATCGGGCCGTGCTCAAGATCATGGAAAAGGAGTTCTCCGGCCCGCCTATGAACGTACGTTTTTTCTTTTTTTCCTTTAGATTGGATTGGTTGTTTCGAGCTTAGGGTTTTGGGCTTGCAGGTTGTGGTGGAGCTGCTCGTCGGGTTCGCCCTCTCCTTGTTTGCCGGCCTCACTGTACCTGGAAAATTCCTCTCCATTCTCCCTGATTCCGATGATAACAGGTTATCCCCAATCATCCATCCTTGTGTTTTGCATCTTGTGTTTGTTCTCCTTCATTATCCCAAGTGATTGTTCCTGAAAATATAGTTTTATGGCACCTATTGATCAATAATAGTGAGATATCTCTATTGCCCTTGTGTTCACAATTGGACGTATTCAACAATTTATGTAAACGATGCTATTGATTGTGTCAATTATTTAAAGGCGATAGCTTTACCCCTGTTTTTAGATTATTTCCAAGATCCACATACTGGCCCCCCTATGTCACCTGGTTTACTTGAATTCAGTTGCTCAGTCACACTTACGAATCACTGCCTTCATCTCTGCAACGAACTTCTCAATGTACTTCTCAATCCCTGTGTAGCCTTTGCATTGTCACAGCAACTTCCTCTTCTAGTTCAATTTGCAGATTAATAGAATTCCTCCGAGGTAAATCGTTTCCTATTTGACGGTTGTTGAACATTTTATCGCAACCACGCTACATTAGTTTGTTAAAGGTTCTCTGTTGTTTTGCCCATTAGTAGCTCACCTTTTATTAGTCTTTGAAGGGAAGAGTTGGGCAGAAATTAACCTTCAAACGATTTCAAACAATTATAATCTTAAGCCTGCAAGAAGGGCTATAGCATGGTTCTGAGGTTAGGCACCATAGAATTTATATTACTTCGGTCAGTTTCACAGATCATTTTCCTTCTTTATTCAGTTCTCTCATTCTTCCCCATTTCTTTTCAGTCATTATCTTGTGCCTATACTAACATAAAATAAAGATGTGTATTCTTTTCCTTATATTGTTTTGCATGAAAGGGATAGCTTATAAGATAGTGATGCATGAAAGATATGAGATCAGGGAAAGAAAAGCACAATAGCATTCAATTCTCTAATCTTGATCAAATCCTACCATAACTTCCCATATCCTTTTAAATTTATTTTCCTTTTGACAAAAAACAATGGCTAACTATGGAAGAAAAATTTTTAGCTCATCATTCAGATGCCAGGAGTTTGTTTGTAAGCTGATCAACAAAGGTGCACAACGATAGGTCCCAACCAACAAAATTCTAGACCGAGAGTTGGAGTTATTCGTTAGGATTATGCTGAACGCACACAACATCACCCACTTTGACAAATCTAGAAATTCAATGCATATTTAAAGAATTTTTTTGGTAATGGGAGTCTTTTCCTCAGGTTTTAACAAGGCTTGATGTACAAATATAATTTGTATTCTGAGAAGTCAATGTACTGATGGAATTGCCTTTTTTTAAAACGCAGGGTGGTTTCATTGCCGGCCAACCTGGACTTCATGATCTTCAATCATCGAGGCAGAGTGTCCCCTTGCGATTCAGATTTGAAGTCAAAGAAATAGAGGATCTGCTTATTCTGCGTCCTTTTTATTCTGGCAAGAATTTAAGATTCATGGGAAACACATTTGTTGACTTGTAGGCATTTTATTGTTTATTAGTTGCTCTGAATCATGGTTGGAGAGCCATCTTTTGATCTTTGTGAACAAAATAGCCAGATTTTGTTTGTATGACACAGACTCAACTTCGCCTTTATCTGGTGAAATTTATTTTACCGATGGGGTCCCTTCTGCAATTTAAGCTTATCAGATTGATGTCTGCAAGAGTTTATGCCGTAGACAGAAACACAATCTGACTGGCAAAAGTTGGGAGAAAACACGGGTACCTCCTTCATTGCTTGGATTTATCAGCTGAATATTTCTTTTATTATTAATATTTTTTTAATCAAAATTAAGGAAAAAAACGCATTGAAATGACCATTCAACCCAATGTTGAATGTTATCAAACTCCCTGACACCAAACAAAACAGAACCACATCACTCCACCTCTAATTGAAGCTCACGTGAACCGGGAACGAGACCGCCTCCTTTCCATCGCCGACCACAATGGTGTGCTCGCCAGCGACCAGTAACTTATACGCCGTCTTCTCCACCAGCTCCAACGCCTTGCAAGCATTCAAAGAGAACTTCAACTTCTCCGACTTCCCAGCCGCCACGAACACCTTCTCGAAAGCTACCAACTGTTTAATCGGCGCGTCATCCACCTCTGCCGGCGGCTTTGAGTACACCAGCACAATATGCGCTCCGTCCACCTTCCCGACGTTCGCCACCTCCACCTCGAAGTCGATGGTCTCCTTGCACGGCGTCTCCACGATGTCAATGGCCGGGCAGTCCGCCGCGATAGTATCGGGCTTGTAGGTCACCATTTTGCACGACTGGCGAGGCGCCTTGGCGACCTCGATGGACTTGTCCTCGCAGGGGTCGATGGTATAGTTGAATTCTGTGTAGCTGAGTCCGTGGCCGAAGGGGTACTGGACTGGCCCGTCGTAGAACTTGTAGGTCCTTCCCGGATACTGGAACTGCTTGTTTGGCCGAAGCTGCAATGAGGTCATCGGCAGAGCGTCGACGTAGTCGGCGTTGTACCAGGTGACGGCCAGTTTTCCGGAGGGGTTGGCTCGGCCAAAGACGACATCAGCGATGGCATTGCCGCCTTGCTCGCCGGGGTACCCGACCCAGAGAATGGCGCCGATCTTCGGGTTCTTCTCGGCGAATGATATGTCAAGCACGGTACCGGACATTACGACCAGGACAACAGAGCCTTTGGAGGCCTCTGCTACCTTGGTGATGAGCTCGGCTTGTTGGCCGGGCAGGAGAAGCTGGTCGCGGTCGTGTTGCTCGGCTTCTAGGTTCTCGGGTTCCAACCCTACGAGGATGACAGTAGCATCGGCGTTCTTGGCTATAGTAATTGCCGGCTGGAGGTTGAGGTTGCCGCAGTACACGTCGCAGCCCAACTGGTGGTCCACTTGAACATCAGCACTGAAGCCCTCGAGTGGGGATATATCCTTGCAAGAAATTCCTGCGTTTATGTATAGAAAATATTCAATAATCACTGTTTTAGGATAAACTACAGTGCTTTTACATGTTAATTGAAAACTTACCAGGATAGTTAGCCCTCATGATTTTGGTGGCGTCAACATGAGGGCCAACCATGGCAATTTTCTTGAGCTTCTTTGGATTAAGAGGAAGTGTGCTATTGTTGTTCTTGAGAAGAACAATGCCTTGGCGTGCTGCCTCCCGAGAAAGTTCGAGATGTTCCTCGGAGCAGATGTCTGCAAGGCCGAGGTTATCGTAGGTAGGATTGCCATCAAAAAATCCGAGTCTCAGCAGTACAGTGTAGAGATTCTTCAGAGCATTGTCAATGTCGGATTCCCGAACCTTGCCCTGTTTTACCGCAGATTCACCGTACGATTGGTAGTAATGAACATCACCCCATCCGCAGTCCAAATCCATTCCTGGATCATTAATCAAAAGCAAGACTAAGAACAGAGAGACATGAAAATATGAATTGAAGTTGTATCACATTGCTGACCGGCTTTTAGGGTCTGGGCAACAGCAGCTTCTGGAGTATCATGAAGCCATTTCTGGTGAAGGTGGATGACTTCCAAAGACGAACAGTCGGCCACGATATAGCCATGGAGATTCCACTCTCCCCGGAATGTCTGAGACATGAGCCGGGCATCAGCGCACACCGGAATTCCGTTGATGTTGTTGAATGAGCACATGATGCTGCTGCCATCACCTTCCCGGACACACATCTCGAACGGGCGGTTGAAGGTCTCCACCATGTCTTGCTCCGCGACCCTGGCATCAAACTCCTGGCGCTGAATCATGCCGTAGAACCAGTGGTCCAAGTCGTAGGCGGTGTAATGCTTGCAGCAGCCGGAGACCTTGAGAGGCCTTGCATTCGGGTCTTCGGCGACCTCGTGGCCCTCGACGTCCTGCAAGCCTCTGATATAGTTTACGGAGTAGCGGCCGACCATGAACGGATCTTCGCCGGGAGTCTCCATTGTTCTCCCCCATCTAGGATCACGAGCAACATTAATATTAGGGCTCCAGAACGTTAGCCCTGCATGCCCGAGGTTGTACATTGCCCTTCCTTCAGTAGACACAGCCTAAGAAAATATTTTTAAAAAATAAACTTTTATTCCGTTAGAGAAATTTAAGAATTTAACGAAAATTGGGAGGAGGTGCGTGCCTGGGCGATCGTTTTCCACAAGGATTCGTTGAAGGAGGAGGCAGTGAGGATGGGAGTGGGGAAACAAGTGGCACTCTTGACGATGTCGCCAAAGTACGTGCCGCTGCCGACCCAGGAGACGCCGTGGAGCGCCTCATTCCACCACTGATAGTCTGGGAGGCCGACGCGACCTGCACCGGGGGCCTTATCACCGAGGTTCATGATCTTCTCCTTGAGCGTCATCCGGCCGATGAGGTCCTTGACGCGGGCAGGGAAGGAGAGAGCGGCATCGCAGTAGGAGAAGTCGGCCATGTCCAGTCCCATGCGGGCGAAGCGCTCGGCGTCACAGACCTTGGTGAAATTCTTGCCATTGGTTTCGATGGGGCCGGGGATGTACGGGAGCTTGAGGGTGGCGGTCGTCGCTCTGATGGCGGTGGCGGCGGAGATGAGCAAGGTGAGGGAAAGCAGGAGGAGAAGAAGATGCTGGAGGCGTAGCATTTTGTCGGAGGGGAAATAGAATAGCATGCTCAAGGCATGGGAGGTCTGGCACTTATTAAGTTACAGTGACACTGAGATTTTGTCTTGTGCTGTTGAGATTTTGTGATCATTGATTCTTATCCACAAAACAGACTTGAATCTTGCTGTTAGAGAGTTAAGATTTCTTTTAGAGTTGAATGACGGGATTGTCGTTGATTCAAACTTTAATTAACTATTTTTCGCTATTCTTTTTCTTCCGATTAATTTTAATTGATTTCCCACTAGAGAGAATAAAATATCCTTTTAAATCCAAACCGCGACATGAACATGTTGATAATGTAGAGAGTACGCTGGAATAACGAGCTACAAACGTCTGAAGATCACACTCACAACCTTAACGCACTTCTTAACGAGCAGAAGCACCGGGCAGTGGATGATCATGGCTTGCTTTCCTTGTTTTTTCGGGCACGGGGGATCACCCGAATGTTGCCGAAAACGAGGCCGGAGCTGACGATTGGAGTTCCAAGCGCAACCCGTGTGTCCACGGGTACTAGGCCTGTGCCACCAGGCAAGGGGTTGCCGAAGAAGCCTGCAAAGCCGAAGAAGCTCTAAGGTCGGTAGGCCTTGGGCTTGGTTTTGATCACTCTCCCTTCAACTCCTGCAAAAATGGTGGCAAACAAGAGAACCAGGACCAGCACCAACTTAATGGACTTCTCCATTTCTCTCTGTAAGTACCACCATTGGAATGTTGGACACTCGATCTTCTTCCCCTCTTTTATAGTACTTGGCCAGCAGTTGGGCAGGGTACGTAGTTCTTCTCCTCAAGAGATGAATTAAGTTTTTGCAGACTTAAAGTTAGTAGATGTATTAAAGGGTTTCTTTATTGTCTGTCCATTCATTTAAGATCTATTTATGCATTCCTTTCGCAGAATTCACGCTTGAATAGACTGGAGCTTTGAAATACAACTATTTGCGTACCCAGCTGCCAATTAGGGTCATCTTTTTGTGGAAGCTGTGAAATTTAAAACCTACTGCAAATGGTGTACAATTTTGGGAAGAGATGCAGAACCCTATTCCCTGGAGTGAAGAGCCACTAACCTGATAACGAAATTAATAAGAAAAAAAGATATTCAAATTGGTTATTGACTTACACGGTCCATGACTCAAACATTCCAAATATAAATTAAAGAATTAATCATTAGCTCATCACAATATTACAATCATAGACATAATTAACTCGAGAGACAAATGTCCTGATCGTCCCCTTCCAAGTGAACAGAAGAGGGAGACAATGGCATGAAAGCTACGGGAAAATCTTATCATTGAAATTAAACAATGCAACAGAGGTGGAAAGAATGGATGAATATTCTTTATAACAAGATACTCCTGCAAATTTTTTTGGATAGATCAAGAGAGTTGATACATTTCATCCATAAAGGAATAACAAGAAAGGAAACAAATTCATAATCCACTCAACTTGCTTATTTTAGGGAAATTGCAACTCCAGTTCCTCTTGGACCTTGTGGAATACAAAATTTGTAATGTTTCAGAAGGCAAACCAGCTTTATTTATTGGTGTGACACCAGATCATTCTTTCTATGTATTGCAGCTTATCCCCCATTCTGAATAAATCATCTGTGATTTAGAAAAACAGACCAACAACCATCTTGACAAGAAACAAATACAAATTATTCTATGCAGCTGACATGATACACTCAATAGCTTGCTTGCAGATTCCGGTCATAGTAGCCTCAGGTCCATAAACCTGAAACATATATAAGAATAAGTTCTGACAATGATATAAAACATAATAAAAAATTACCCATTGCTAGTTAGATGGATACTCCTCTTGTGTAAAACTACCAATAATACTTGAGAGATTTTAAAAGTTCTCATCGAATATCCAGATATTTCAAGAATCTCCGTTCCATATTTAGTGGAAAAGTATGATTAAAATACTGATGATACCTCGAGGGGAACACCAAGCTCGTCACCCAAGGCCCGCATTTTCGCCAAACCAGTTTGATAGTTTGGACCACCTCTTCGGACATAGATGTGCATTCTTGCAGCCTTCAGCTTGGCTTCCTGAAACATAGAAGAAAAAATTTATACACATTTTAGGGAAAAAAATGCTTAACCGACCAAAAAACCTAAAAAAAGTAGCTGAATATTTGATCCACCTTCTCCCTTAGAACCCTAATAATTCCATTGAATGTAGCAGCAACATCAGTGAAGTTAGCTATTCCACCTCCAATGAGAAGAGCCCTCTTGCGACCATCAGGATCTGTGGTGGCACACTGCAACAACAGAAAAAGAGAATTTAGAATATATACTTGCAAAGACTCATATAGGTGTAAATAATAAGCAAATAGAAATTATTAATTTCTTACATCAAGTAAAACTCGGGCATACTGTAAAACCTCATCCTCATTTGGGGCACCACTATATTCAGCATAGTTCCCAAGCTCGGATGCATAACCCAAATCACCAACCTGATCAATAACAAAAATATGAGATAATAATCCTTTAACCATGAGACTGCAAATTTCTCAGAATTTTCAAAGAGCAATCAGTCATAAAATATAGTGCATTGTGTAATGCAGGATTGCAACATCATAAATTCACTGTATCGGCGTAAATGACACTAGCACCAGCACCAGCCACCATGGTCCATTTGCGTCCTTTGGGGTTCAAAACAGTGAAATTCAAAGAGGCACTTGTCTGGAACAAAAAGACATTCACAACATAGAAGAAACAACAGTACTGTTAATGCTAGTGCAAGGCCAGTAAATTATACGCTTCAGCTGTTCCCTAAAAGAATAGAAGAACCAAGTAGAGAGGAAGAGAAGAACTTTTACAACAAAGAAAATAATTATAGTACTGCAAGATGGGCTCTTCAACATTACCTACTCCATCAGCAAACGATCCCTTGGTCTTCTGCTCGACCACTTCCGCGTGCGCCTTGAATGCTCTTCTTCCAATTCTGTACCCCGACCAGCAGTTAACTGGACAGCCCGCGAAGCATTTGCTGGTCTCTTGGAAATCTTTCAGGACCACGGCGGCCTTGTATTCTATGTCTTTCACATATTTCACCCATCCTTGGACTTAATGCTTGATCTTCTGCTAATTGGATCTCGTGTTCGACGTCCTTTCTTCTATCGGCCAACTCCTCCTTGGCCTTGTCCAGCTTCTCGACGTTGCTCCGAACGTGAAGAAGGTAGTTGGCTTGCTTCTTGATGGGTTCGCAGAAGTGGCTGAAGAAAAGGCCGATGGCAGAATGGAAGCCAGACATTGTAGCTAGCAGAGGAAAATGAAGAAGAGCTCACGAATGGAACAAACTCAAACTCTCCTACAAGCAATTGAGAAAAAGGAAGGATGGCTATATATTGCGTTAAGAAGAAGGGGCTTTCTCCATATAACACCCTATATGTTTGCTAAAATTTGACGGCATCTTATCATTAGAATATGAATCCATGAAGTGAGCGCTATCCCTTCGAGAAAAAGTCAGACATGGGAAAATAAACAAATGGGCGGCAGAATTTTTCACGAGAATTTATTTATGAACAACCCTTCGAGTTTAAGAAAAGACATGCTCACCGGCTTCAGTCATTAAGAGTTAATTAACAATCGACAATTATTGCGAAAGGCAATTAATTAGCATTCCACTTGCGGCAGACTTGATCCACTAATTTAAAATGAGAAAAATTATAAAAATCTCTAAAAATTTATTAATATTGACGGCCCAAACTGCATCTTTCATCCAATCCATAATAGTGTTTATACATTATATATGAGTTCCATGTTGCATGGTCTCTTGTGCTCTCATGGAAGCCAAGGTTGTGTTATTGGCTATAGTTGCAGCAGCCTTCTCTATCATCTTCTCTGCAAAGCCACCTCCTTCTCATGATGATGACAGGCTGCAAGTGTTGAGTCTCGCCGGCGCTGTCGGGCCAGAGAGCATCGCTTTTGGTCCCGACGGCGAGGGACCCTATACCGGCGTCTCTGATGGCCGGATCTTGAAGTGGCTGCCGGAGCGGCATGAATGGATCCAATTTGCGACGACTTCGGCAGAGATGTAAGCTCTCTCTATTTCTCTGTCTATCTCTGTCTATTTTGCGCGGTGTACTTGCTTATTAGCATTTGTTTTTGCTGTTTTTTTTCTTTTCATTGTTATCGCGGTGGATAGTAAGCCAAACACTTGGTTGCATTAGATTCAAAAAGTACCTGATATTGGCTTTTTCAGTGTTTTCTTCCTATTATACAAGAATTTTGTTGCCTGAGAGTATTTAAGAAGTTAAGCTTGTTCTTCCGAGTACTCAAGCATTAGTTGGTGCAGCGTCTTTAAATCAAATCATTAGGTTAATTAGGTTTCTGATTAGCATTTGGCAACTTATTATATGAGTACAATAAGAACTGTGGTTTAGTTGTAATTGACTAATTACACCAACCGGCATCTGCTTGCCGTCATCCTCTTTCCTTTCTGACACACGACAGATATTCTTAACCAAAACATTGGCGATCGCCGTTCATGGCAACAAAGATAGTCACCCATTAACAGCGTAGCACCACTTCCCATAATTTATGATTTTGTACCTCGCCGCCTGTTCTTCTTGCTTGATCTCTCCTCAAATATGAGTTGAAAAACCAATACATCAACATGTTCCGACAGTAAAAATCCAAGTTTTATGCTTGTTTTCCAAGGGCCAAAGAGTGCATTGGCTCACAAGACCCGCAAAAGGAACATATCTGTGGACGTCCTCTAGGGTTACATTTCAACAGGAAGACCAGAGATCTCTACGTCGCAGATGCATACAGAGGCCTACTCAAGATCGACCACGATGACAAGATTGTGATGCCCGTCGTGACGCAAGCAAAAGGCCGACCTCTGCGCTTCACCAACAGCCTGGACATTGATGAAGAAACTGGCGTCGTCTACTTCACTGACAGTAGCACGCGCTACCAAAGAAGGTATACTACTGAATAGTTAACTACTACACACTACATTGTTACAACTTCAATGGGCTAATTGAAGGTTGGTGTTAAAGGCAGTTCATGTCGGCGATCATCGCCGGCGATAGGACTGGGAGGGTGATGAAGTACGATCCGAGAAATGGAAAAGTCGAAGTCCTCGTCGACGGGCTAGCTTTCCCTAATGGAGTGGCTTTGAGCAGAGACGGCAAATTCCTGCTCATAGTAGAGACTAGCACTGGCAAGATACTGAAGTACCAGCTCAAGCCACTCAGAAAGGATAATGTTGAAGTCATTGCAAAGCTTGAAGGGTTCCCAGATAACATAAAGAGGAGTCCCAGAGGAGGGTACTGGGTGGCAATGCATTCAAGGAGGACAAGGCTGGTGAAGTGGGCTCTTTCTATTTCTTGTCTAAGGGATGGACTTCTTAGGGTACCCTTTGATCTCCATGGATTGGTTAAGATCGTGAACGAGAGGAAGGGAGGAGGGGCTTTGGGTGTGAGGATAGGGGAGGATGGCGGTGTTTTGGAGGTGTTTGAAGGAGTTGGTAGAGGAAAATTAGGGTTCATCAGTGAGATCCAGGAGAGGAATGGGAGCCTCTGGATTGGCTCTGTGGTCATGCCCTTTGTTGGCTTCTACGAGCTTTGACTCATTTGTCAAATTGTTTTCTTTTCATATTTTAATAAAGTCAAAATTATTAATATTGATGTCACATGTAAATATAAAGTATAGATTTTCAGATAGAACCTTTTTTCTTTTTCTTCGTTTTTTTTTTAATCAAACACATGCCGTGATCCATATTTAGACCATAAAGTTAAAGCTGATGTCCACATAAGGATATCTCATTAGTTCAATTTTTAAGAACAAACTGGTTCATGATTCGCTTTTTCCACACATTGAACTCTTTGTCATCATCCAAACACTGATACCGGAGCTTATTAGGATCCATTTACTAGGGATAGTTAATTAAAGATAATTAAGATTAAGGCAACTTAAATTAGTGGAGATCCTATAGATTGTTATGCGAGAGAGCGCAACGCAAGTGCCAGGTCACTTCAAAATAAAGTTGAACAGGCACTCCGAATGGTCGAGGAAGCTTATTGGGATCTCCTTCTGCAGCTGGAACTCTGGGAAAAATAGACAAGTGGAGGAAATCCATACAACTTGATGTCAAACAAGGTCCAACTTAGCAGGTTCCTTGTGTTTGGTCAGATCGGATTTGGGGAATAAGTTCTGGAGGCTAAAGTGGATTTGCTGCTTTCAATTGTATATTGTATGAGATCTTTTTTGAAATTGAAATGCAGAGCATTTCACTACAAGAAAGAAACATGGCTGAGGACCTGAGGTTTTGGTTTTCTCCTCCGCACGGTATCTTTCTTCTTTGCTTTCTGGTTGGAATGTTGACAGACCAACTCATCCTATTAATTCAATCCAATTTATATATCAAATAGAATCTATCAAGCTATGATTTGCACTTAGATTTTTCTAGAAAATCTTCTGAAAATCCAGAAGTCTAATGCAAATCTTCAAGATCTCTTATTTGATATGACGCCACATAATTTTTAAGGTATTAATATAGTGCATAATTTGGTCAACTTGCATATTTTCTCTAATTTACACCATTTTTTTATTACCAAAAAAATAATGCTTTTGCAATTCCATAAACCACAAGAGATTTGTATAAAGATTTCATATTCCTGCATTTTCTGCAATAGAAATATAAAATCAATTCTCTTTTGATTCTCTATCTTGATTTCTGCTATTCTAAAACAAGGAAATATATGCACAACAAAAATGCAATCCAAATATGATTCTCCTAGAGTAAAAATACTAAAAATGGAAACTTGTATCATTCAATCACAACAGTGTGAGGCTAGCTGATAATCTTGGCCTTGTTCTTTCTGGTAGAATTTCATCATCTGTGGCCTTCCTTTTTACACCATTACTACTGCAAATGTTGCTGCTGCTGCTGCTGTTTTGCTGAGGCAGCTGCTCTTTGGATTTGCCTTTCAGTAAATGAGGTCTGAGTTTTTTCATGTCTGATAGCTGTACTGGCTTCAGAAAGAATTCCTCTGCTCCTTCTTCCAAGCATCTAAACAAAGAAAGGAAAAAGTTATGAGATTGCTTCTTTGACAACAGGAAACACAGTTCATGTCAACTTCATACTTCCTCTGTTTCATAAATTATGAGAATTTCAGAAAAGAAATTTGGTCGAGTTTTGATTTGAGCATTTCTTCATCTCATTAAAGTTGCAGTTTATCGACAAATGGGGATTCCGGGAATGGGAAAGACTAGCTTCACCAATAATACACATGATTAAGGGCCACAATAGCAAATAAAGCTTGCTCACCTGTTGATTCTGGATGGCACAATCTCAGATGACATGATCACAACTGGAATGTCTTTGAGAGATGATGATTCCTGATTCAAGGAGCCAAACAATTCCCATCAATTCCCCTTTCCTTAAAGAAATTTTAATATTTCGCAACATTTCAAAATTGAACTCATCATCAATAACAAAAAGAAAAATATTCTTTCCTTGATTTTCTTCAACAAATCATAGCCAGTCATTCCTGGCATGCAATAATCTGTTATGATCAAATTCACCTCGGTATCCTGAAAAGAAAAATATAATCAGCATGACAAGCTCAATCAACCCAAAAAAAAGGGCAACAAATGACAAGAAAAAGCAAAAGAATGGATGAATTTCCATACATGCCGACATGATGCAACAGGGGACAGGTCTGCCTTCTGCCCATCAAGCAGGCCCAAGAACTCCAAAGCCTTGCTCACAGAATCCACTGTAGTAACTGAACGAAAACAGTGCAGATTAACAAACTAACTATCAAAAAAAAATCATGCAAGCCTAAATCTAATCCAAAAAAACAAAAAGAAGAAAACCTTGGTAGGATGAAGTAATGAGGAGCTTCTCAATGAGCTTCCTGTCCAAGAGGCTGTCATCCACTGCTAGAACATGGAACTGCGCCTCAGCAGCGAAGGCCATGCTTGACATCGAGATCAAGAAGACGAAGAAGAAGAGAAGGAGATAGGGATGAGGCTTTGGGATTTACTGTATATAAAGTGGCGATGTTCTCTGATAATAAAAGAGAGGAAGAAGGGGCAAGGTTGGATACTGGCGGTGGTTTCCCCCACACCTCAAACCCAAAGGCCAATGTCATGGACAAGAAAAGCAAGATACGATTGGATTTCCTCCAAATCTCAATGAAAAATCCATTTTCTTTTTTTAAATTATTAGAGAGCAAGGAAGCAAGGGCCCTTCCATGCCAGAGTTGGTCGCTCTGTGGCGTGAGAGCAGCGTGCAATTTGCGGCAAGTATGGTGGTGGACCCGAGTAAATCCCGCAAGAGATCCTCTGAAATCAATGTATTCGCTGACGTTTTCCTTCTCATTTTATTTTCTCTCGTTTTTTTTTTTTTTTGTGGGTCAGAGTCATGCGGTGGTCTAACCACGTCTCTCTGTCTTTCTCTCTGTTGAATCTCACAGCCAGACTAAACACATGCCATCTTACAAATTCTTACTGATTGATTATGATTATAATCGTAATCAATTGGGCTAAATGATGATTAAATATGGATTAAGGTTCTTTAAGAATACAAACAATCGTGTTGGGATGATCATTGGCGGGTGGATTTTGCATGTCATCTTGGTTCAGCGAACGAATCGGTCTGGGGGAGCTGCAGGGGAAGGGAACTTGTTTGTTTAGCGGTTGACAAAAACACTTGACATTTTTGCTTGTGATTATGGGCTGATTTTAATCATTTGTTTGTCAAATAAGTACTTTGTTTTTTTAGTTGAATTGCGATCCTGCTGGGCATTAGACGACGAAGAAAAACCCCCGGTCAGCGTTTTGATGGGCCGGAATCAAAGAAGAACCCATGCATGCATATGGCAAACAGTACATGCCTTCGCCCAACAAAGATACTCCGGCCGGAGACACTTGAATTTATTACCCCCATAAAATCAGAAAATCGATAAAAACCCAAATAATTGATAATTGATTGTTCGTTATGAAACTTAAATTCAATCCATTTTTCTTCGGTGAGAAAATTCAATCCAAATGGATGACAAGACTTATGTAAAAACTGATATCGTTTAGCGGCAAACCAAGCACAGCCTTCTCCCTGAACCTAAACTGAAACCAGAAAGACCAGCAAACTCGGCGCGCAGCACCACAGAAAGACTCCAGAGAAACAAGAACAAAACCAGACTTCAATACAAAAGCACTTCAGTTTCCAACCAGAGCAAGAATGAAGCGCTTGTAGTGCCCTGAAGTCTCCCTGCTAATAGCATTCTCAAGAGTCACATTGGTCCTCTTCAGATACATCTCCTTGATATCCTTCAAATCCTTCTCCGCCCGGGTCACAACCACGCGAGACAGCGCGTCTTCATCCGTCCCCTTGTTGCTCAGCGCGTTACGCAGAACCTTGATTCAAACATAGACAATTAACAAATTAGTATCAAGTGACTGAACATTATACAATTGTTTTGCGTGTTGAGACATCTCCAACCTTCTCGTAGCACTCGAGCGGCGTGGAAAGGCAGCGGATTGCGATGCGTAGCGCAGTCACAAGCACATTTGCAGGATCAGCACCCAAAGCCTTTCTGATGGACACGCCATGCTCGTCCTTGTACCGATTGAAAGTGGCATTCAGCTGCTCCTGGCTCCGAGTGCTAATTATCCGTATAATCTCGTCATGGTTGTAGTATTTCTGCTAATTATCCGTATTTTGAAAGATGCCAAGGGATTTAGATTTCTTAAATATTTTTATTTATAAATAAATATAAATTTTATTTATTTTAAAATTAAATTTCAAAAATAAATCATTGAAAATTTGAAATTTAAAATTTAAAATTACAAGTTTCATATTTGTACATTTTCAAATAGATCATTTAATATTTTTATTTATAAATAAGTCTAAATTTTTTATCATGTTTTAAATAAAATTTTACAAAAAAGACATTGAAGGCTTTCAAACTTAAAATTTAAAATTACAAATTTAATATTTATACATTTAAAAATAGATCCCTTGAATATTTTTATTTATAAATAAATCCAAATTTTACGAATAAGTAATTGAAGGTTTAAAAACTTAAAATTTAAAATTATAAGTTTCATATTGTACATTTACAAATAGACTCCTCGAATATTTTTATTTATAAATAAGTCTAAATTTTTTATCATGTTTTAAATGAAATTTTACAAAAAAGACATTGATGGTTTTAAAATTTAAAAGTTAAAATTACAAGTTTAATATTTATACATTTAAAAATAGACCCTTTGAATATTTTTATTTATGAATAAGTCGAAATTTTATTTATTTTAAAATTAAATTTTACGAATAGCACCCTTGCTACCCGTGCCCGCACTTTCGCTTCCACGCGCTGGCCTTCGGTGTCCGTTCTCGGCGTCGGCCTCCGGTGTCTGTGCCAGCTCACCAGCCTCCCGAGTCTGTGCCCGCACACCGACCTCGGGCGTCCGCTCTTGCGCGCCGCCCTTGCTCTCCACTCCTTTATAAATATTTTTTTGATAAATATTAATATTTAGACTTTTTTATAAATAAAAATATTTTTAATAATTTATTTGTAAATATTTTGGGAGAAAGAGTAGGAGTGAGAAAATAAGTTTTTAGATGTTTAATTGTAAAAATTACGGAGGGTAAAATCGGAATTTTTGGAGAAAAATTTAATTCAATAACAATCAGGGGTGTAGGTAAAAATTTTGAAAATAGGGGTGGTGTAGGTAATTACGGAATTCTCGGAGGGTTTTTTGTAATTACCGGATATTGCGAGGGGTTGTACGTAATTAGCCCTAAATATTTTTTTAAAAAATATTAATATGTGGACTTTTTATAAATAAAAATATTTCAAGAGTTTATTTATAAATGTTTTGAGAGAAAGAGTAAGAGTGAGAAAATAAGTTTTTAGGAATTTAATTATAAAAATTACGGATGGTAAAATCAGGATTTTTGGAGAAATTTTGATTAAAAAAACAATGTGAGTGTAGATAAATATTTTGAAAAGAGGAAATGATATAAGTAATTATGAAAATTTCAGGAGATTTTTTCGTAATTACCGGATATTACGGAGTTATACGGTAATTAGCCCAAAAAGAAACACACCTTCTTCCCTCGTCTGCAGATTCCATATCGCTGACAAAATTTTGTAATTAAACACCTCTGTTGTTCTATTATTTGTACATCTCCAAATGTTTTTTTCAACTTAGACCCTACAGAAAGCAAAAGGGCACATACAAAAGTTTAAATTTCAGTAGATATCGAAATCGATATGTTGGGATCATAAATAATCGAAATCAATTTTATTTCAATTTTAAACATATTATTTTAAAAATATTTAATTATACTTTAATTTTAGAAGTAAAATATTAAAAATTTTAAAAATATGAAAAGAAATTTGTACACATAAATATACAATTATACATAGACTCAGGGATCTACACAAAAAACCTCGTTCAGGAAAAAGAAAGAGCAGTCTCTTCCATTGAATTTAAAAAAAACATTGGTTTATTGTAAAAACTCATAAAGAAAGTTTTTAAAAAGAAATCACACGCCTCGCTGCGAAATACATGGGACTCCTTGTCACTCTTCATAAAAAAATTAATTACGTTATAATAAAAATTTCCAAATAATTATTTTTTAATAATATTTTTTATTTAATTTAATATGAATGGACTATTGTAATTTCAGATTTTTTAAATTTAAGTCTAGAAAATTATTCTCTCTCTATATTTTTTTTCTCTCTTAAGTCACAAAAATTGTCAACATTTGAATATTATTTTTCTTTACTTTGTTGCTTGAGAATATCATATTTGAGCATTCAAAATTTTAATGAGAGAAATTAAAAATAATCAATTGTTTTAAAAATTGAGAGTATAACAATAATTTTATATCAAATTAAATGTTAATTACTAAATAAAAAAAGTATGTAAAATTTTATTATAACTAGATACTTTTTTATTAATAATGATAAGTGAAGTGATTTTTTTATAAATTTTCGGTAATGCAGTTTTTTTTTTGCTAAAAAGTCCCCAGAAAAACCCGTTTGAACCACATATATTGCCCTCGGATCCGGATCAAGACCCGCAGGCAAATCGGGTTCTTTCAACTCCGTTGTCGCTTTTGCCAATTGGACGCCTTCGATAGCGGCGGCAAAGCTCGGATCTCGCCGGACGATGACGCTGGGATCGACGACGGCGAATGCTTACGGCGAGGCATCGTACTGGGACAGCCGTTACAGCCAGGACTCGGGCCCCTTCGACTGGTACCAGAAGTACCGCTCCCTCTTGCCGCTTCTCGATCTCTACGTCCGGCGCCACTTCCGCATCCTCCTCGTCGGCTGCGGCAACTCAGGCATTCCCTTTTTTTTTTTTTTTTTTCCCAATTCTAGGATTTTTTTCAGTAGAGAAAATTTGGATGTCTTCATCTTTTACGATGCGTGCTTCTTAATTTAACCCATTATTCTTAATTGAAAGAGAGGGAGATATGTACTGCTGGGGATTGTGAAATGTGGTGATTTGGTTGCGGTAATTTCTATTTTTAAAGCAGTTATCCGGGCAAGATTGCCACTTTTTACTGCAGTGGATTTTCTGGGGCAACTCGTTGGTCCGAATCTGGATGATTAAAGTAGGTTGAAGCGATTAGTACTTCTCAAGATGGGGAATAATTGGTCAATAATTAGAAAAACAACAAGGCTTTCGGGATCCGAGTCACCTAATCGTCAGTAGCTTTCCATTTAGGTAGATTCGGCGTGTGGATATCTCTTTTGCTCTGTAATTCTTTTATGTCATTAATTTGTTGGTTTTTCAATTTGACAAGACATCAGTTTTTAGTTCTTGCTCAATAACCATTGAATACTTTCAGCATTAAATCATCAAAATTCTTCAATTTGATTACATATGCTTACTTTGATTTATCTTGAACGGATGTTTATGTAAATTGTCTACTTGAATAAACAAACAGAACTTGGAGAAGAAATGATCAATGACGGCTATGGGGAGATTGTTAATATAGACATATCTTCGGTGGTAATTGAAGCCATGCGAAAGAAATATGAGGATAAACCAGCACTCAAATGTATCCTTTGCTTATATTATCCATACTACAAGGTCCTTTCTTTTGTTCTGATTCATTTATGTGCATGCAATGCATAAGGTGCCCATTAGAGAGTCATCTTCCATTTTTTCCATGACTTCCTTTTGACAATCTGACAGACATTAAAATGGATGTAAGAGACATGAGCAAATTTGATTCTGGTTCATTCGATGCTGTTGTTGACAAGGGTATGATAACATCTATATTGAGGTTTTGTGCACTCGGTATTTTGTGGGTCTGTTATCTTATTAGTCATTTCTTTTTTTCTTTTCAGGAACTCTTGACTCACTCATGGTGAGATATTATGACTCAGGTTCATTCTAGAATGATATAAGGTGCTCATTCATAGTGTTTGTTTCTATGTTAGTGTGGACATGGTGCACAAGAGAATACAACTAAGATGCTAGAGGAAGTTGGCAGGTGTGGAACAATAAGAGCTGCGAAAATAGTCTACTTTAATCTGTGTATCTTTTGTCTTGTATATTTTGCTTGACTTTGAGCTTTTTTTGGTTGAGATGTCAGGGTTCTCAAGGATAAAGGAGTATATATTCTGGTATGTTCAGTAAGATTTGAATCACCCTTGCTTAAGAATGAACTTCTCAGCATTTTTCTGTTTTTTGTCAGTTTTCACCTTGGAAACAAAATAGCATTGTCCCATTGGTTTGCTGACTGTTGTCATATTATTGCAGATTACTTATGGGGATCCTAGCTATCGACTGTATCTACTGAGACTGATAAATTTCTGGAAAATAAATATTCATGTAATAGGTTAGCTTACATCTTTTCCTGTTCACAATCAAGGGCACATATTGTTATTGCCTAAAACGGTTATGAGTTTTATACTTCTAATTTTTGTTTTACCATCTGTTGAGAGTATCGTGGATCTCTCTCCAGAAAAGTTGCCTTCTATTTTGCCTGGGTTATTGCTAACTGAAATAAGAGTTCCTGCATGGACTACTTTCAGTCTTCCAGACAATGTTGAAGTTCTCAAAATGCTACTTTTACAGGACCTTTGCCATAACAGTGAGCTCCATAATCATGAAAGATAGCATATGTGGTTCTCATTGTCAGTTTTGGAGCTGTCATGGAAATGTACCATAAAATTCTTATAGCCATACAGAGAAATGAACTGACATACGACATATGTTGTTCTCATAATCACATCTTGCATTCTATTTAGATAGGTTGTCTCACGTTTCTTTTACACCATACCAACATTATCCAATTTTCCACCTGACAATTTTTGTCTCTACTCATCCGTGGAGCATTCAGAATTTGATAAGGTTTGTTTGATTTATATGTTATTTATGTTTTGATGTTGGGTATAAACATGATTGGCCTTTGCAGATAGGTTGGAGAAAACTGCAGAGAAACTGACCTGGGAACTCACAACTCCAATTCCGTGGAATGAAGATGGAACTTTAGCAACAGAAGTTCTGGGTCCAAGTCCTGAAGTTCATTACATTTATGTTTGCTCCAAGGTTGGAAAATACGTCCATAAGGAACCATTCTATTTTATTTTAAATTTGTTTCTGCTTGAAAACCAGACAGAAAACAGGATTATGTGATGATCCAACTGGAAACTGAGATTCCCATCCTGAAACATTGCAGGGATGGGAAGTTAACCTAAGACCTCCCTTAGGAGAGTGATCTCTCTCCCAGTCCTCAGAATGTGCTTCTGCTTTGTAGTCTGTAACCACATGTTGCTTCCTGTTTCAGGATGTATCCTTGAGGCATCAAAGCATTGTGGAGCCGGATAACGAAGCGCAAGCGAAGTGAAGGTCATTTTTATTTTTATGAAAATATTGAGGAAAAAATTGACTGGTTCAACATGCGTTCTTAGATCTTCAAATCTCCTCGGCCATGGATTGCATTAATACAATTGCAACCAAGTGCTGGCTTCTCAACATGGACTTAACTGTTGATGTGTGGGAGATTACTTTTCGAGTGTAATACTTCCTAGTTATTTTGGTAGTGTTCAACTGACCCAGGCAATTGATGGATGTTGAGACAGTCAACTTTTGCTGAATATTGATTTTGTCGTGACTATGTCATTTTCTATTGATCCAATTGCTGTTATGTTTGCTCATATATATATATATATATATATATATATTTGTGTGTACTGCCACATTTAACTAGCTATAGCTTTTCAAAAATCTAATATTTTCAGTTTATGGTTCAGATTGCGGTGTCCCAATGTACACTTTTTAAACGGATGCTGTTTAGTACATTGCATCTAAGAATCCACAACTCAGTCCTCTGTTAAACAATATGCCAAAGGTCCGTGTTATTAAGCTCAAAGAAAACCAGTTACAGCGCTGAAAGAAAAGATAAACTGCCATAAATACAGAAACTTACTAACGGAATTCCATATACATGTAAAACTGAAACAAGCAGAGGGAACAGAGAAACCACCACATTCCAAAGCAGAATTATCTGAACATGCAAGAAGGTTTTATAGCATTCAGGCCAAGGCTGCTTCCAGCACATGAAGATCAAATCTTAGCCATCCATGCGTATGATACACCTAAGGCTTTCACCTTTCAACATGTATTCAAAAGCCTTGTTGATCTCAGAGAAAGGCACTTCATGAGTGATAAATTTCTCCACTTCGAGTTCCTACACCATTAGTTCCCTTGCATCATTAGATTGTGGTGAAAGAGATGCAAACCATGAATAAATTCTGTTGTAATACTTGGCCATCTGAATTCAATTGAAAAATCAAAATCATTGGCAAAAACTAAGTCACAATTTGTTTCTTTACCTTGTTCATGTATTTCTCCACAACTGAAGGAAGTTCAGAACGTGGTTTGTAGTTTCCAAAGAAGGTCCCCTTGAGGGTTCTTTCATTCAAAACATTCATAGGATGAGTCTTGAACACAGCATCTTTGTGTGGCACACCTACTAGAACAGCAACACCCCAACCCTGCAACATAAAGTCATAACTTAGAGAAAGTTAACATTGACATAAAAGAGTACATGAAGAAGCTTCTGATCTGTACAAGTGAAGAAGGTCTGAGAAAGTACATCATGAACACATTCGAAAGCAGATATCATGGCATCAATGTTGCCAGTGCACTCGACACTCCGATCAACTCCACCGTCAGTCATTTCAGCAAGCACCTAAAAATGAAATGCCCATATATTGTCAAGCTGCAAAAATCTAACTACGAAGAAGCTGATTCTTATAAAGTAAAATCAGAAAGAATACATCCAACGGTTTAGAAAGTAACCTCTTGAACCGGCTTCTCATAGTCCTTGGGGTTCACAAACTCATTGACGCCAAACTTCTTGGCTGTTGACAAAGAATTATGGAATCAAAAACTGCATGGGCATCAACATCAAACCCCTAAAATGAGCCTGGACAATGTACAAACCTTCCTGGAATCTTTTGGGGTTCACATCGACACCAATAATCCTTGAAGCCCCCATAATCCTGGCCCCTTCAGCAGCCTACCCGCAAACAATCCAAATACCAATGCTATGAGAGCCAAAACTAATGAATTATAAAGAACTGAAAGGAGCGAAGTGATGGAACACTCACAGCGAGGCCGACGGCTCCCAAACCGAAAATAGCTACTGACGAGCCATTTGTTGGTTTTGCAACATTCAGAGTAGCACCAAGACCTTAAAAATCATGTATTAAATTCAACAATTAGTACTACTTTTCGTTATTTGTTAAAAAAACCGAAAAAGAGAGTGGAAATGGGTTATTACCTGTTGAAATGCCGCAACTGAGAACACAGACTTTGTCCAGGGGAGCCAAGGGGTTGATCTTAGCAACACAACCCGAATGTACAACAGTATACTCGCTGAAAGTGGATGTTCCAACAAAGTGGTAGATCGGTTTGCCATTGATCGAAAACCTTGACTGTTCATCGCCAATCATCACTCCCCTCTCGGTGTTTATCCTGAGTAGTGTGCACATGTTGCTCTCCTCTGACTTACAGTGAGCACAGTCTCCGCATTCCCCAGTGAAAACAGGTAGCACGTGGTCGCCAGGTACGAGGTGAGTGACACCCTCCCCGACACTCTCAACAACACTGGCATCAGAAAAATGCTCTAATTTAGCATCACAAACATCAAGCACAATGTCAGATATGATGTTCAACACAGAACTTCTAGTTGCTTACCCCCCAGCTTCATGGCCAAAGATCCTAGGGAACATGGGTGTTTGACCCTGCAATCCAAAACCACAAAGGTCAGCTTTGGCATCTACCTTCGACGGAGATCACATATAGACATTTAATCAAAGAAGTAAACGGCAATGCTCGTATAGCTCATCTAAATACCTTGGCTTCCCAAAAATACACATCGGTGTGGCAGAGCGAGGTGTAGAGGATCTTCAGGCGGACCTCCATGGCCTTTGGTGGCGCCACCTCCACCTCCTCGATCACCAATGGCTTCCCTGCCTCCCAAGCAACAGCAGCTGAAAACAACACAAATGAAACTCCATAAATGGCAATTCTTGTTGAAAAGAGAAGATAAAAATAAGCAAAGCACAAACCTCTGCATTTGATGACTTTGCCCGCCGTGCTCGACATTTTCTTCCGCGAATGCGCTTCAAAAGATCAAAAATTTTCGAATGTTCTCGGTTGTGAGTTGGAAAAAGAAAGGCATTTTCCGCGTCTATTTATAGTGGAAAAAATGCCTGATTCCAAGAATCCAAGAATTGTTTCTGAAACCGCAATGGCGCTCGAGGTGTTTGATTTGGTTCTTAACCACGCATGATACCACGGCGTCAACGGTAATGCCGGAAATCCTTTTATCTGTACCTCATTAGGGTCTTGTTTAACCTGTTCCCATCGAAAGTACAAGGCTAGCCGTTTTTTTATTTTATTGTTGTTCACCCGTTTTTTGGCAGTCGAGGTGTTCTTAAGTTGAACATGTGGTGCATCGTATGCCTCGGGCCGCAAACCACCGGGGAAAACCAGCGGGATGGTTTCTGGTTTCCGGAAAACCACCCTAGGTTTTATGGGCCTTTGGGATTAGATTAATGGGTGGTTTTCTGTTTTATTTGGAAGATGGGCCGGCAAGAACTCGAGCCTGCCTGGCCCAGGCCTGACTCCCGTGAAATACAATTTTGCAAAAGAGCTATTGTGTTTTGCAGTATTTTCAGCTGTTTTTAAAAAGCGTACCCCCAACATACCAAAAATGGACAATTTTTTTAAAATTAAATACTTATTATTTATAAAAATATTTATTTATTAAATAGATAGTAGTATAAAATAAAATAAATTAGGTCCTAATCAACCTGACGGATATTTATTTAACAATTGAGTAATTAGGCGGTTGCTTAGCATTGAGTATTACTAATCATTTTATGGTTAGATAATTAAATTTTTGTTAGAACAAACCATTTTTACTATACTAATTAATATTTAAAAGTAACAACAAATAATTTATTTCATATTTTATTTGAGAGCCCCATTCGTGCATCCGTGCGTATATTGCAAAAATATCGGGCATTATTTGCATAAAACCCCTTTTTATTCTCGGAAAAAGCAAAAAGAACCAGCAAAAAAAAGAAAAAAAAGAAAAAAAAAGAACATAATATGGAGGGAGGGGGGAGAAGGCCGCTCGCCTCGTTGGCTGGGAAGCTCTTCCCGCCCAGAACTTTCGTTTGGCTTTTGTTCTCTTCACAAATGCCCGTCTCCACTCCTCCGCGCCGCCAGATTTAGGGTTTCCTTTTGCGAGCGGCCGTTGAATCCAAAGATGGAAACCCTGGCATCGGAGATCTCTCGCCTCCTCAGTGATTCCCTTAGCTCTGAGAAGGCCCTCGTTGCCTCCTCCACTGTCGGGCTCGATCGGCTCTCAAGAAGTCCCGAATTCCCCTTCGCGCTCCTCGCCATTGTCAGAGGTGGTGCTTTCTCTCTCTCCTCTCTATCGGTCTCGTCAAACCCTAAAATTTTTTATCTGTATGCGATTGTCGTTTTGCTCAGAGTCTACTGCCAAGAGAGTTTCCTGTTCGTCTCAGGCTGGCTTCGTTGAAGGGTTTTTTATAAGATCACAACTTTGCCCTTTGTTGGTCTGTCGTTTCTTTCTTCGTTGAATACCTTTTGTTTTGCACCCTAAAGGGTTTCTTCTTGGTTAATTTTCAGTGGCTACTTTGAAGTCCTTTCCTAAGGGGCAAGGAAGTGGCGGTTTTTGATTCTTTATCTGACAAACCCTTGAGTGATTCTTGCTTCTGAAAATTTTAAAAATTACACAGTTCTTCTATAATTACAGAATCCAGTAAATTAAACTAAATCGATTTTTTTCCGCATATAAAAGCATTGTTGATTATGTTTTGGCTGGATAACCATGGGATGAATTTTGTGTTTGTTTTACATGACTGCATAAAATGTTAGAGCAATTAACTCAATAAAAAATAGAGAAATAATGAAGATCAGTAAGATTAATAAGTAAATGCAAGAAATAAAGCTTAGGTGAAATCAAGAAAAGGTCAGAGATATAGATGCATATGAGATAGTATACTTCAAGAACAAATGTACCTAGAGGGGATTTGGTCTACTTTAAGTTCTGAGATACAACTGCAATCTGCAAATGTACAGAATAATGTTGAAATCAAATTCAACCACCATTGTCCCAAAAAATGGTGAGCAGGGAATGAATAGCATTCTTTTACATTTCGAGATGACCAGATGAGCATCTTCAAGGAGATAGAATAGAAGCGAAAGAGGGGGAGGAGGGAGAACCAACATCTCCCACAATGTGCTTTGAGAGCTCTCTCAAGTTTTTGTGTCCGGATTCATTTTAGATCTGATTCACCAACAAATCTTTTACATTTGAGTTATTATTTTCATCATTATAATGTTATCCATTTTCAAAATTAAATTGGTTATGTACTTATATGTAGGGCATGAGAACCAATGGCTAAAACTAGCTGCTTCTACATATTTAAAAAACTTCACCAGGCGGTATATGGCAGGAAGTTCATATTCTTCTGAACTCCACCATGAGTTTCGGAACCAGCTTGCACAGGCATCACTTCAAGCAGAAGATGCGGTTTTGAAAGTTCTAGTTGAAGCTGTATGCTATGATCAACTTTGCAATGTTTACTATTTTGTATTTTCAAATCAAAGTTTTATTTTCATCTCTTCTGCATATGACTTTCTAGTTTCGCATTGTTGTCGCTGATGACTTTATAAAGAACAACAGTTGGCCTGATCTCATACCTGAACTGAAATCAGTGATTCAGAGCAGCAAACTTATTAGTCAAAATAAATATTCCCAATGGGATACCATTAATGCACTTGTGGTTCTTCAAGCAGTTCTAAGGCCCTTCCAGGTATCACCAAAACTCATTTTTTAAATAATTCATTTTCCATTTTTGTTGATATTTTTCAATTAGATCTAACTATGTTTGCTTCTCTTGATATGAAAAATTGCCTATGATGCTCAGTGTCATGTTATTCTTTCTTTACTGGGTAGCTCCATCATATGTGGCCTGGTTTCCATGGTGAAACTTTGGTTACAGCTTTGTTTGCCTGGTTTATGAATATAAAGCAGATATCTAACTTATTGTCCAGTACTTCATGAACCCAAAAGTTCCAAGGGAGCCTGTACCACAGCAATTGGAGTCCATAGCAGAAAATATTCTCGTCAACTTGCAAGCTCCATTTCATCACCATGTTGACAAGGTAGTGGCTTACTACCTCTAAATTTCATTTTAATAACAAGATAATTAACACTATATTTTTTTGTGAGAACAGGTTTTGTCCTCCCAAGCCAGCATACAAATTGATTCAGAGCAAATTCTTCTTATCATATGCAAATGCATGTATTTTTCTGTGAGTTTTTATCTTATTGACTGATTATTTAAATAACCAACTACAAATTGATGTTACAAACAATCACCAGATATTGCTCATTAGCATAAAAAGATTAATTTGTGGTACTGGAGACTTACAAATGCATTTGTATTGCATTTTTTCTTGAAGTTAAGCCCTTACTGGTATAAAACTTGAAGGTTTATTACTAATATTCATAATGAAATATTTAATTGAAGTTATTGACTGTTTCAGTGAATGATTTTTTCTTAAAGTTATTAAATATGGTAATCTTCCCAAAATATTCCTACTACTCAAAGGGAGGAGATGCATGTTACCCCTCTTTCTGTCCTTTGGTTTCATTATTATGTATCAGTTGTTAAACTAATCTAAACTCAGCTGTAATTTGTGAGATGAGTTGGAAACAGTCCATGCTTCTTGGCCTCTGGGCCTATTGAGTGTCCTTGTGTACTTTAAGTTATGATTTTTCTGGTACTAACCTTCTGCTCATTTCAAAATTTTTGAAGTTGTTATATTTCTTTTCATTTATCAGAGTTTATTTTTATAGGTAAGGTCCTATATGCCATCAGGAGTGAGAATAATTTTGCCTGCATTTTGTGAAGACTTGTTTCGAATTTTGAATTCATTGAGTTTGACTGGTGCTTCTCCTGGAGATGGATACCTGCTGAGGGTAAAAACTGCAAAAAGAAGTTTACTTATTTTCCGTGCTTTGGTTACTCGTCATTGGAAGCATGTAGACAAGTAATCCATTATGTTCCGCCCCCATTTGAGTTATTTTCATCTTCACTAGTGGGCATATCATAACGAGCTATAGTGTCACTACCAGGTTGCTCTCAAACATATTCAAATGTGCTTTAAAAATATCCGAGCACAGTAGCAATGTCAGTGTAAGTTATGTATTTTCACGATTTCAAATATTTTCTCTTTTGGGTCTATGTGTTGGTTGGAATGCTTGCTCATATGATGTATCTTCTCAGTCAATATGCATTTGTTTGTCCAAAATGTTCTAACTCAAAGGCTATGCAGAAGCTGGATTTATTTTCAGAAAGAGTTGTTTCTCTGTCATTTGACGTAATTTCAGATATACTGGAAACAAGCCCAGTAAGTTCAGCCGTCCTTTGGATTTTTGTTTCATTTCATTCTTAGCTCTTTCACCTCATGCTTATAAGAATCAATAATTATATTTTTTGGGTTTCTTGCAAGAAAGCACCTGCTTTATCATTTTATTGCACAAAACAACCTCACTTTTTATTTTTTGCAAGAAACCACTTGCATTCTTTATTTATTTGCAAAAAAACCCTAAACCTGACGTTAGTTTTTCTGGGCCTAAAAATCCTTTTTTTTTCTTGGTTTTGGTCTTGGATGAAAAAGACTAGATTCTGGTTTTTAATAAATCTAATATGACAAAACTAGCTAATAAGCAATCATCTTTGTTGGTTTGGGAAGGAAAATGATAAATTTTCCATTTTTTAACTAAAATTGGGCAAATTGTAGTTTTTTCATGTTGAAAACTAGAAGTAAAACTAAAAATAATAAAGGTCCATTACTGTTAAACATGGCTTAGGTGATTTTTGCTAATAAACGAACAATGCAGGTGGCTTCCCTCAAATATTGAAAATCAGGTGGTTTCCTGCAGTAAAACAATAAGGCATGTGTTTTCCTGCATTTTTTTTTTTTTTTGCAATCCCTTGTCACTGTTATTTGGATATATGGATTACAGCTAGTTTGTCATCAGTTTGTCATCAGGAAACCATATTAAACACCACAATTGCTTGATGCATATCAAATTCTTAGAACCTAATTTGCATCTTTTTCCCTGTTTGCCAGTGTTGGAGGCTTGTATCGCCTTATTTTACTTCACTTTTGGATTCTGCAATTTTCCCTGCATTGGTTATGAACTCAAAGGTGATGTCTGTTATTTCTGTTAACTTATTTGCTCCAATTATTCCTTCCAATTATGTGTGGTTATCAGGAGAACATATATGTGTACAGTGTGTTCAACGATATGAAGAACCTCAACTGAGTGATTGGCTTTTATTTCAAGAAATCCCACTAGACAGTAGAATCACAAAAATACGGAAGAAAGCACAACGAACAACTTCACATCAATTTTGTTGCAGTAGAAACTTTACCACATCCCTTTAAACATAGGTAATGCAAGTTGCAATCATGAGAAAATGCAACAATTAGAAGAAATGTTTAACTTACAGGAGTCAGGTCAGTTTCGTATTTGCAAAGGATCTACCAATGAATGAGCATGCAATTTTGGGTGATAATGGTGGATAATTGATTAGAATGGCAGGTGGCTGACTAGTACACCAGTGAACAATTTTAATTAAACAATAATTTAGATTTAAGAAGAGAAAATTAGCTTGTTAAGTTCTACTTATACCCTTTAATCTTAGTTAGAGTATTCTTGCGAATTCTACATGAGTGGAGCTGAGGATCACAGTTTCCAGCTTATGGGTGTGGAAGTAAATGTCCATTGGGTACATTCCAAACTGGTATTGTCAGCTGTGCCATGGAAGATAGAGGGTGTTTTCATTGTTTGAACTTTTATTATTATGGTCGTTGAACTGATAAAAGGATCAGTTCTATTCCAATTTACTTTCTAGTCTTCTGGTTTTCTCAACCAAATTCCCATCTTTCATTCTTCTCAGCCAGAATAAAGTGAGCAATCGGCAATGTGAGACAACCAATTCATGCTACATATGATTTATTCTCTTTCACAATCAAAGGGGTGTGTAATGACGATGGCCAGCCTTGGTCTATCCTGAAAAAGCTGCGGTTCTGCACTTTGAGGCTGAAAGCCACTACTTCTCTTGAAATTTTATGCTTAAATTATTCTGTCTTTCCCTCAGCCTGGATTCATGAGAATGAGTAGGACTTGCCCAAAAAATTAAGAAAATGATGCAGTTCATGTCCGGTATTTAAGAATCTGCTCTGTCCTAGCCCTAGTCTAACCTGCTCCCTAGCTACAATCCTTGTTCTTTCTTGTTTGCACATCATTTTCATCAAATGTATTTCTTTTTTGTTCTTGTTTATGAAACTTACTCATGGATCTAGTCAAGCTAAAGACAGCTTTGTATAGGATTCTGCAATATATTATTTTCCATGTTTTTGAAGCACCCAGAGTTACAGGAGAGGACACTTTTGCGTTTCTTTATTCATTAAAAGATCTGAACCATTCTAAGAAAAAATTTCCTGAGCTGGAGTACACAGTGAAAGCTAGAGCTGCCATGACAGATCGCAAATACGAATATTTTTGCCACCAAAACTCTTGAATCCTTTCTTTACTTCTGATATCCTATCAGCAATTGAGTTTGTCTATATTCCTTATTTATTACATCAATCTTGCTATGTAGCACCAACCAATCAAATGCAGTTCCTTTGTGCCATCATCCACACCTTTTCCAATTTCACAACAAAGGCTAATAAATTTTGCATTCAGCAGCAGAGATGCAATCTTTTCTCTGTGTCAACTTTGACTCTTCCTCGGTGGCTATAGTAAACCATTTCATAATTGAAATCATGAATGTTTTTAAAACTTGTCCTCTTGGGGTAAATTTGTGAACTCAAATTGTACTAAAATGATTTTCTGTTGCTGTGTAGGATATTTGTGAGTGGGAAGAAGACCCTGATGAGTACTTACGGAAGAATTTGCCATCTGATCTTGTATGATAATGAGTTCAACAAACACGATTTTAGATCATGTTATGCTGCTGCAATAACATTATCTTCTGCTTTGCTAGTTCTAAGGTATTAAGTTTTGTGACAGGAGGAAGTCTCAGGTTGGGCTGAAGAATTGTTCACAGCAAGGAAAAGTGCAATCTATTTGCTTAGTGTCATTTCAATGTCAAAGGTTGTCATCCCTTGACAAATTTACTTTTGTGCTGTGACTTTAATAATACAACCTTCTCCACAATTTTGTTTTCTGAGCAAAATCTTTGGGGCTTGTTTACAAATACACTTTTGTTTGTTATTAGGATCCCTCTGTAGGATCAACTTCTTCCAAGCGCAAAAAAAGTGACAAAAGGAAAGGGAGATATCGCTTGATTGGGGAGCTAGTAGTGATACCATTTCTATCCAAATTTTCGATGCCTGTTGATGTGGCAAATACACCACCCAATATATTGCATGAGTATGTGCATGAAGTGTCCATCTCCTAAAAAATGAATGCAAGAGTGAAACTCATGTTTAAAATTTTGTACTTTATTCCTGATCAAAGGCTTCATGATGAGCTTTGAGCTTGATTCTCTTTCCTGTGCATCTAGAAAGTTTAAATCATGATGTCATTTTGCTTGTGGCAAACCCCTTACCTAAGCTTCTTCTGTATTAATAGTTATTATGGCGTTTTGATGGCATACGGTGGTCTCCGTGATGTAAGCAAATGCAGTTTCCTTTTTTCTGCATATTTATCTTCATACAGCTAATTAGGTCCTGAGAGGGTTTTGATATGTTACGCTAACAGTTCTTGATGGAGAAAGGTCTGGAATACACAAGCACTTTGATCAGAAATAGAGTGCTGCCATTATATTCATCATCTGCATTTTCACCATTTCTGGTTGCTACAGCAAACTGGATAATTGGAGAACTTGCATGCTGTCTTCCTCAGGTAAGATCAAATATGTAATATATCCACATTTATTCTCCCCATTCTTAGGGTTCTTATCTTTTATGCTTATGCTTGTTCTTCGATATTTTTTCTTTCACGTAATTCAGGATGCTATTGTTACTACTTTGTACAATCACAATTTGATCCATGGATATTTCATGACTAGTGAAATTTTAACATTCTGCATGATCATCCCTAACCCTTATCCTCACTTTCCAACCATGTTCTTATCAATTGCTGAATGGTATAGTGCTAGTCAGAGTAATGGGGATTGTTTCTTCAAATACTGTTTCAAATTGATCATTTATTCTTCCAGCCCCCTGTTGTTGAGTACCCACTCCTCTAGCCTGTTATTGCAGGCTAATTTGATCATATTAGCAACATGTTATAGCATATGCAAAGGAATTTAAGCATCTTGGAGCTTTTAATTGAACTTTTTAATACAATTCAAGAGATGGTGATCAAGAGGTGGGGTGGATCAATAAATTGCTTTCCTTATTTCATTTCTAATTAGTTCTGTGTGGAGTCGTTATCCCTGACCTTGAAACCATTTTAAGGCAATGAGTGCAGATATATTCTCCTCCTTGACAAAGGCATTGAACATGCAAGATGTACATGGTATTAATTGTTATCCTGCTCGAGCTTCTGCAGCTGGGGCGATTGTGGCACTCCTTGAAGTAAGAATGGCCTCGTTATGAATACACCATTATTAATGAAAACATGCTGCCAGATTGCATCATTTGTTTTCTGTTATTCCTGTACCCATTCTTACAGATTGATTATGTTCCTTCCAATTGGCAATCTCTGTTGCAAGCGTTGGTCGAAAGGATGGACACTACAGATGAAAATGAATCGTCACTTTTATTACAACTTCTAGGGAATGTGGTTAATGCAGCACAAGATAAAGTAGCTGTTCATGTTCCATATATTGTGACTAGAATTGCTAATGCTATTTCAAAACATCTGCCTCCAGCTCCTGAGCCTTGGCCCCAGGTATCTTAAACTAATCTGGCATTGATGTCTTTTGTTTGCTTTGTGTCTCTGCAACTATTGCAGCTATCTAGAACTATGGTTTTCTTTTTTAAGATTGGATTATGCACTTGCACTTTTATAGTTACTTGGCAAATCCAACTATTAGATTGAAGCTATAATGAATCCAATAATTGAGAAGTTCTTGAGTTTTATAAGCTGTTAGTTGCACTGTTTTACTTGTTATATTTTGTTAGATTTGCTTTTCTATGCTAGGTAGTTGAGTGTGGCTTTGCTGCTCTATCTACAATGGCCCAAACATGGGACAATGCTGCTGATGATTTCAAGGAGAAGGATAGCATTAATTGGAGTTCTGCTCGTGCTACGATTGCTAGAACATTTTCAAATTTGTTGCAATGGGCGTGGCTTAGGCAAACACAACAAACAGTATGGTTATTTACACAGACGAAATCTGAAATTTATGCAAATTGTTTCCATATTCCTCATGAATATAGAATGGCAGTTGAACTAAATTTATGTTAATGCTTAAGATATTTTAGTCTTGTTTTCTTTTACAGCAAGGTCATATTTCTTTAAATAGGAAAAACACATGAGAATACTTCTGATGCTTAGATAATAATTCACCCAGGAGAGGACATTGCCACCTCCATCATGTATAAATGATGCTTCTACTTTGTTTGGATTTCTCATGCGCTGCATTACTGCAAAAGATGAAGCCATAGAGTTAAGACTGATGGAATTATTAGCAGTATGGGTCGAGCTGATTGCAGCGTGGCATGCTTGGAAAGAGGCTGAGGATTTGGCCATTTTCACTTCCATTCAGGAAGTTGTTGACTTCCACAGAAGATGTGACTTCACCAGCATTTTCATGAGAAGGATTCCATGTCAAGGTTCATCTTGTAGTTCTAGCATAATAGAAGGGATTGCAGCTTTTGTTTGTGAGGCGATTACTGCATATCCACCTGCAACGTGGAGAGCTTGTTCAAGTGTACACCTGTTACTGCATGTCCCAAGGTTCTTACCTGAAACGGAAGGAATCAAGCAGTTGATGGCTGTTGCCTTCACAGAAGCAGCATTTTCTCGTTTTTGCTCTATACGTGGCAAGCCTCTTGGTCTATGGAAGCCTTTGCTGCTGGTTATTGCATCATGCTACATTTGCTATCCTGACATTGTTGCTCAGGTTTTGGAGAAGAAAGATGTTGCGGGTTTCACCAATTGGGCACATGCCTTGGCACATGTCTCGGCAAGCTCTTTTGAACCAGAATTCTCATCTGAGTCTGAGATTAAATTAGCCGGTATGCTTGATACCATATACTCAGCCAATCTGCATTATGATCTCAAATTTTCCATATTTGCAGAACTATAGTGATTTCTTACATTTAATTCAGTCTAAATGCATTCTGATGTTCATACCTTGGGTGTTGTGAGAAATGTTGTTTTATTTTTGTTTTGTTGAAATGTAATGCAGTGATATCGTTAGCAAAGGTGGTTGAACAGCTGCTTGGGATAACTCCTTCCAGTAGCAGAAATGTTGTTTTGGAGGAGTGTTTTAGGTCATTGATGGAGGCATGCATAAGATTGAAGGAAGTTCAGAATGCTGACAGTGATGCTACAGACGAAGAGGCTTCAGATGAAGATATTGATGATGATGACAATGGTAACGGTGATGATGATATCGATGATGAGGTATGCATAGTGAAGGAGAGTTTTGAGTAGATTTTTCAATGTTGATTATCTATATTTGGGTTCCTTTGTTATACTAGGATTCTGAAGATGAGGAAAAAGAAGAAACTGAAGAAGAGTTCCTAGATAGATATGCTAAAGCAGCTGAAGCAATTGACAGTGAGATTGTTGTAGAGGGGGTTGCTGATGATGAAGTTCAAGAACTTGAACTAGGTAAACCTGTTGGCATATCCATTTAGGGCCAGTTAGGATGGGTTTAATAGGATTTTTTGTCCTTCATATTATTCTTTTTTTTTGATGTAGATGTTTGGCACCAATTTTTTTGACATCACAAATTGTGGTGGAATAATTAGATTTCTTATGATGTCATAGGAAAATTAAAAAGCAATTCAATCTCTTATTGTTAATGATCTCACCTATTAATCATAGATTATTTTGTAGGAGGGGTTGCATGCAACCCCAAATTCATGAAAATTCCAATGAATTTTTTCTTGGTTATCCAAACAGGCCCTTACTTGAGGTAATGTCAATACAATTTGATTGCTCACGAACTGCATGGTGACTTTTGCTCAAATGTGTTAATAATGTGCAATGTTCTATCTAGTCAAAAGTTATTGCCTAGGAAGATTTATTTTAAAAGTATGTTTTTTATGTTAAATTATGTATGAAGAATAGTGACCATAAAGAATTACATTTAGGCAACCCACCTGAAAGAAAAGTAGGAAATAAATAAAGTGGACACCTGGGTGCTAGCTAAGTGGTCTTGTGACTAATCTTCCATTTTATTAACTAGTACACATTTGTGCATTCCATATTGGTGTGTTAAGCGACGTCTCTGACTAACTAGTTTGGATGCCTAATCATTTCAGAATATTGTGCTTGGCTCTGCAAATCCTCCAGCTAGATGTTGTATTTGTTACTGTTTTTCATTACTTGAGAAGAGTTTCCTCTTTCTTCTCTCTTTTTTATTCTCATACTGCTCCTTTTAATGATCTTATGTATTGATGGATGAGGTGAGCCACTGCGGGTGGTGTTGAGATTGACATTGTTTTTGGTTGAATGCAGGTTTTTTTGATGAAGTTGATGTGCCACAGATCGTGGTTCCCTTAATTGAGAGACACCATCAAGTCCTCATGCAAACTGAAATATTTCCACCAGATCTTGTCCACAGAATTTTGGAGGCTTTTCCAGAATACAGCTCATTCTTTCAAGCTTCTGTTGGAAAGCTATTGAACGCTCCTGGACTTTGAATTGTAATCAAAGCAGCTCATGTGATCGATATTCCAATGGTTTGTGTTGTGGCAATTTTTGAATATGTATTATTTTTGTTGCTGTAATTATTTGGAGCTCTGTTGGTTCCTGTAGTTCCTGTCTAATTGATTTATTTTAAAAAATTTCTGCAATGAGGGTTTAGTTGAAAACCAAGGGTTGGATCTTTTTTGTATGTGGAGTTGTAAACGGGCAGGGTGGGCCTGAATTCTGATCATTGCCCTTGCTGTGGCATTTACTGTCCACCTACTAATAGCATTGATGTTAATTTTATTATTGGCATAGTTATACCTTTGTAAGGCATTTTTAGGTTAATTTTAGCACATGTTAATGTAATCATGTCAGATTCATAAGTTCAGCCAAAGCCTAAGTGGCTGGTGGCCAAGCTCTGGTACTGTTGGTTGGGCTAAATTTTACTTGTGGGTCAAATAGCATATGGGCATACGGGTTGAACTTCTCAGTAGTGCCTGGCTGGTTTGATCTGGTACAGTTAAGTTTTTTTAATTTCCATTTCAGAAGTGATTAGCCATGCTTTGAATTTTTACTACCAACTTTACATCCAGACAAGATTATAACAATTTGGGAAATTTGTGGTTAAATATTATGATGCTTTAAACCTCAACTAGCAAATGGGCCCTAAAAGAGGGGTTAATCCAATCAAACACACTATCAAATCCATATTGGAAGCATTAAATTCTCTACTTTATCCACTTCTACTGCCATATTCTCTTCGGCTCAGGTTTGAATGGAATATTTGAACTAGGATGACATCTAAAGTAATAAAAAAGGTTACCTAAAAAACCGAACAAAAAGGCTCAACTAGGTTTGGTTGAGGTATGCACACACATAATACAAATATTTCAACTTAAATGAATAACGAGTAGCATCACACATTTCTTCATGATTTAGGTATGACCTTAGCAAGAATGAGATGATTTTCAGGGGAAATACTTGATGGGACATACTTAAGGAGTTGCGCATCCAATCCTATACCCCTCAGCCACAAGAGCCTACCAGCATCAATGATCTCTTTGCACATGAAGCCCAACACAGCCCTGTCCAACTGGGGCATATTTCTGATCATTTTTTCAACTCCTTTGCAGTCTGAACTAGGTTCTCCAGTCTCACTGCATTGGACAGGGAAAGCACGAAACATAGTATGATGATCAAACCAGGACTAGATATGCAATTTAGCTTTGAATGAAGGTAATATAATTGGATTCATTTACACAGAATATCACCAAATAATCACAACGTCCCAATTATGAAGCTAATATAATTTGCTGTCAGCGAATATAATTGGTTCCTCTATTCTGAAAATTGAGCAGAAGATTCACACAAACATACCTGGTTGATAGATTCATTGCTCGATCAACAACGTCAGAAAGTTGTGAGCCATGGTCTGCATCTACAGCCCAGCTGCTAAACCATGAAATTGCATGGAATACTGCCTTTGTAATACCCAGATTCAAGAAATAATCAGTATCTGCAGTATGGAAGAGATCCAGGTATGTTATGGCAGTATCATAATTGCTATGTAGGGCTGTAATATTACTTTCTTCAATAAGCATACTTCTTTCTATTTTCTAATCACAATGTATCATATTACACCTAAAGGTCATCATCAGCCATGCCAACTTCAGATCTTGATATGAATAAGCTCTTAAAGCTGCACATTTCAAAGCTGTTCATATAGAAGCTGATGGGATGGAATTCAAACTAGAAGGTTCAATCTAGGAGATGTTTCTTGTAACAACTGATTGGTCGTAAGAGAAGCCACTATTTACATACCCATATGCCTCAAGCAATGCCACCAGTAATCTATATGTCTGCAGAATATGAAAAGCAACTATCCACATGTCATGCATCATGAATAGTTATCAAGTCGAACCAAGAACCGAACCCAGACATGGGATGACTTAATCTGAAGCCTAACGCAATCAAATGCTGACTCACCTAGAACCAGACCGGAAACCCACAATTTGACCCATGAGAACCTTGAACATCGTCCCACATAGTTCAGCCCACATGTACCTCGGACACTAAAGTGTATGCATACTAGGCCACTGTAGCTCAGCATTTTCTCGTACTATAGAGAAGACTCCAAGGATGGTTACTCCCTACTTCACCTCCTGCGCTAGCTTTTAAACTACAAAAGTCGTTACACAATAGTGTGCAGAGGGTCGGTTGAAATTTCAGAAGTACCTCTAACCAAATCAATCTTGGAAACTAGGATATGGTTATCCTAACCATAAGATATAGTCAATATGTCCTATATAACGAGGGAGCAAAGGAATGAAAGTCTCTTTTCCTCTTCCCTCAACTCTCTGAGTTTGGAAGTTCGTGGCCCTGTCCTCCGAGGCCTCCTTCAACAGCTTTTGGAATTCCTTACCGAAGCATAACTCTTATACTGCTAGGGACGTGTGTTGCTTGGCCTTGGCGCATTCCTTGATGGCACATTAGGCTCTCTCGCAGGTGTATCTTACTGTGTTGATTGCGAGCATTGTAAAGTTTCCACCACAGCTTGATAGAATTAGCTCGAGACACCTCCTCCAGAGGTCAAGCAGACATCAAGACATATCCAGAGGATGTCACTCAACTACAACAAAAATCAGAAAGTTACTCTACTGCAAGAGAAAAACAAAAAAGAGCGACATAAGGATATTAAAAAAGACTTAGCTTCCCTTACCTTCCCTAGATGTTCAACAGGGGGAAGCGAGGGCGTCTTCTGACAGTTTGTCAAGGCCGAAGGCCATCCCCGCCACCAGTCCCGACCATAAGGATGATGTTGATGCTTCACCACCCACATTAAAGTTGTTAGAACCTTCTAGAATAAGAATGAGAAAAAAACATACAGAAAAAAACATCAAAATGGAATGAGAAATTGGGAAAAATGACTTACTCAACATCGTTGTCTTTAGCACCGACCGGATGAACACTAGGAAAGGACGAGAGCACTGCAAGCAAGCAAATTGCACCGGACAAGAGTAAAAGGCAATCTACTCCTATTCAATGCCTTTATATTAGGGAACGTGATGGTTTGAAGATCACGTTAACTGACAACAACATTGATACCCCATTGAAAAGCGAGGAGATGGACAGGGCATAATCCAAGGAGATGCCATGTGGATTAAATCACAATGATTAATGCCGTCACCAAACTATTAATACGAGTTTGAATAATGGATGCTTTGAAATCAAAGCACTCATTAATCAAGGAAGATGCACTATAAGGAGAGGTGAATGCTTGCTAGGAGAGACCCTCGAAACAAGCAAGCCTCCACCGACGAGGTGCAATAGCTCGGCAAGAAGGCTTAAGAGGCAATGTTGTGCCATAAATAATTATTAAATCAAACCAAGGCAAGGGAAGACCTAAAACCTTGCCGGACCACCACATAGTTCGGCCCGCATATACCTCAGACACCAAAGTATACACATATTAGGCCATCGTAGCTTGGCATCTTCCCACACCCCATGCCTCTGTGGGAACCTACCTATGTGGTCCTATGGAGGATAAGTCTCTGCAAGAATGGCTATTCGATACTCTACCTGTTGTGCTACTTCCCACTAAATGACAAAGGTCGTTACACAATACTACGGAAGATCACTTGAAATTTCAGAAGTATCTCTAACCAAACCACTATTGGTAACTGCCATATGGTTATCTTAACCATAAAATGTAATAAAGACCTCCTATATAAGGAGAGTACAAAGGAAGGAAAGTCTCTCTTCCTCCCTCCCCGACTCTTTGAGATCACAACTCTAAATTTCTTTCTCTAAACATTCCATTCTTCTTCTACAAAGAGAATGAATATTGACTTGAACTTTAAAACGTTCTCCCTCAAGAAAACTATGAACATTCAGTAACGTTACTCTTGTATATACTATCGCTCGACTGGAGAAACTGTAATCAGACCTGCCTCAACTAGAACCAATGGGTCGCAACAACATGGAAACAAAAAGATCCAAGAAAAAGATTCCTAATGTAAGCTTGAAAACAACCATCTAATGTGCTACATAAGAAGAAAAAATACAAAAAAGAACAACAGGATTACAGATGCACCATTAAATTGCCATGACATTCTTGTGATATTTTACTGGCCAACGAAGCAAGCCTCTTGTCTTTCTCTCTTCAGTTATAGGATTTGGGAATAAGCACAATGATAACAAAAAGTAACTCTAGTAAAAATCCAAACAAAAGAAAACAATTTGTGCATGAGAAAACTATTCACTAGCCATGCTATCATATGATTATCAAAAGAGCAAACTTAAAACAGAGTAAACAAATATTATCTCAAATACAAAAGGGCCATTTGGCATACTTAATATTGCAGACTTGATCAAACTGATAAAATAAGCAATCAGCGAGAATGGCAAAAGAACATGGAAAACTCTGAAGCGATGCATTAAAAGCTCCACAGTTGGAAAAAATTACTTATATAATGCTTCCATTGGCAAAGATGGTGGCAACAAGTTGCTAGGGCAAGGCCTTCCAAATAAAAACACTTCGAAGCTAGTCTCTTATTTGGGTCGCATTGTTCCCCAAGACAACACCTTAATGTCAAATCTACAAGAGTAATCATCAAGTGAGAATATACAGTCGCATCTGAAAGAAATCTATAGTGAGCATAGCATGTTAACTTCTGTCCTTTTGTCTAGTTAAGATGTAAAATTACCAGTCGCAGGTCCACATAGGTGTTTACCAACAGCAAGATAGGGAAGTCCCTTCAAAGGCTCTATGCCACACAAATTCAAGTCCTCTACTGCATAGTATTAAAAATATGTGAATGCCAGAATATAAAAGCATGACAATATAAGATTTTTTTTTCTATAAGAATATTAAAGTTTTTTAAGCAGTGCATGGCCAAGAGAATAAATAGTTATCCCTACCACACCTCTGCTCTCTAAACTTAATACACTCTAGTTCCCATGGTCCAATTGACCTTTGCCTTTTCTCCTTGTTTGTTTCCCAAAATCTTTGATACCTAGAGCTACCTAGGCTGCTTGTTGAGCAGTTTATTTCTCCTTGTTCAGTCCAAACAAAGTTGTCATGGAGTGCCTAAAATCACCTTTGTTTAACCAAATATGATCCTAACTAAAGATGTCTTTGTCTGTCTACTTTTAAATTTTGTTAAGATGGTGCAAAATCACGTCAATTAGAGATTTGAAATTGCATGAGACCAAAATAATTCATTCTGAAAAGGAAAATCAGTTTCTGCATCCATAAATGAAATGTGGGAGCAATTAGACATGGAATAATTTAAGCATCACAGCAGCACCAAAAATCTTACTGTCAATTCTTAAACGCTCTAAAATTAGACTCTGTTTTTGCCGCAGACTTCGATCAGCCTAAAAGTCAAAGAAACAAATAAAGTATGATAGTAACGAAAAAACAGCATTGCGCTATTAGTTGCAAATTCACTCTAGAAAGGTAGGATATCAAAGAAAATGGTTTGATTCTTCCACCAAGCACTTCAGGTGTCTCCACCCTAACGAGGGCAGAAGCAACAGGAGTAGAGAGTAGGTGGAAGAATCAGTAGCCCAAAGAAAAACAAATACTGTGATTAAAATCTCAAGAGAACTTCCGCAGAGTTCTATGTTATTAGAAAAATATCAAGGAAAAAAAGAATGAAGAAAAGACTAACCTTCAACTTGTAAGATCGCCGCTCAACTAGAAAAACCTTATCGAATCCATAGCAATCGGCAAGCATATGAGCGAGATAACCCCTACCAGCTCCAAATTCCACTACCGCCACAACATCACGCTTGCCTTCTTTTCCACACAAACCATCATTCTCTCCGTTCTCCAACGGGGTTCCAATCATACCAAATGCCTCCATGTTCCCAATAATCGACGCCTGCTGCACCACATGCTTTTCTTGAAACGGGACCGGCCTGCCACCAAAGCAAGAAACCCATATCACAAAATAGAATCTTTAACAAACCCTAGAAATCAGCATCTGGCGACAAATCCACCTGTCCACCATTTTGTCCATCCAATTTCTACATCTTTCAGAGAAGACAAATGAATCTCGCATCTCCATACAAACGAAAGAATGCAAAGATTTGATCTTTTTAATAAAATTCTGGAATTCCGTCGGGGTTAGCTCGTGAATCGCCTTCCTCTTTGCTTCCGAAGTAAGTATATCCTCATCGGGATCAATAGAGCCAGTATTGATGCCTTTAGAGTAGTAGGGCTGGGATTCGAGAGCTCGGGCTTGCTTGACGGAGGGGCACTTTTTGACATGCGATTTGAGGCTCTCTTTCAGCACCGAGCTACAACAAACGCAAGGTATCAGAAAAAACCACGCCAAAATGGAGGGAAATTAGGGTTTAGGGTCTTGTGCCGGATTGTCATACTGCGAAGGGTCGATGGGGCAAGGGACGCGGAGATCGGCCGAGGATGGGTCGTGATTGCCGCAAAACCTGAGAGACAGCGGGAGCGAGACATTTGCGTCAAAAGTGGAAGAAGAAGAAGAAAAAGGAGAAAGAGAGAGCAGGGATTAGGGTTTACAGGGAATGAGGAAGCGGGTTATTAGCGCAGTGGCGGCGCTTTCTGGGCATCCAGAACTGGCAGGTTTTCTTCATTGCTTGCCGCCCTTCTTCTCCGGCGGCGGCCATTGCCACCAAGGTCAGGGGCTTGTGTTTCTTTCGAGGGCATTTTATACACGAAACTCCCTCTAAAACTGAACTAAAAGAAGTACTAAATTACAGAAAACACCCTGACTATTGGATATTTGCATGGGACCCTTTTGTATATGCCATTTTCAATGCATTTATTAGTCGAATTAGCTTGATCAAAAGCTATTTTCATTCGATCAGGAAAAATACAACGTTTCTGCAGTAAACAATGACTAGAATCCAACAACTTTTAATTTGATTTGTCAGTCAAAAAGTATACCTTTAATTTGGCTTCAAACACTTTTGACAGGCATGACAAAAAAAAAAATTTAAAATAATACCTAATTCAGATATTTCATTTTTTATATTTATATGATTGTTGAGAAAATCTCGATGAAAACATGACCAGGACAACTGAAATTTCTAAAAAAGAACCAAAGTGCAGACCAAGCCAGTTCAAATGAAAACTTAAACGTTGTATTTTTCAAATTATAAATTTATATTTATTATTATACAATGAAAATAATACTTATAAAAAATATTTATCCATGAAAAGCCTGGAAGAAAACAGCATATACTCGAATAGAAACAAGCTATTTGTTTCAATTCCTTTGAACAGTTCATTAAGTACAAGCGAACCAGACTTATACAGATGAAAATCCAACATATCTGAAATCTAAATGGACAATACTGCGGACCCACAACATAAATTGAACCCACTCTGCTCCAACTGATGCACCAGCCAAGGCTTGGTGCTGCCAGCAAAACGTAATTTTGACCAAAACCTTCAAAAGAAACATTACTCGGAAATGAGAAATGCAGTACAAATTATGACCGAGTACTAAGACATACCAATATGGGCCCAAAACCACCATGGCGGGGTAAAGAGCAAATGAACTTTTCATTCATGTCCGTAGCCCATTTATCATTCTCCAGAATTGTGGTCACCAACACGGACTGCAGTTCCACTGTTGCGCCCATAAAAGTGGCCACCACGTCTAGAGTAATTATGACCTCGTTCCCCATAAACCCTGGGGCCTTCCTGTGCTTCTAGACCAACATAGCTCTGCTGATAAGTATCAGTAGGCCTATTATAAGATCCAATCTGCTGGTATTCAAACTGTGAGCTATTCTTCCTCTTGTCTCTGCTAAAGCGATAATTGCCTGCATCTTGCCCTCTGTCTCTACCTCTGTAAGTTGCCTCCTGTTCTCGGTTTGAGTGGCCATTGTTTGCTCCAGGTTGGTTCAAAGCAGGAGAAACTAGGTGTGGATCGCCCTTAGGAGTCTGTTCATCATTACTCTGTTTGTTGGGCAACTGCCTCCGCTGTACTGTGGGATCTGTGGAGGTCTTAGTCTCTCGCTTAGCTTCTTGATCATATGTGTTTCTTATTTCAGAGCCACCAGTCCTGATTGCAGTATCATTATCCTTGGTTTCACGAGGATAATTTCCCATACTGTGCAGATGGAGCTCTTTCCCAGTTCTACTCTCATGAGATGCTAGCCTCTGGTTTCCAGTGCCCCTGTTTCCATGCCTGTGATGCTGTGAATAGGGCTGCAGAGATTTTGGCTGCCAATGGGACCTCTTCTGCTCACCACCTTGGTTTTGGTTTTCATTACCTGAAAAATCCTTTACACCCGATGCATTCATTTCTGGTACTAAAGACTGAGTATCTTCATTATCATCTATATCATCTTGAAAAGCTTTACTGTCAATAGATGCAGAATTTACAGAACCCCGATGCACCTTATACCGCTGCTGACGTCGACTTGCTATACTCTGGTGGCTAGGTACACTGACTGGCTCTGCTGATTCAAGTTTGTCATTAGTGCCCTTCTGAAAATCATATTTAAGCTGTTCTCCAGTTCTGCTGCGCAATTCTGAGGATTGGTGCTGCTCTTGCTCCTGCTCCTGCTCGGTGAGGGAGCTTTGAGAAACTGCTGGAAGTCCAGCCAAATTCTTCTGACGCCAAGACACGTGCATTCTGCCACGCCTATTAGGTTTATTGCCATCTTCACTCTTAGAAACAGTGGGAAAATCTGCTTTTTGACCAGCCACTTCGTCATGTACAGCTGTCACATCGCTGGGAGCAACCTGCTCAATGCTGGAAGAAGTTTGGTGGGAGTTCAGATGCGAAAGCTCTTTTCCTGCTTGCTTGGGCGCATACCTCTCCATTTCAGCCCTCTTTGTTTTCATGGAACTCTGAGTATCATGCCCATTATGTCCAGACACAATATCGCTATTTTCAGTCCCACCACTATGACTTACGTCTTCAGATGGGGTGCTCTTGTTTTGTGTCTTTACAGGTGCCCATATCACAACATCACACCCATGGAACTTATCACCAGATCTATTACCTAGTTGATTTGTCATTGACCTCCGCGAAGACTGCGGCTTCCACTGGTTGATCACCCTGATTTCCTGTTCTTCACTTGTCTGAGTTGATCTTTCACTATAAGATGTAAGAACTGCTGAACATTGGTTCTTTGATGTTTTATTGGGAGCTTCAACTGATTCTGGGACTGTCTCCACCACTAATGCTGATTGAGTTTTGCCAATATCAGTAGGAGCTTTTCCAAGGTTAATGCCTTCATTACGTGCGGAAGATTGTGAACTGGATCCAGACAGAACCTCATCAATTTTATTTCTACTCCTTGAAGTTCTGTTATTTTTCCTCTTGTGTTGTATGGGTGGTTGCTCTGCAATGGGAAGGCTATCAACTGACAATTCAGTAACAGTGGCCTCACCGGGAGTCTTATGGACACCCGCATTCCCAGCAGATGCAAGCTGTTCACCAGGACTTCCCTCCTGTAAAATAGTGTGCTTTCTCCTATAGCCCATCTGCCTGTTCTTGGAAATGTTGCTATCAGGACGATTTGTTGATTTATGGGTGATATTTTCATGATTGCTCACATCTTGTTCAACATGAGATGATTGATCATCTGACACTGCAGATACTTGACTAGCAGAATTTGATTTTGATCTGTGAGAATCCACATTGGAGCGAATATTAGCTGCTCCAGACTTTTTGACTTCATTATCACTCGATGGTTTCACTGCATCAGCACTACCAGGTGGAGGAGTTTCATCTACGGTGCCAACTGTCTGCAGAGCACTCTCAGTTTCAATATCCTGTTTATGCTGAAATTCTTTGCTTGTTACCCTAGCACTATTAGAGTTCTGGTTTGAACTTTGTGGTGCATGCTTGTTCAGCTCTTCCAGCTTTGCACAGGCTTTTGCTCTTTGCTCCCTGGTTCTTTCTGCCACCTCCTGTAGTTGTTTGGGGCGCTGAGCTGCCATCTCTTTGAGTTTAGCTTGCTAGATGAAAAACAAAAAAGTCAGATCAGATCTGATCTAGCAAAAACATGCCAGACATAGTAACTGGAATTTCTTTAAAATTCAACCGTATAAGAGACAAATTTAATAGTTTAAAAAATCTAATATCAACTACTGCTCCAAAGCCAATAAAATTGCAGGAAATATTTTTATAGAAAAAATGCTTTTAAGTGGATCTCATCCAAGATTCATGGTTTGTGTATATGATTAGAACTTGTTATCAATAATTATATAAAAAAAAGGAACTATTGCATTTCCAAATTCATAAAATCAGAGCATCAATTTAATCAAATAAAAGAGGACAAAAGACTGCATGTCAAAGGTAGAGAACTCCCAAGAACCATGACATAATGGAAAATTTGTGCACATAACTACAATTCGATTCCAAAACCAGAGTGGCCCAAATATCACATTCTATGCTAGCAATGGTGAGTTTAATTTAAAGGGGAATAAATACTGTGAATAGTTGGAGTTCCTTGCCTGGGCTTTGTGTTCATCAGGATCCAGAGAGGATTCTGCATGCAACCCAGGAGCTGCAGTGGTTTCAGCATGTAATTCTTGCTTCTCAGCTTTCTCTTGTGAAGAATGGCAATTGGGTAGATTAGAAACTGGCAAACTTTCATTTTCTCTCAAAAAGGCAACTTCAGAAGAGCTTCTTCCAGAAGTCTTTTTTACTAGTTCATCATCAGCTTGACTGAAAGACCGCGACTTAATATGGTAATCAGTTCTGCTTTGCATAGTTCGAACTTTCCGTTGAACTTGAAAATGAGCTTTTTTCCCATCTTCTAGACAATCAGATTTCCTGGATGTAGATACCTGCACTTCTGATTGCGGAGAAATATCTTTTCTGCCACACCGATTTTCTTCATTGTGACTAATTTTGTTGCAGGTAGTATAATCTTTATCTGCATTGTCATTGGTACACTTGCCCTGCATCAAGCTTTCAGCATTAAATTTCACATCTTTAGGATTTCTCAACCTATCCCTTGAAGAAATTAGTGGGAGATCATGACCATCAGCAATCCGAGCTTTGTTATTTAAGACCTCTATTTTTTCCATCAGAGTTGCATTCTTTTTTATACCAGGATATTGCTTCTGAACTTGAAGTGGAACACCAGTATTTTCTTGTTTATTCATCAAACTCTCATTGGACACCTTACCCAACTCTTTTAGTGGTTTCATGAAATGGGAATTGCAAGAATGACTCTCCCCATCATTAGCAGGCTGAGTGAATTGTCCTGTTCCAGATATTGGCTTTTTTTCATCCTTTCTGCTGTTTGCCCTCCAATCATTTTCTTGAGAGCTAGATTCATGTGGCAAGCTGGCAACCACAGACTGCTCTCTCTTTTCTTGCTCCTTATTATTCCCACCATCATGCTGCTTCAGTAAAACCTTGTATTCTCCCTGACAATATTCAACAGTCTGTCCAGATTTTACCTGATCATTTGCCACAACAGGAGCATGCGCTCCACTTCTTGCATGGAACTTCGCAGGTCTAACTTTGGTGTCCTGACTATATTGGTTAAAAACACCAGAAGTCACAGGTGGTCCCACGTCAGGGACATCACCATCCACAGAATTATTGAAGTTTGAATGAGGAGCATAATATCCTTCATAAGTTTGTGGACTTGGGTAAACTCCAGGTCTCAAAGGGATAACAGGACAGCTATGAGCAATGAAAGAATCAGGCAGCCGGCGGGGGCAATAAGTGTCTCTGTTCCTAGGGTAAAAACAACCAGGACCAGGCCCTGGTCTTGGAACAGATCTTGAACTAGAAAAAGGTGCTGAAAGCTGAGCAGGATATGGAGCAAAATGGTCAATCTGAAAAGCACCAGTAGGACCTGGTGGCCTAAATGAAGCACCTGCTGTTCCCCCTGCATACCAAGCTCCTTCAGGAGAGCAAACTGGAGGACCATGCCAACTGTCAAAATGGTGAAATGGCATGTTTACATTTGGATAGGGCAGGCTCTGCTGGATATCCCTCTGCCGGTTTTCAGCAGCTGGTGGGACACCACCACTGGCATGTGGGAAAGAATCAGCTTTCCATGTATTTGTGTTTCCTGAGTCAATCTGTGTTTTTTCATCTCCTAAAAATACATAAAAAGCTGGCCATTGTAACAAAAACAGTAAAAAAACTCATAAACAACAGAGACTGGAGATATGTGCACTAACCAATGGGATGCACCAACACATCCTTCTGTGTCAAGGTACCAGAAGCAGAAACAGGACGTCCTTGAGAACTATGACCTAGAATTGAGGAATGGATGAATAAAAGAACTTGTAGGACAACAAGAAACTCTACAAGACTACAATAGTAACATGAACCCTAACAAATAGTCAAAGAACATGCGATTCGATAACGATCAGCAATCATAGAAACTAAACATAAAGAAAAGTTAAAATGGAAGCTAAAAAGTGTTGCATTTCATCCAACCAGTTCTAACTTCTAGAATTTAGAATACCTAGAGGTACAAACTAATCAACATTAAAGTGAAGCTGATAAGAACTCCATTCAAGTGTATTTAATTTTCTACACCATGATTCAGATCCCTTCAACCCAAATCCAGCCCCATACATTTTTGTATTGATATATATGGCACCATATGGAAGCAACCAAAATAACCAGGCATCTAGTTCCCGTGTTAAGATGCACAGGTAGGTGTGGTCCAGCACTTCTCAAGGAATCAACCAAGTAACCCAATAAGCTTAAACATTAAATTTTGGATGTTCTGTGAAGCTCCATCCCAGTAGTATCTCTCCAATTTGTTAGTACCAAAATTCTCTATAGTCTGGCTAATGGGGAAAAAACAAGTTCCAGATAGAGATCCATGTACCTCGCTGAATTTGAGACTCAGGATTCTTCTCAGAGCCAAGCGTAGGGAAATCTCCAGAACTCAGTTCAAAACCACTAGTTTTGCAAGATGCAGAACCCTGTTTAACAATCAAAGATTAAAATAGGAACAAAAAAAAATGCAATAAGGTTCCCTACCACAGCATGAAGATGTTAATAGCTGTTGAATAGAGAGCTTTTCTGCAAAAACTACTTATAAACTAGACAATGAAGATAATACCAATTGGTCCGAGGTTCCTGTTGGTCCCCATGCAACTGTATTTTCCCCTGCATTTTCAGCAAACCTGGACAATTGGGAACTGCCAGGCCGCGTTTCTGCACTGCGCGGACGATTTGCTGTTACTGATATCTGATTTGATGCCAACACTTCTGATGCAGATGATGGACGAGAACTTGGACCCCATACATTAGAAGTAGGCTCATGGGATCTATCACTGCCAGAGGTTGATGGTCGCGGGCCACTTCCACCTGACGATGGACGACCACTGACTGGTGAACTAGAACTTCCATCTCCAGGAGACAATGCTACAGCTGATGATGCCCATGCATTTGTTGCAGATGCAGATGATCTGCTCCCCCAGGTAAGTGTGCCCCTAACAAAAACAACAAAAATCAAGTCATGCAGCTACTCAAGCTTTGCTTCAGATAACTGGATGATGAAATTCCTATAGGCCATCAAGAAACTAAAAAAATATTACAGAACCCATGGAACAAAAAGAAAATTAAACTAGAAAGGTATACTCACTTCGGAACAATTTCCACATTTGGGTCTAAACCTCGGTTTTCAGACCTTGAGAGTACAAATGAAATGCATTAAAAATATGGAAAGATGATATAGCAAATTCCAGAGTACAGTTATCCAGAAGCAGCAAACCTTTGACTTGGCAAATTAATGGGTTTAGGAAGCTTCCCCAGCACAGTCATTTTTCCTCGTACAGTACCACATCTGAACAGAAAAAACTAAAACACTTCAACAGCTAGACAATTACACCAACATTTTTAATAACTTATTCAAATGGAAGTATTGCTGTTAGGAACAAAACAACAAGATAGCCAAAATTGAAATAGTGATCAAGACTCATAACCTTCGTTCTCCTGTCAGCATACTTGAAGCCATAATTCATGAAGTGCAGGATCGTCTAGACAGACAGATACCTGAATGAACAGAATAGTAAGAAAGCATAATAATGAGATTTCAGGACAACAAAGGAAACCGTTAAAGACATGGGATTCAAGGAACATTGTGCAAATTAGCCAGCATATGCTAAGAAAAATATTCCAGAATGAAGAAGGCATGAAAAGAGATACACCCTATAAAAACCAAGAATGACAATGATGGAATTTTCTACAATAACATATGAGGAAAAAAAAACAACAAGCCATCTAATCCACAGAGAGACTAACTAAAAACAGCAATATGAAAAATTTAGACCAGGATAAGTTACACTAAGCCTTGGGTAAGTTACGAGGTCATGCTAATAATTTGTCTAAAACAACAATCTCCCTCAAAGACACTAAGGCCCTCATTTGTGAGAACTAGCAAACTTCCAAGAAACATGCACTACCAATAGTTTAAAAAAATGCCACATTTTCCCTCTTCCAAAAGCCTTATCAGTGTCATGTCCTTTGTCCAGCTAACAGATCAGTGAACACTTAAAGAGTGAAATCAACAATCGGTCCATCACCTCAGAGCAAAGACACTCCTATTGAAGAGAGATTGAACTTTTTTGATGCAGCTACTTCCTTCAACAGCTCCAAACAAAAAGGCCGCCAATATTATTGAAAGATAGATCGAGACGAGAAGCCATAAATGCACATCTATCTAACGGTCATGAAACATTGAATCATAACGATCATGGAAGTAAGAGCAGGCAAAACCGCATCATCGACTCCAGGAACAGCTAAAAGAACACTCGAAATACTAGATCTTCAGATAAAAAAGGTGATATTCATCAACCGAAAACAAAAGAGACGATTGCTCGAGGGAATTAGATCCCAGATTCTTTCCGAGGGATGCGATGGAGCATCAGCAACGAAATCATTGAAGTTCATTCCGTCCAAACATTCGTATATGCCAACATCGTCTAATCAAAACTCCTTTGACCCCGATCGACCGGAGCCCTGATCCGGCAACAAAGTACGGGGCCGAATCCCTAACCCTAGAGAGACGAGGACGATAGGATCCGCACCTCGGGAGTAAGGGAAGACGGGGACGGCAGTCTGGCCGGCAAAGAAGTTGAGGGCGTCGGCGGATCGGGAGGCGACAGCGGTGGCGCCCGGAGGGACAGAGAGACAGAGCGAAGCAGGGGAAGGGTTGGAGAAGGGGAGAGATGAACCAAAGGCTCGGAGGAGGGGCAAGGGAATTAAAAAGGGACAGAAGTTTTACGTGTCAATAAATTAATGGAAGACTTTGGTGTCCGGTGCGACGAGTGGAGGAGCGAAGGAATATCATTATGTTACGTGATCCGGAAGCCGCAGGCGAACGCACGTGATAGGTGCAAAGGCCTTGGATACGTGCCACCTGGCTGACATCGGTGGGTCCACATAGGCCGATGTTCTGTGGCTTGCGTAATGTTGGTTTTATTTGCAATCCGTGCAGCTGCAGATCGAACTTTATTTTCCAATATACCCCTGAAGAAAACAATACTTATCCAACGACACCTAATCCCCGTGGAGTAGTACAATTACGTTGAAGTCCCTATTGTTTTAGTTTTACAGAAAAACCTCTCCCCTCTGGCGTGCACTGATCAGAACCCATTTTAGTACATCACCGATGAATGTAAAGCCATTGAGCGGGAAGACTGCGGGCAGCCCATCCCGAAAGGAAACGATTGTTAGGTTCCGTTTCGTTTCAAATCGTACAGGATCATAATTATATACAACTTCTTAAAATCTTATTAGATTACGTATTTTTGTTTTTAATTTAAACTTTTGTATATAATTTTTTGATATCTCTCCAAATTGCATATGTTTTCTCAAAACTTAAAAATTTATATATAGCATCTTAAAACTTCGCCAAATTATATATTTTTTTGCAAACGTAAAAAAATAAACTTTTTAGTTATTATTTGATATATTGCAAAATTTTTCTCAGATGTAAATTTTGATGTAAAGAAATAGCCCTAATTCGATTGAAGAAGACTTTGGTGATTTGATTATTATTAAAAAAAAACTCTCTTTTATTTAATTAAAAAATTATATTGAATTATATTTTAATTTAAAATATTAAAATAATAATTTTATTAATAGTCTAGTAAATTTTATTTTATTTTATATTGATTAAACTTTTAATCTGAAATATAAAATAATAATTTTGTTTTTGACATGATTTACATCTGTTTCATTTATCTCGAATTAAACTTTTAATATGACATATAAAATAAGTCTAATCTAAACCTAGTTTAATTTATTTTATATTAAAATTTAGCACAACATGTAAAAATGACAAGTTTGCCTTTTACATATTTTAAGCTCATTTTGGTCTTGATATGCATCAAAATTAGAGTTTAATTTAGATTGGATTTGCAATATGATATTTAGAATTTACTTTTGTTGATATTTTCATTACACCACCTTTAATCAAATTTGTTTAAAAAACTATTTTTTTATTTTTTAAAGAAATATCAATATATATTTCGAATATTTCTGATTCTAATAATAAAATTACATAAATTTTTATAAAAAATTTAAAATATTTTTTGAATTTAAAAGAAAAAATATATAATTTGATACAATTATTTGGAGTCAGATGCAATTGATATATATTTTTTATAACATCTCAAACATTAATTTAATAATGATATCTATTTCTTATATGTTTCAAATTGTGTTACTCCTTTAACTCCGTTTAGTTTGATATTAAAATTATGATCGGTCTTATTATTATTTTTTATAAAATTAATATTTTTTTATTTTATATTATTATTAAATTAAATTATTATAAAAACTTAAATAATTTTTAAAAATTTAAATTATTAAAATATTAATTTTATTAAAAAATATTAATTTATAAAAAAATATATATTATTTTTTATTTTGATTCTGACCATAATTTCGAAGCAAAGGGTGACTCGGTGACCGAGAGTCCCAAGGGTGGCGTCTCGGGCAGCAACTCCATCGGGCAAATGGGGTCTGCTCTCGTCCTCCATTTTGTCTATCTCCATCTCTAATATCTTATATTCCACCTTCAATCCCTTCTTCCCAAGCTTTCTTCCCCTCATGCAAGTATCTTTTGCTTCCGAGTCGTTGCCAATCTAATGCGCGAGAGCCTCCTCCATCTTCCTCTAGGGTTTGGACCCTTCGCTGGACGGGAGAGTCGATCCTCTTGTCAGCCAGTAAGTCTGCCTCGTCACCGATTCATGGCTTATCTTCCCCTCCGTTTCAAATTGGTGCTCATATCTCACATGTGCAACCTGTTAGTCAGAGCATCAATCAACGCAATAACTCTCCCTCTTATGCCAGAGACCAGGTCCGTTAAGGGACAAGTACGGAAGCATCTCAGAAGACGAGATGGATCGGCTCACAGGAAGCATCAGTGACAAGATCATCTTCTCTAAGGAAAGGTTACAGCATGGCAGAGAGCCCTGGAAGTTTGCTTTGTTGGGTAAATTTCTTGGCCCTAAAATTCCTATTCATGCTATGCATAGAATGGTGCCGAGGAAATGGACGACTAGTGCTCCTTTTCATATTACAGATGACATTACTTCTGCTCCAGTCTGGCTTAGATTACCCAATTTGCATGTTGAATCCCGGGGAGATAATGAAATTCTTGTTATAGCTTCTGCTGAAGAAAGGCCTTTGAAGGTGGACCCTAGTGTTGCTGGTCAGGAGGGATCTCCTTTTGCTAAGGGCTGTGTGGAACTAGAATTAACTAAAGAGCTATGTCCTGCTATTAAAATTGGTTCAAGGGAAGAGAATGTGGGTGATCCTAATATGATTTTTCAGCCCTTTCAGTATGAAAAGTTTCCTATGCTTTGTTTTAGATGTGGTCACATCTCTCATAGCATTGATAAATCTCCTGAAGCTGCCCATATAAACCCTAGTACCTCTGATGGTATTACTAATAAAAATATGTAGGCTATTCCAATAATACAGAAGTTCTTTTTGGCCCTTGGATGCAGACACCTAAATAGGTTAGGAGAAGGCAATGTGCGCAAGATAATTTGGAGGTAAATAATTTTAATATTCTGAAGTCTACTTTAAAGAATGGGATCATGTTTTTAGTTCTGGCATCAAATCTTCTAGGCAACTGTCTGAAGGTCAGATGGCTACCATTCCCATTTCTTCAAATGAGCATGGTTCTAGATTTAGATTGCTTTCAGCAGTTGATTTGGAGGTTGATGGTGCTCTACATTCCGAAGCTAGGTTGAGTGCTTCTGGGATTCAAGCTGTGACAAATAATGTGATTGGGAATAGGATCAATATGGCCAAGTATGCTGATGCTGTTATTGTTAATGGTGTTAATAATTCAAATTCCTCTAATACTAATTCTGCTTCTGGTATTGCCCAAGGGCAGCCTATGTTGAATGAGCATGGTGTTGTTTTTTCTTTCAATACCTCTGCTTTTGACTCTCCAGCCAAGATAGTTGATTCCTTTGTTGTTTCGGATTCCTCTTCGCTTTATACATCTTTTCCTCATGTCCCATGCAGAGCCCCTTTCTCCTCTTCCTGAATCTAGTTTCTAAATCCATCTACCGCTGTTCTTCTTTGGCCTTCTCCTCTGTTAATTCTTCAGTTGCAGAAATTCATAATTGTATAACTTAGCTATTTTGAAGGCTATTCCTCATGTTCCCTCCTTTCCTCCTCTGGCTGATTCTCAAGGTAGTGAAGATCCTGGTGGAGATCAGGAGGATTTAATTAATGGGGAACGTGCTATTTTACATGATCCTCCCCCTAAAGGCCAAGGTAAAGGTGCTTTAAGACAGGGGTATAGACCTACTTCAGTTAAGAAGAAAGCTAAAAAACATAGGAGCTGTGATGCTTCCTCTACTGCAAATGCTTAATCACCTTCTCTTATGAAGCTCCCTTCATGGAATGGTTGTGGACTTCTTAAGAAAGGAGTTTGGAGCTATGGGCAAGATATGATTAACAAAATATTCTCCTGATTTTCTTTGTTTTCAGGAATCCCATATTTCTGTTGATAATTAGTCCAGAAGCTTGGTCCTCATTGGAATCAAGGGGAATTTTTTGTTTCTGGCAATCTCATTTGGATCCATTTCTCATATTTTAATATCTCAGATCAGATTATCCATCTTGTGTTCACTACTTCTGCTTCATCTACAATCTTAATGTTTGTTGTCTATGCCAAAACTAGATATGTACGAAGAAGAGCTCTTTGGGTTGAAATTCATATCTTGAGTAAGTTGGAGTTACCTACTTCATTGTGGGTGATTTTAATTGTATTTTGGATGCTGAAGACAAAGCTAGTGCATTTCCTTTTGTCTTGACTAGGGGAGTAAAGGATTTCAGCAAGCTTGTTCATGCATGTCCTGGTATTGCTTTGCCTTATTGTCAGCATTTTACATGGTGTAATAATCAGAGATGTTATACAAGGACCTTGGAAAGAATTGATCATGGTTTGTTAGCCAGTTTTGGCAGGATAAAATTTCAAGAACTTGGGTTGAACATCTTCCAACACTCAAGTCTGACCATCCCCCCTATTAGTTAACCTGTCTCTTTTGGCTCCCCAAAGTTCTCAGCCTTTTCATTTTATCTCTCAACTTTAAATGATGACTCTTCTTCTAATTTGGCCAGATTGCAACATCCTGTCATGAAGTGGAACAAGGCTTGTGTTGGTGACCTTTTTGGTACGTCAAATAGTCTTCTTCAATCTAGTGCTGTCCTAGGAATTGTTCCAGAGCTTATAAAAATCTTTTGCAAGCTACTCTGGATTTACTTTTGCATGAATGCTCTGTAACAAGAGTTTGTATTTCTGGTCAAGATGCTTCTAAGGCTATTTTAGAGCAACAAGCTCCCATGCTTTTATTGCAGTGCAGGAGTATTTGGAAGCTGAAAGCTATTCCAAGGACCAAATGCTTCTTATGGAAGCTCTTTCATGATTTTATCCCTTGTCTTTTTTGCATCATAGGCATACTATTCAAAGTGGTCTTTATCAGCTTCCTCAAAAGAGGTGGACATGTCTCATATTCTCTTCTCTTGCCATTTGGCTAAGGAACTTTGATTCAAAGTATTTTCTGAAAGTGGATGCTTCTTTCGTCCCTGTCAAGTTATTTCATTCATTGTTGTGGGGCATACTCCAGCTGGCTTGGTTTCGAAGCTTTAGGAACTGATAAGATCAAATATGGCTTACTTGATTTGGCTTTTGTGGAAAGCAAGACATTCTATATTTTCTGGAAAGGATACCTTTTCTGCTGTGGAAATCCAAAGGAAGGCTAGGGCTATGGCATGTGGGTGTTTGAAGGTACATTTGCTTCATCTTTACAACTCTCAGGGCGCAGGGTTGCTTTTGTTGATGGTGCATTTAAGGATAGATTCCATCTTGGAGGGACTGGATGGGCTGTGCTTGATGCTGATATGAATATTTAAAAGCGGGTCATCATCCCGTTCGTTCTTCAGCTTTTGAAATTGAATTGTTGGCCATGGTTGCTGACTTTGAGGTTCAATCTCAATTCAATTCCGAGACTTGTATTAACCTTTCCAATAGTATTGTTGTTGTTGATATCTACAATGCAGTTCGATGCCCAACTTAAGAGCTAGCAAAACTCTTGCTATCCTTCAATGAGACTTGGCTTGTGTAATTCTACGGTTATTCAATTTGTTCCTCCACCTATTCAAGGCACCCTCTTATTATATTAAATGTTGTGTAGTAGAATTTTAGAAGTCATTTGATTTGAAATCAAAATTATAATTATTCTGTGTTAATTTATTTAATATTTAAATACTAAGAAGATAATCAGATAAAGTTTATTTTATCTTAAAAAATTAAATTATTAAATTATTCTTATTTTTATTTATTTAAATCTTAATAAATAATATATATATAAGGGCATAATAGTTTTTAAAAAGTTTATACAATTTATTAGTTAAATTAGTATTTAAATATTAAAATTTTGCTTAGATTATTTCTTTATTATAATTTTAATTTTGAATTTGATCTTAATTTGAATTAAACGATATCTTAATATTTAAATAAAGCATTGAGTTATAAAAAAATTATTGACTTAGACAACTATTGTTTTAGCAAATAATATCAATTTCGTCGTAAGTAGTGTTTGCATGAACAAATAAGATATATATATATATATATATATATATATATATATCTTGACCCTTCCCAATCGGAGATTGTCGATCACAATACCTCGTATCAAGGTTTTAAGTTTCGGTCGATCTCGAATCAAAACCCTAATTTTGATTTCGGTTTAGGGTTTACTGTTCATCTTCACCAACGAGCAGAGCTTGAGTGCGGAGGGAAGCTCACCCGGCGAGCATGCACGAGGGGAGCTCGCGCCAGCTTTGTGTCTGAGCCCGAGGGCCCCGCACGCTCGTCAACTTGTCGTCACTCTCTCGCCTATCTCGGGCCCTCACCGACCTGGTCCCTACTACCGCAAGTTGAGGTCGGTCTTGCACCAGGGCTAGCGCTGTCGCTAATCTGGTTCGGACGCCATTATCGGTTTCTGTCAAATATTGTTCACATACATAATATTATTTATGTAACTGTTCATTATTTTTAAAATTTTTTAAACATATTATAATTTTTTAAATTTGAAGTTAAAAAATAATTAAAATGAAGTTAAATTTTAGTCAAAATATAATTAATAAAAAAATATTTTGGTTGAAACTGAAATGAAAATGATTTTGATTGAAACACGTTGATTTTTTTGTTCACGTGCATGCGTGTATGACCATTCCACCGAAAGTAAAACAAAAAAAAATTTGTGTCGTCTCACCCCTATGTGAATCGCTATTATGAGATTGCGCAAAGCTAGTTGTTCTCGTATGTCTATAAATGTTCATATGAATCATTTAGGTCTTGAATTCATAATTCCACATTTAGATGTTTTAAACTCAACTAATAATGATGATGATTAGTTGTATTACATTATAATTAATAAATTATGTATGTATCAATTATATTTTAATAATAAGTTAAATTTGCTTATGTTTATTTTTAACTTTTTAATAATATTCATATTATTTCTAATATATTTTTTTATATAGTAATATATAAAAATAGTGGTTAATTATCAAAATTAATTTTAATTAATTAAAATAATATTTAATATTGTGGTAATTTTAATTATAAATTTTTTCATAATTTTTAAATTTTTATAAAAAATTTTCAAAATTTTATCGTATCTTAAATTTAAAATCAAAATATAATTAAAATATAGTCAAATTTTGCTCAATACATAATTAATAACTAAAAAAAATTTTTCGGTTAAAACCAAAATAACTAAAATTAAAATTGAAATGATCGAAACGGTCGAAGCGTATCGATTTTGCTGAATGCGGAAGCCAAACCTTGTCTCATCCCGTAGGATGTCAACGGCTTGGGCCAAATCGGGCGAACTTCTAAAACGGATCAGACCCAAATCAGATCGGGTTCTCGGATCGGGCCATTTATTGACAACCTCCGCTAGTTCCATCGGCGGCTCCGTTCTCCCCCAAGTCCTCTGCTCGCCAAAACCCTAACCCTAGCGTGCGGTTCCGCCGCTTCCACCGCCTCGAAGATGCAGATCTTCGTGAAAACCTTAACGGGGAAGACGATCACGCTCGAGGTGGAGTCCTCTGACACGATCGACAACGTGAAGGCGAAGATCCAGGACAAGGAGGGGATCCCGCCGGACCAGCAGCGCCTGATCTTCGCTGGGAAGCAGCTCGAGGACGGGCGCACTCTTGCGGACTACAACATCCAGAAGGAGTCTACCCTCCATCTGGTCCTCCGCCTTCGCGGCGGCGCCAAGAAGCGCAAGAAGAAGACCTACACGAAGCCCAAGAAGATCAAGCACAAGAAGAAGAAGGTTAAGCTCGCCGTCCTCCAGTTCTACCGCGTCGATGACTCCGGCAAGGTCGTCAGGCTTCGCAAGGAGTGCCCAAATGCTGAGTGCGGTGCCGGCACGTTCATGGCCAACCATTTCGATCGCCATTACTGTGGCAAGTGCGGCCTCACGTATGTTTATCAGAAGGCGCAGGGTGAGTGATCTTTGATTTGATTTTTTTGCTGTTTTAGAGAACTCCATTGCTATCATATCCGTCGTTTTAGATCTTTAAACTTGCTGAGTGATGGCTTTCTGAGGTTTTGATTAGTCAAGGAAAGAACTTTATTGCTAATGAATTGTTGCTTTTATTTTCATGACCAGATTGATGGGATGAATGTTCTTGATGCTTTGTCTTTAGATCTTTGTTTTTCTTGGCATCGCGTTGGACAGATTTTACTTCCGCCTTTGACTTCCCATTCTAATTCTGTTAATAGCAGAATGGTTTTGGTATGTTGGAAGTCCTTCGTTTTGAATCATTTTCTTCTTCTTAGTATGTGGGTTTGGAGTTTAATCTGGTCTGGCTCTGTAGATTATCTGTAGCCAGGTCCTCTCTCTTCTCACTCCCTCTATGCACTTCCAAGTGAATCAAACTGTAATGTACCTGGCTCCTTTTTCGTATGGTTCTCTAAGCTCCGGTGACATTTACTCATTCAATACTGAGAAATACCTGCTTGGGAAACATAAACGGATGCATAACAAGTAAACCACAAGCAAACCAACACAACACTATATCATGAATTAGATCACTAGAGACCAGAGATTCGACCCATGGTAGCTGCAAACAGCTTCTCAATTGTCTCAGTATTGGTCTTGAAGAACTTAGCCAGCATTTGGTCATCAATGCTGCTCCGGAACAATGTCTTTGGAAGTGAATTGGTGCCAGCATTGGCGCTTCCAAATGTAGATATATCCACAGCAGGGTTTTTGGAATCCTTCTTGTACTGGAAGTGGACCAATCCTTTGGGGAACAAGAACATGTCTCCGGCCTTGAGCCCCTTGGTGAAGAGCTTGTTGTTGGAGTCCACAAAGCCGACTTTGAGCTTTCCTTGCTGGACCAGCAAGAGCTCGGCTGAGCGAGGGTGGATGTGTGGTGGATTGATGCCACCTGGAGCATATTACAGTACAGCATAGGAGACACTCTGGCCTTGGAGAATGGGGAGTTCTATGGTGCTGGCCTTGGTCATCTGGAAAGGCACATTGATGGGCTTGCCTCGCACTGCTCTTCGTAGCAGCCTGAAAGTGAATATGTTTGCATCAACAGCTGCTTCAGATGGGGCTATGAAATCGGATGTAATGTCGGGATCATTGGCATGTGCAATGAAGAGAGTTGCCAAGATGATGGCAAGCAAAAGGTGGCCATTTTGTTTTCGGAGAAAAGGAAACAATGATGTTCGGATTGGGATGTAATGCCAGGTGATGGATATTTTTATAGGCACAGGAGAGAGGCACCATGAGGAAATGTTCAAAGGGTTTTGTGCTTGGATCCATTATCAAAAGGTATTTTGCTTGGTGCTGTGTCCTGAAGTAGGTGATTTTGAAGTTTAGAGAAAGCCATTGACAAACAGATGTTTCAAGTTGTTATCCAAAAAATTGTCAAATCCATTAGCAAACGATAATTCCTCACAGATAGCTGGATTGAATCTTCGATAGCTGATTAAATTTGTTGTTCTTAGGAGAAAACCAATCTGGCAGGTTAAACAAATGGACTCCTTGAAAGTAATAAATGTAGATCAACTTCTTCTTGGCCTTATTGCCCACAAAATAGAGTCCAATGCTAAAAGGAACCAGGATTGTTGCTCTTTACTCTGAGGCACAATCTGTTTTTGGCAGTCTAATCTTCTTCTGGATATTGATCAATCACTCGCTGCATTAAAAAGGCCAATCGAAAGATGTCTTAAGAATGGGTCATGAAGGAAAGAGCCCATTGCTTCATGCAAGGACTGCTTCTCCATTGAAAAAACAAGAACTGACAATTGCCAGAGAATAGCATTTCGTTTCCTCCTGGCCGGCACCAATTATATAATCAATCCTTCAAGCCTCTTACACCTGTATATATACTGCTCAACTCTTCCCATTCTTAAAATCTAAGCATCTAAGCATCCAACATCCAACGTTTCTGAGTCGAGAGATGGCTTCCAATGCATGCGTTGTTTTCGCCATTGTCCTCGCAACAATTGTCAGTGCGCGGGCTGGCGATCCGGACATCCTCACGGATTTCATAACTCCTCCTAATGGAACTATGTTAGACGCCAACTTCTTTCTCTTCAGAGGCCTCAAAAATTCCTTATGGTCTGGCCCCGAGGATGCTGCTCCTTTCAAGGTGACAAAGGCCAGTAGCATCGAGTTCCCTGCACTCAACGGACAGAGCGTCTCCTACGCCGTGTTGCAATTTGCTCCCGGCGGGGTCAATGGGCCCCACACTCATCCTCGCTCTGCAGAGCTACTGTTGGTCTTGCGGGGCTGGCTCAAGGTCGGGTTTGTCGACCCTAACAACAATCTCTTCATCCAGTTCCTCCAGGCCGGCGAAGTGTTTGTGTTCCCTAAGGGGCTTGTGCACTTCCAGGCCAACCTGGACTATAGATACCCGGCGGTTGCCTTGTCGGCGTTCGGAAGCGCTAATGCTGGCACCATAGTTCTTTCTAAGAGTTTGTTCGTCAGTGGCATCGACAAGGATGTGCTTGCCAAGTCATTCAAGACGGACAGTGAGACTATTAAGATTCTGGAAAAAGCCAACATGGCTTGATTTCTCCGAGTTTACGTCGTGACTGCGTGCAGTGTGTTTGTAATTGTATTGGGTTTTCATGGTTGTATTGTTTGTCCATGAGTTGGTGAATTTGAAATGATTCAATAAAACAAGTCATATACATATCCGGACCGTCCACTGTAGGTCGCTGCATCATAAAGTCAGAACCTCGACGCTTAGAAACCTAGCGGGTTGCAAATCGTGCAGTAAAAATGGAACTGGGGAAGCATATATATACATATGGGATAAGAACAAGTCATATCTGAAGAGCAAACGATGAATTAGAACTCAGCCCATGTTAGTTGAATCCAGTTTCTGAACGGTCTCAGTATTGGTCTTGAAAGACTTTGCCAGCAGATGGTCATCTATGCTGCTCGCAAACAGTGTCTTTGGAAGGGGGATGGTGCCCGCCCGCGTTGGCGCCTCTGAACGCAGATATGGCAACAGCTGGGTTCTTGGAATCCTTGTTGAACTGGAAATGCTACCTACGCCTGCAGATCTTGTCATGTCTTCACAGTCAGGGAATTAGTCCATTGAGCAAAGAGATGTTCAGGCAAATGCATTACTCATTTACGTTTGTTTCTAAGAATTTTAGATTTTGGTCTCTTTTTTTGCAATTAAGCAAGTAATTATGCATTTTTGTATATGATTTGTCCGTATTTTGATGGCTTATTTGTTAATAACAAGACCAAATGGACGTTTATTTTGCCACACCCAAACCATTGGCTTTTTTTTTCTGGGCAGAGCCCTACAAACACGTAATGTCTATTGGTTTGGTGGTTCTCTGACAAACTTACTTTAGATCAATTGATCATTTCTTGCAGTCTGACTTCCTCCTCCAGAGTCCCCGGATTACATCAAGTTCCATTTTGTAATCCGACAAAGAGATGGAAACTGCTCCGGCGTCAGCGAACAGGAGGACATGAGAGTGATTGTCTGCATGCCCGTCATGAACTACGTCCCAATGACATTCTTTCGGTTGCCGGCTCAATACTTGACTTCCTTTAGTCTTTGGAAAACAGTAGCTTCATTTCAATCATACTAACTCGACGAAAAGAACTGAACAAGTATTCAGATGAAAGCACTTCCAACCGCTAATACAATAATCACACACAAAAACAAAACTGACACAGACAACTTCAATCACACAAGCAAATGTCTACTTGCAGAAATCAAGCCATGTTGGCCTTCTCCAGCAACTCGATAGTCTGAGAGTCGGCCTTGAACGACTTTGTGAGCACATCCTTGTCAATGCCACTGGCGAACAAGCTCTTGGAGAGAACAATGGTGCCGGCATTTGAACTGCCGAAGGCCGACAAGGCGACAGTCGGGTATTTGGGATCCAGGTTGGCCTGGAAGTGCACGAGGCCCTTGGGGAACACAAACACGTCGCCGGCCTGGAGGAACTGGATGAAGAGATTGTTGTTGGAATCGACGAAGCCGACCTTGAGCCATCCCTGCAGGATCAACAAGATCTCCGTGGACCGAGGGTGGGTGTGTGGCCCGTTCACCCCACGAGGAGCGTACTGCAGCACGGCGTAAGAGACGCTCTGCCCATTGAGTGCGGGAAACTCGACTTCAGTGGCCTTTGTGGCCTTGAACGGAGCATCCGTGGGGCCACAAAATAAGGAAATCTCTGAGGCCTCTGAAGAGAAAGAAACTGGCGTCCAACCTAGTTCCGTTAGGAGCTATGAAATCTGAGACGATGTCCGGGTCGCCGGCCTGCGCGCCGACAAGAGTTGCGAGGATGACGGCGAGGACAAGGCACGAATTGGAAGCCATCTCTTGATTCAGGAGTGTTGTTCGATGCTGGATGCTCAGAATGGGAAGAATTAAGCAGTAATTGTCGGCATGTAGGGAGGGCTTGAAGGGCTAAGGATGCTGCCGGCCCGCGGAAATGAAATGCTTACCTCTGTTGCTAGTCTGCTCTTACCTCTGTTGCTTGTCTGCTCTTCTTTGTTTCTGAAGAATTAGTCAGTCCTTCCTGAACGTGCACTCTGTAAAGTTCTGTTCGGATAACATTCGATAGTTGTAGCAGACAACCCATCCGTAAACTTCAATCTGGCCAAGAAGAAGATTATGGACATCGGCTTTGAAAGAGACGGCCGATTTGGTTTACAGATAGGAAGAGAAAATCCAAGCAGGCGTCTACAATCCAATCCAGCTATTTATGTATGAATCGTCGTCTCTTTGCTATTGGACTGAACGCTCAATAGGCTCTCATTGCTGACCATGAACAGACGGCGAAATCTAATGCATCAATGTGCAAGACAAGAGCATCAGGCGAGCACAATCCTTTGAAAATTTCCTCCTCGTTTCTCACCGAGGCATACAAATACCACCCAAGATGTCCAAACTATACATCAAACCCTTCTCTTCTCCAAAGATGCCTTTTTCCTTTTGTGTACCTTGTGCTCTCAGTAGTTGCAGCAACTCTTCTTCTTCTTCGCGCTGCCGCTGATCATTGCCTCATCTAAAGCAGCTGTTAATACAAACACTGTCGCATCCCGAATTTGAGACACGACGAACAATAGATATACAATACTCGACATGTATAAGATGATGTATTAATTTACCTGACATATAAATATTTCAATAAATTCACAATCTGTTGTCACAATAGTCATGATCAATCCTCTATATACTACAGTGAAATATTTCTTATACTACTAAACATTATTTTCAATATTCGAGTCTTCAAACAAATGAATCCACAAACTGAGAATAACTACATAATTCGCAACGTTTCAACAAAATTAAACAATTTATGATCAATAATAAAAATTTCACATAAACTCTCATAATATTATTTTAATATAAAAATAAAATTGGTATATCGTCACTCATCCCAAATTCAATGTTAATGTCTAAAATTAGAACGAAAAACTGAGCGATCCCATTTTAAATCAATATTTTAGAATAAAATAAATTTTCAAAAACTTATTTAAAAAATAATTAAATTTTGTCAAAAATATCTAATACACATAATACACGAATATATGTTAAAGATCAACCAATAATACACATAAGATTTTTAAATAAGTATTTTTTTAAATACAATACAAAATAAAATAAAATTAATAAGATTAGTGTCTTGTATATAAAATAAAGTAATTCAAATTATGAATAAATTGATATACTTAAAATCAGTTATGGAATCACGAATTAAAGGTACCTAAAAAGAAGAATCGTAACATGAATGTATGTTTATGGGTGGTATCAAAACTTTTTTATCATAATAAATATATATATGTTGATATAATTATTATTTTAACAGCAATAATAGGATCATACCGGGAGTCAAAATATAAGCAACCAAATTCCTCCAGACCTACTCATCTGATTACACCTCTTCTTATTCGCTTATTTGGCGAGGGATGGATGACAACTATCAAGAAAAATAGCTCAAGCTTATTGGTCCAGACCTAAAATAACTAGAATTAGTAAGATCATACGATCCCGATCTTTAATAAATTAGCTAATTTTTAATTCTAGTTAGTCTCTTTGGCATTGACTCAGCGTGTATTAGTACTTTTGCAAAGCCAAGATTCCTCGTAAAGATGAAACATTGTAACGTCAGACAATTCGCATTGCTAGCTAGTCCTTAACTCCAAGATAAATCTTAAGAGTTTAGGTCAACAACCATGAACATGTTCAAGATCAGTGCTCGATTGCTTAACATAGTATAGTTATCATGATGATCACAACACCATGGACATTACATGGCTGCCGTGGTAGGACAAGTCGCAACCCTATCACAACATGCCAATCGTCCAAGATGTGCAAAAGCGACATGAAGAATCATTTCATGGTTAATAATCCAAAGTGAAGGAAAGGGATGACAAGGGCTTGTATAAGGAGAGAAGAAGATGAAGTTATCTTGATGGAAAGCACGAATACTTTCTCTTACGACGAACTTGCAGCCCTAGCTTCTATAAGGAGAGAAGAAGATGAAGTTATCTTGATGGAAAGCACGAATAGTTTCTCTTACGACGAACTTGCAGCCCTAGCTTCTTTCGACGTCGTCGTCGAGCTCGTCATCATCGCAAAAAGCCCTAGGGTCGCTCCTCCACTCCTTTGTTCTTTCGCAAAAGAGAAAAACGAGATTGCAGGAAGAGTCTGAGTGTTAAAAAGCAATTTTAATAGAATTCTGGAGAAAGCCTCCAGAAAGGAGCTTGGTTTCCACAAACACATTCACTACTTTCAGGCAGCTACCAAGTGCCGTGGGAATTCCTTGTAATTCCTTCGAGGAAGGCGTTCTATGGTAAAGTTCTGACTAGCGCAACTTCTCTGAAAATAAACTGAGATTTATTCATTTAGAGCAACATATATACTCAAATGAAAAGCAATACAGACTAAAATAGGAACACAAACAACCCTGACGAAACAATACAGAGATCAAGCCATGTTGGCCATTTGCAGCTTCTCAATAGTCTGATCGTCCGTCTTGAACGACTTTGCGAGCACATCCTTGTCGATGCCACTGGTGAACAAGCTCTTGGAGAGAACAATGGTGCCGGCATTCGCGCTTCCAAAACCAGAAACAGCAACAGCAGGGTACTTAGCATCCAGATTCACCTGGAAGTGCACAAGGCCTTTGGGGATCACAAACACATCGCCAGTCTGGAGGATTTGGGTGAAGAGGTTGTTGTTGGAATCGACGAAGCCGACCTTGAGCCACCCCTGCACGACCAACAAGAGTTCCGCGGAGCGAGGGTGAGTATGGGGACCATTAATACCACAAGGAGCGTATTGCAGCACGGCGTAGGAGACACTCTGGCCGTTAAGGGCGGGGAACTCCACACTACTAGCCTTCGTTACCTTGAAAGGAACATTGTTGTTCGGCGCCGTCCATAACATATTTCTGAACCCCGTGAAGGTGAAGAAGTTGGAATCCAACGTAGTTCCGTTAGGAGCAATGAAATCCAAGAGGATGTCGGCGTCCCCGGCCTGCACACCGAGAAACGTTGCGAGGACGATGGCGAAGACAAGGCATGCATTGGAAGCCATTTCTTCAGAAAACGGATGTGTTAATTGGTGTTTGATGCTCGGAACATGAAGGTTTGAGCAGTATTTATAGGCACGTAAGAAGAGCCTTCGAAACCAGAAGTGCATTGACTTGGTGTATGCTATTTGAAGGATTAAGAATTGGTGCCGGCCTGTAGCAAATGGAATGTTTATCTCTGCTAATTGTCTGCTCTTCTTATTTTCTATTTTAATTTGATCACCAAATACATTGGAGAAGAAGTCCTCCCATGCATTTCATGCTGATGTGGCTTTCACTGCACAAAAGACACGAGACTAGTCCTCTGCCTGGCTGTCATGATCTCCCATGCAATTTGCATTCTGCCCATTGCCGGCACAACCATTTTGGAACACAAAGATGCAGGAATTTTTAAGACTGATTAATGTGAACATTTTCACCTTCCGTGGATCTTGGAGTGAATCTATAAATAGGCCACTCGTGAACACTAAATCAAACCAAGCATCAGGCGACCACATGGCTAACATCCTTTAAGGAAGTCGAAGGCTTTAGCAATGGCTTACAAACTTTGCCTCGTGCTAGCTATCGCTCTTGCTGCTATCTTAGCTGCAAACGCCTCCGACCCCGACAGCCTCACCGATTTCGTGGCTCCACCGGAAGTCACGGTCGATGCCAACTTCTTCACCTTCGGGGAGTTCAGAAATATCCTGTGGACCGCGCCTAACGATGCTCCTTTAAGGGCACCAAGCCCACTAACGTTGAGATCCGCGCCCTACAGGGCCAGAGCGTCTCCTATGCTGTGCTGTAGTATGCTCCCGGTGGTGTGAATGGCCCCCACACTCACCCTCGCTCCGCGGAGCTCTTGTTGGTTGTGCAGGGATGGCTCAAAGTAGGCTTCGTCGACTCCAACAACAATCTCTTCACCCAAATCCTCCAGACCGGCGACGTGTTTGTGTTCCCCAAAGGCCTTGTGCACTGCCAGGTGAATCTGGATGCTAAATACGCTGCTGTTGCTGTTTCTGCTTTCAGAAGCGCTAATGCCGGGACCATTGTCATGCCCAAGGCCTTGTTTGCCAGTGGCATCGAAGAAGACGTGCTCGCAAAGTCGTTCAAGACGGGCACTCAGACCATTGTGAAGCTGGAAAGGGTCCACGTCGCTTGATCTGGATCACTCTTCTCCCGGAGCTGCTTATCGTGCGAAACGGTTCAGTTTTGGCAAGTACCGTCCGATTTGCTGTGATTTAAGATTTTCGGCGAACACCTCGCGGGCGGGGCGAGCCCAGCATGCGAGGAGCTCGCGTGACGAGCTCGCATGAGGAGCTCGCGCTGGTTTTATGTCCGAATCCGCACCCTCACCAGCCTGGCTTCAGCTCCCGCGAGCTGGAGCCAGCCTTGGACCCACGCCAGCATCGTCGCCAGACACGCCAACATCGTCGCCACCCTGGTTCTGACACCATCACAAATTCCCGTGAGATACTGTTTACATGAGATTATTTATGTAACGATTCATTATTTTAAAAAATTTTAAATATATTAAAAGAAATTAATTTGAAGTTAAAAAATAATTAAAATTAAATTAAATTTTAATCAAAATATAATCGATAAATAAAAAATATATTTTGGTTGAAACTGAAATAAAAATGTTTTTCATCCAAACACGTTGATTTTTTTATTTACGTGCATGCGTACATGACTGTTCTACCGAAAACAAAGCCAAAAAAAATTTGTGTCAATCTCATTTCAATATGAATCGCTGTCACGAGATTGCGTATAGTTAGTTGTTCTGACTTGTATATCTATAAATATTTATCTGAATCGATCAAGTACTAAATTCATAATTTCACATTCAGATGTTTCAAACTCAACTGATGATGATTAGTTGTATTACGTTATAATTAATAAATTATGTATGTATCAAGTATATTTTAATAATAAGTTAAATTGTCTTATGTTAATTTTTAACTTTTTAATCATATTCATATTATTTCTCGTATATTTTTTTTATAGTAATATATAAAAACAGTGGTTAACTATCAAAATTAAATTTAATTAATTAAAATAATATTTAATATTATGGTAAAATTAATTATAAATTCTTTCATAATTTTTAAATTTTTATAAAAAACTTTCAAAATTTTATCATATTTTTAATTTAAAGTCAGAGTATAATTAAAATATAGTCAAACTCTGATCAATACATAATTAATTACTAAAAAAATCTTTTGATCGAAATTGAAACCGAAACGGGGGAAACAGTCGAAACATATTGATTTGGTTAGGTGACAAAACCAAAATCAAAACCGAAATTTAAAACCTTGCTTCATTCTATATTCAAATTATGGTTTTCCGTCTTCCTAAACCTGAAATTTTTAGAATTTAAAATATAAAAATAAAAGCCCTGGAAGAACCGAAAAAAGGCCTATAAAATTATTTAATTAACAAATAAAATCTGCGAGCACAAGAACTGTCTTTCGTAGAAGATAAAACTAGAGAATTACATAGTACTAGGGTTAAAAGAAACTTATCGTGTCGGGAAGCAGACACACGAGTACGTCTACTACGACACCAAGAAAACAAGAAGCAACCATCAATCCAACTCTAAGCCATGTTGGCCTCCTCCAGCAGCATCTCGATGGTCTCGACGCCCGTCTTGAGCGACTTGCCCAGCACATCTTCAACAATGCCCCTAAACAAATTGGTAATTGCAACCCAACCCAACCGATGGAAATTGGTACCGAACCCTAAATAAGATTGTAATCATACCCATAATTTTTTTTTAATTTATTTTTTTGTTCGAACATGTATATTAATACCTTTGCCAGAAAATACCAATAATCTGCTCTTGAATTGAAGGTCTTAATTCATAATTAATTGTTTGTTATGATCGTCAAATGACACCATAGTCTTTCCTACACATTAAAGTAATTAAAAAATTATTTTATTTTTTAATTGTCAGACGGGGCAGCAGAAAAAAAAACATTTTTTCTTAACTATTTATACATGCAACCCCCAAAAAAATTTGAGAATTACACCAATAATCCTTAAAAAAATTTAAAATTACACCCATGCATTTTACATTCCCCTGATTCATTTTCCAATTTTTTTAAAATTTTTTGTCGGCAAGGAATTTATTCTTAGGTCATTACATACCATTAGCAATATATCATTTTTTTTGTTTCATTCTGTTATCAACAAATTGTACTATGTGGCAAGCACATACAAGTGAAAACAAACATTGCATCATCTATACAAACAATATGCAACATCCTAGTTCTCCAGGACTGGTGTCACATACCAAGTTTTCATAATGCATTGCAATTGCTTGAATATGCACCAACTGTTCTGTTGCAGAGGGGCAGAAAAATAGCTTTTCCCCTTGATCAATGTACAAAAAAATTCTCTTTCTTTCTTGGTCATCACAAAGATCCCAATCTTCATAGAACAATGTGGATAGTCTGTTATTCTGCTTTTATATAAGCATTGGGAAAAGAATAAGAAAAGAATGAGTTCTTTGCTTTCACAACCATGACATAGAAGCCATAACAAGGGATATGGACCAATGCCATGCCTAAGTACCTGAAAGTAGAAAGCCTATCGGACTTCAATATTTGATGAATAAAAGCAAATAAGGAAAGACTGATACATTGATCATTTACCATAGCGGTGCCCAAGGAGTTGCAAGTTCGAGAAAAGGGTAAGGCCACCTGTAGGAGAATCAAAAAACAAATAAACAAAAAGAAATACGAAGCTTGAAATAGAAGTATTGAATTTTTACAACACACTATTCAAAATTGCCAGACCGTTGCTCCACAATACATGCTAAGGAGTTGCAAAATAGATGAGTCTTTGTGGAGAAAATCTTCAATAGGATTTAAATTAACATGATAATGCGATCATAAAATCAAAAAAATGGTTGTCGATGCATTTCGATATGTTGAGATATGCAAGTGTCAATATTCTCTTGTAAAGGCAATCTTAAAATCATTGAAAACATTCAAAATGCTCACCATGAAAATCCACAGGCATGCAGGATCCATTGGAAAGTTATATAGATACAGCTCCAGAGAACAAAATACACCATCCGGAACCAAGGAAAAGGCTGAAGTAGGAACAAACCTCAGATAACATATGCATTATATAACAGGCTTTCTGTTAAAAAAAATGTGTAAAGCAAAAATACACACACACCAAACTGTTTAAGGCGGTGTCAATGAGAAGAAACACTGCATTGACAGTATGCATACATCCCATTACCTGCCAAGCAAAATTTGATCACCATAACATAAAAAACCAACTCAAGCTTAAGCTTGACTATTAAGAAAAATGGCATCCAAGAAGCAACCATAAATCATTATTTAATTGTCATCAACAGGCTGCTAAAGTTGTATGATGCATTTAGTCATTATCTATGGCTACTAAAGGCTTGCAAGTTCCTACTCACCAAGTTTAGACCAAAATGTTCAGAAGATGTAAAAGGCACCAGAAGACCCCAAAAGACAACATCTGTCAGCACCACAGCACCTCCACAAGTCTGTTTAAGTGCATAGATTGGCTTTAGTTATCAGTTGTTAAAAGTAGCAACGCCAGATCCAAAAGAATGATCTAAATCATGTCTAGAATAGCATTGTCAGATACTTTGTGATGAGAAGAACAAATAATAGACAGGTAATAATATTGTAAACCCATTTCAAGAATGATATCAAGAAGTAACTTACAGGGTCTAGAATATTAACCAGATAGGGAAGCAATTTAAGAGAATAGTAAAAGTTAGGTCCACTTTCCTGCTGAAATTTTTTGTTGAATCTGACATGCTAACCTGATATATAACTTGCATAGTATATCCCCAGAAGCCAGCCATTTGGTCTTGTTCCTCTCGCTCAAGATATTTCTGCAGTTTGGTAGCATTCCTGCTAGTCTTCACCCTGTTACGTAAATTTATAGCCACATTTTCTCCAACATCCCTTTTAAGAAATCCATTTGCCTCATCAATGTCAGAGACATGAACTTTTGAATAATTCCAACAGCCATAAGCAGATACCACTGTACCAATCTACAAGCACATATGCAAAAAATTGGGTTTAGGAAACTAAGAATTGAAAAATGTTTCAGTAGCATGTTTGAGACACCAAAACAAATTCTTGCATTTAGATGAGCATTGCGGTCACTATGCAATCCTTCATGTGCGCATGAGTGTGTATTGTTAGTAATGAGAAGGGGAGAGAGAGAGAGAGAGAGAGAGAGAGAAATCTGCAAATTTCATCCCATATTTGGATAACAATTTCAAGCAATATCGATTCGTATTGCTAATCAACAAACAAATTCAAAGATAAAAACACAAGATCGAATTGAAAGACAAAAAAAAAGATAAGAACAAAAGATCAAGAAAAACAATAATTACTTCAAAAGTTAATCCGCTGCATGAAATTCTTCATCCCAAAAGATAAAAGTGGAATTCCGAAAGCAACGTACCACAAAATAGATAATGACCAGAGTAAAGGTCCACCTGCAAATCATCACCAAAGAAAATATCAGAGAATTCACGGTTGGATAACACCTCATACCTACAAAATGCAAACTGAGCAATATGTAACTCTTGCTAAAATCTAAACACTCCAGCGAAATAAGATGTAAACAAAGTGTACACCTCAAAAATTTGCTACTTTCAGGAAATGCTGAGACATATCATAGTGCATCATAGAATATTAATCAATCAAATTGAAGTTCCAGAAAAGCACAAAAAGCTCAAATTAAAAAAAAAAAAAAAAACTCAAAATGTCTTTCAAAAACGGAATCAACGAGTGCTCACTGAGTGTAGAAGTAGAAGGCGAAGAGGCCATCGAGAAGAACCATCTGGAAGAGCAACCAGGACATGCCCAAGGTCACGATGGTCCTGAAGGCCAACAACCAGAGCGGGTGGACCGATCTCCAGCACGGAACCCAAAGGTCCGCGGATCTCAAGGGATTCCCCTTGTACCTCGAGATCAAGGCCACAGCCGCCACCGCCGGCGTGACGATGACAAGCGCGCAGACCGGCACCTGCCACCGTGCCCAGTATCCCAAGCCCTCGTCCCCGTCCGCCATCGCCGGAGGTGGATCGGAACCGAAGAATTGCTCAGAGATCGGACGGAGAAAAGAAGAAGAAGAAAGTAAAGAAGACGGGAAATGAGGAAAGTGGGCTGGCCGGAGGTCGAGAGGGAGCGGAAAGCTGTCCGGTGACTTGAAATGACTTTCTTGTCCGCTCTGTGTCAAATTTTTTGGCCTTCTTTGTGATGCAGTGGGTGGCACTTTGGTCATTTCACTAGAAGATTTTTTCGCGAGTCGGCTCCAATGGTTTCTTCCAAGTTATATGTAGCAGACGGGCTGGACGAGGGCTGGACGAGTCCCACGATGTAGTTGCATTTTTTTTGGCCTTTTGAATTTAGAAAAAATGATTATTTCGAAAAAGAAGTTGGAACAGATGAACTAATTTTTTTTTTTAAAAAAAAAAAAAGTAAAAATAAATTTTATTAATCGTACGGGATCCCAGGAGTAATTTCCATCTGCTATAATTCGAACAATGTTTATAATTAATGATAAATCGAGTTAAAAATAATTAAACTAAAAGTGAATTGAAATTCGATTTGTGAGCCAAATTACTAACCAAGTCTACGAACCCATGTAACCAAAATCCGGACATTGAAGTCATGAGATAACATTAACAGGGTCAGATTAGCTCGGTGTCATGAGCGTTGTTTATTTGACAAATATTCATTTCTCGAGATGATCGAGAAAATACGATAGCTTTGGCTTATATAAGAAAATAACCGAATATTAATGGAAATTAATAGATAGCAATTCTTAAGGATTGTTTCGCAAAAGTCTGGGACTTGTGGCGATTAATTTACAAAGAATTCGGTATAGTTAGGATTAAAATTATTGAACTTTTAATTCATCTGACCACTTTTTTATTTATAAATTACATCGTATTTACAAAAATAAGGGGTTAATGTCAATTTCGATTCTCGGTTATATTAAGAATGATTTCTACTAATTTGATTATCAAAATGTCATTATCGTAGATAATTTTTTTCTCTTATAAATTAACGGAAGAACAACATAACAAATTAAAATTTTAAGAAATCGCATTTGCGTTCTTGGTGGCCTTTGGAAGTGATAGCCGAGCGAACAATGAATGAGTTTTTGGTGCATAAGTTATTTCAAGTGGATATTTTTAAATCTTTTAAAAATATTATAATATTTTTAAATTAAAGTTAAAAATATTTAAAATAAAGTTATTTTTTGATTAAAATATAATTAATAAATAACTTTCTTTTTTTTGTCAAAACCGAAAATAGAAATGATTTTGACCGAAATACGTTGATTTCTCTAAGTGTTGAAACTGTTTTCGAAGTCAAAACTCAAAATCTTGATTAATACATAAAAACTGAGCGTTGAAATGTTAACATTAAAATCTAAAAATAATTATATTTAATACCCTATAATCATTACTATTTACATACAAGTCATTTTGAATATTTATTTCTAATAAATTTATGTAGAGTTTTAGGGGTTAATATTATTAACTAATTAAGATTGGTATCCACTCAAAATTCTTAAATACAAATATAAATTATTCAAGGAATTTATATGAACTAAACTAGAATTACGTAGGGATTTATAGACAAAAAAAATCTTTTAGTAAATTAAATATAATTATTATCTCAAAATTTAAAAATTGACCTCCCACTAAGTGATTAACTATATAATTAATTTAAATTATATTTATATTATGATAAAATTGTTAATAATATTTTATAATTTTTTAAAAAAATTAAAAAATTTAATGATATTTAAAATTTGTAGTTAAATATCAAAACATAATCAAATTCTGATCAACACATAATTAATAATTAAAAAATATTTTTACCCAAAACTAAAAACAAAATGGTTTTGGTTAAAATAATTGAAATGGTTGAAACATATTAATTTCGTTGGATGCTGAAAACGTAATCGAAACTAAAACTTAAAAATATTGTTTTTAAGTCGGATTTTAAGTTATCTTAAAATATTATATAAATTATCCCATTATCTTTATATAATCACGTGCAGAACTCATCGCTGTCAGCTGATAAATGTGCCAACAATTGAATTGAGATGACATCTTTGGTAATGAACTAAAATCAAAATTAAAGTAAAAAATTAATAAATTATTTTTATATATTAATAATTTTTATCAAAAATAATTGTATAATAATTTAAAATTTTAAAAATTAATTTTCAAATATAATTTAATTTAATAATAATATAAAAAATAAAAATAGCATTATTTTTTAATTAAAAAATTTTAGTCAGATTGTTTTTTTTTGTTCGTCCGTTTAAGAGTCGCGTCCGATCCGAAACCTAAAGGCCTGGTTGATTGGGGAGTAAAATTAGGATTAAGCCTTAACTTTAGTTTTATTCTTCAAATAATGTAAAATTTAAAGTGTTTTTCGTTCTCAAAATCTTTAATTACTTATCGAAAATTATTAACAATAATAATTACTTCCGATATAATAATTTAATAAAATTGTAAATAAATTATTCTAAAAAAATAAATTCAAATAAATACGATATTAAAATTTATTCTACCCTATGTTATTTTTTATTTCTGTTTATGTTGTCATAAAATTCAAATTAGTCGATTATTTACTCCCCGGTAGGAATGAAGTCGGTGAGCGGCTCCATTGTCAATCTCGGTGTGCGAATCAGCGGTCAGGATTAGTCCGTACAGAGGATCCTGGCCGGCTAGACATTAAACACGGGGGATATTCGATCTCCTCCGTCTTCTACCCCGCAACCCCCCCCCCCCCCACCCCCCGACTCCCCTTTCTCGCTTCGCTCGCACTCGCTCATGGCGGCGTCTGACGGCTCCTCCCACCCAGGTTCCTGTCGCCTCCTCGATCGACTTTCGCCTTATTCTCTACTTATCAATCCATGTATCTCCCAAGTTCACGATGGATGGGTTCTTCACGGATCTCGGATTTTCTTTTCATCCAATTTTTTCTTTCTTTTGGGAGCAAAATTTTGAATTTTTTTTCTCCTTTTGATTTTTTTCGTGAAATTGAATGTCTGTGTTTGAATAATTATCGTATCCTTAAAAATTGAAAATTTGGAAGTTTTGATTGTGTTTTGGATGCCCATTGCGTGATTCCATATTATATTCAGGATTTGAATTATGAAAAGCCACTATTTTATTCTTATTTTCTGTTCAACGAACTTTTTGCTGTCGGTGCCTGTTGTTGGTGGAATTTGGGGATTTTGTGCTACATTTTGCTGAGGCAGGATGATTTCTCTCTTGCATTGGGAACAGTCGTGCTTTAGGAGCTGCATGGTGCTGATTTTAGCTGATTGATAGGTTAGGGAGGACAATGAGGTTTAGATATTGGTGGATTTAGCTGAAAAATCTAAAAGTTTAAATTTTGGTGTTATTCCCCTGGTGAATGAAGTAGATATGCTCCTAAAAATGTGAGCTTTTTTTTATTTATGATGTTAGAATTCTACAATTCAGTTGTTTGGCCAGCGTAGAACTGATATTTCGGTTCATACTTATTTTAGAAAGCTTTGTTTGGACCAAGATGTCCCAAGCTAGAAGCGTCCACCATCTCTAGCTTAAGTCATCCTCGAATGTCTTGTTAGACTGTAATATATTAGGTTGAACAAGCAATTAGCTAGAGCCATCCTGTTAGTGTATTCCAGCATATGTGGGTGCTTTATTTTGAAAGGATTTTATCTTCCATCTGTGCGGCAGATCCTAGAATTATGTTTGATAAACACTGAATTAATTGTTTCTTGTGATGCACAGATCACAGAGCTTGGTAGCGAATGAATATCTGTGTTTTCTATCTTGTAATGTGGCAATATTAGTTCTCTTCTAAGTAGAGATGACTGCAATGTTCTTTTGTCTTGTATATGTCCCAACTGCCACTTTCTCATCTTCTTATTGATGCAGCTAATATTTATGGAAATCCAAATGGAACTATGCAACCTGCTGAGCAACATCCTAATTTAACAGAAGAGCTTGAAGATAATGGTATTAACAGTTCTCTCCTTGGTTTTGCTTTTTCAAAATGTTCATCAGTTTGCTTTTGTGTGCTTTGTGGGATACTGTGCCCAATTGGCTTCTCTATCATTGGACTTGTTGTTTTTATTTAGTGCTTTGTCCACATTATTTACCTTTCTTACTTGTAATACATATCCTCTAGTTTCTAATGCATGTTTTAAATTTTCAGAAAGAAAACAGCGGGTTAACGCTATGTGGGAGAAAATGAATAGAGGTGTACCTGCTAAGATGTTGAAACCTTTCTTGAATAAGCCCAGTTCGACAGAGAATAAAACAGCAACTAGAACTACCCCTGTAAGATTACTGTCTCTGTAAAGTAGACTGTTTGTTATAAACACACTTCTAAATCTTTTCCTATGGCTGTGAGCTGACATAAGAGTTCTCTCTTCTCAATCCTCATTAGGATTGGATGGTCACTCTGGGACTTGCACCAAAGAAGACATCTGCCAATCAGGAGGCACTTGGAAAAAGGCCAGCTAACTTACAAAATGGAGCAAATGAGGAAGCTAAAAGACTTGCTGCCGCTGCTCTTTCGGCTGTTAGGGATGCTGCCTCCGCTGCCAATGCTACTGCAGGAAAGGGAAAAGTTGAAGTATGCATACTTCTTTTTCCTCTGTTTTATAGAAGGCACCAGTTAGCATGTCAATTCCTGCATATCTACTAATGTTTGTGTATTTTGGAATGAAAAAGATGAAGACAAATAAGTTACGATTTGGACCATTAGATGCGCATATATCTACTCATTGAGTTGCATATGGTTTTAGAGCAAATTGTTTTGTTCAGGTTCCTGAAACATGCCATTACCTGCTAAGTGGCCATCTTTTCTAGTTTATTTCTTCATCTTATCTTTCCTTCCCAATTTCTTTGCTGCAGATAACTGAGGTCCGGGACTTTGCAGGCCAGGAGATTGAAGTGAAGAAGCTTGTTGATGCTGACTCAAAAGAGGCAGTTGATAAGGCCAAGGCACCAGGAGGCCCGCCTACTGCACTTGATGCAATTGTCGAGCAGATAAAGAAGAAATCGAAGCTCAGTGTCCTTGATAAAACCAGGAAGGACTGGGGTGAATTCAAAGAAGAAAACAAAGGGCTGGAAGAGGAGTTGGACGCATACAAGAAGAGCTCAAACCAGTACTTGGAGAAGGTGTCCTTCTTACAAAGAACTGATCTTCGAGAATTTGAGCGCGAACGAGAAGCCCGCCTAGCATTGCAAGCAAAGAGGAAGACAGATGTGCCCGTGGATGATGCATGGCCCTAATGCAAGATTTATCCCTGATGACCTGAATTCTTTTTCCAGGAATTGCTCGCCCCTGCCTCCAGAGTTGTTTTTTCTCTGGTGTTGTGCAGGCATGCACTTTTGATGTGCACTCGAGGATGCTGTCGTCAGTGCCGGAAAGTTGATTTTTGTATAATAGCAATCGTGTCATTTGTTATTAGTTTCCTGCCATCTGTGCCGGAAAGTTCATTTCTGCGTTTGCACTGGATTGGATATTTGTATCAGTTGGCTGCTTAGTCTGATTGCTAGAACCAAGAGAGCAGATAACGAAAATGATAAAAAGTTGTAAGCCTGTTACAATATCACGCATTTTCATTCATCTCGCAACAAATCATCTTCAGAAAAGATCACATGATATAATAATTTCTGAAGTCTGAACAATAATCACACATTTGTCCTTTATCCGAGCAGCAAAAGGTGAAAAACTCAGAGAATCATAAAATAAGGTAAACTCTTGATCAGACCGCTGTGAAAAATAACAGAGCGAACAATTGACAAGGTTTTTGTTGATCATCCAAAAATTATTTCAAAAACTTGCAAAGGTAATAATAAAACAAGAGTAGCATTATATATGGATGGGCTTGTCATAAGTAGCCATTGCAGCTTCCTTCACAGCCTCACTCAAGGTTGGATGGGCATGGCACGTGCGTGCTATATCCTCACTTGCAGCACCATATTGCAGTGCGAGCACTGCCTCGTGAATGAGCTCTCCAGCATTGGACGCCATTATATGGACACCTAAAACCTTGTCAGTCTCTTTCTCAGCTAGTATTTTCACAATTCCATCAGTGTCATCAATGGCCTTAGCACGGCTATTTGCCATGAACGGGAACTTGCCAACTCGGTAATCCACACCTGCAGCCTTCAATTGCTCTTCCGTTTTCCCAACTGATGCCACTTCCGGATGTGTGTACACCACCCCAGGAACTGTATCATAATCAACATGACCCTCCTTGCCAGATATGAACTCAACACAAGCAACTCCATCCTCCTCGGCCTTGTGAGCAAGCATGGGACCTGGAATTACATCTCCAATAGCATATATGCCAGGCACACTTGTCATGAACTTCTTGTCGACTGTTATCCTCCCAGCCTTGTCAGTTTCCACACCAATGGTTTCCAGCCCAAGGCCTGCTGTAAATGGGACTCTACCAGCTGATACAAGAACAACATCAGCTTCAAGAGTGCTTTGCTCACCTCCGGCTGCTGGTTCCAGCGTGAGCTTGACACCATCTCCTGATGTATCAACTCCAACAACCTTGGTTTTGAGCATAAACTTCATATTTTGTTTCTCAAGCACCCGCTGAAATTGCTTCCGGACCTCACCATCCATAGTTGGGACGATGTCAGGAAAAAACTCAACAACAATTACCTCTGAACCAAGCCGGCCCCAAACTGAACCCATCTCCAGTCCAATGTAGCCTGCACCAATCACCACAAGAGTCTTGGGGATTTTGGGTAGTGCAAGGGCGCCTGTAGATGAAACAATCTTCTTCTCATCGATGACAACTCCAGGGAGGGATTTGACATCAGAACCCGTAGCAATAATGATGTTCTTTCCCTTCACTACAGTGTTCCCTCCATCAAGGGTGTCAACAGATACTTCTGACGGTGAAAGAAACTTCCCATATCCTTTGACATAGTTAACCTTGTTTTTCTTGAAAAGCCCCTCAATGCCTCGGGTGAGACCTGAGACAGCTTTGTCTTTTTGGGCCATCATAGCTGCCAGGTCAACTTCAAGCTGCGAGAACTTGACGCCATGGCTTGAGAAGGCATGTTTTGCTTCATGATACATATGAGATGAGTGAAGCAGAGCCTGAAAAATGGGAGTTAGCAGCTGGAAAGAAACACAAGTAACAAATATCAAATGGCAAAAGGTATCAAATGTGGTATTGAAACAATCTAGGTCAAATAATTGAATGACATTGACCCACAGGAGGGGATCAACAACATTATATCCAATAGCAGTTGGCCAGACAAAAAACTCCAAATCAAAATTTACCTTGCTCTGGAAACAGAGGATCAAAGTAGTTCTGATGAGCTGGCCGGTGACACAGGATAAAGATTTACCTTTTTCACATTTCAATCTAAAAGTCCATCCATTCAATAGAAGGAAGAAAATATAACTCATAAAAACAGCATTCTCCATGAGCAGGAAGATATGCAGAACATTCAAATTAAAGAGCAAAACTTATGGAAAAAAATCACTCATCTCGTTTAGCATAACGTGCAACTCTGATATCAATCTAGAATAATCTATAAAAAAAAGCGCCAATATCCAAACAAACTGCTTGCGATTACTAACTTGAAAAGCTAAAAAACCTTCTCCTACACTTATTCCAGGACCTAGAAATTCACGGAAGGCCCCATAAAATTTAACGTTGTACGATCAAGTGACCGCAATTCAGAAGCACAAAGGCTCCTAAAACAAAAACCGTACCGAATCACTGGCAGAACACCTTACACGAATATTACGCGCAATCACCAAAATACTGTGATCTAATAGACAAATCTAGATCATTGCATTGGATTTTGAATGAAAAGCCTTCTAATCACAGTTGGTATGCTCCACAAATCAATAAAAAGCGATCCAATCCATCAAAAATTCACATTTTTATGGGAAAATCTCAGCGTAAAGCGATCTAAAAGGAAAGAAGGAAAGAAACCCCAGATCGCGAGTGAGATTGCCTTGGATGGGATGCATCCGACGTTGAGGCAGGTACCGCCAAGGGCTCCTCGCTTCTCGATGCAAGTAGTCTTGAGCCCTAGCTGCGCCGCCTTGATCGCCGCCACGTACCCGCCGGGCCCGCCGCCGATCACCACGACGTCGTTCGCCTCCGCCGCCGCTGCGAAACCGCGCGCAAAGGCGGCCAACCGGAAGGATACGCCGCCGGAGGGTCCTGCTCCAAAGAGGGCCATCGCTTTCCGCCGCGCGAAGCTCGCCATCGCCATTCCTTTTCTTCCTCCGCTGCTTCGACGGAGAATGGCAATGCCGTAAATCTGCATAAATAGGTCAGCAGTCGGTGGGGGATATGTATCTACGGTTTTGCCATTGGCGGCGGCGGATGGATCTGGGCCGTTGGATTGTCCAAGGACTGCTCGATTTGGTTCTCGGGGAGGAACGGCGAACTGTTGTTATTCCGGGAGTTTTGCATCTATGCCCCTGAAACATGCGGAATTCCGGTTTGTTTGCCTTTGTACCCCTTTGAAACACTTTATTGTCAACCGTACCCACAATTAGTTTTCATTTAACTTCAATATTTTTGCTATTTTTCTAGTTGCAAAGAATTTAAGCAACTGTTTTGTCCCAAAATTTGGCGTTGGAAAGGGTCAGAATTTGCAAAATAGAACCAAAGAATTATAACTAGGTAATTATCATTTTCTTACATGCAGCTTTGTAATTGGATAATTATTTTTTCTCTTAGGAAAACCTTTTAAATGTATGCATTGAAAAATGGACACGTGTATAAATAAGATATTTGGTTGGGGATATAAGTAAATATATATATATATATATATATAGTGTCCAATTTCAGATATTGAAATGGACATTTGTGCAAAATTTCTTATCTTCTGGGGACAGCTTTAGACCAAAGAATTCGACGGATGAATTGGGTCCTCAGGCACTCTACCTTCATTTTGCTTCCTTTTTATCAAATAAAAACCTTGAAAAAAGAAATATTATTTTCATTTTTTTTTCAGTGTTCTAAAATTCGAAAAACTCGATATGAAATTAGAAATTCAAACGGAAAAAGTCAGAATATGAGAATGTGATGTATACAATTTTCTTAAAAAAAGGAGAAGAAAAAAAAAAAAAAAAGAGAGGCTAGATTGGAAATCGGCCTTTGCAACACCGTCTTTGATCTAAACCGTTCATCGCGACGGTTCATATCTGAATCAATACCGTCACAGTTGAGTAAATCTGGACTGTCCGTCTCGCCCCGAGGTTATCAATCGACGGCTCCCTATCATCTCTCGCTCCCCGAGCAAATATATTAGGAAAAAAAAAGGAGGTCCTTTTGTGTCTGAGCAGTCGGGGTTTGCAGGGTTTTACGCGTCGGAGAAGATGAAGCTCGCAGGGCTGAAATCGGTCGAGAACGCCCACGAGGAGTCGATCTGGCCGGCGCTGCTCCTCACCGGCTCCCTCGATGAGAACGTGCGGCTCTGGTGCCCCGACGAGCTGTCGCCGGTGGGGGCCCCCCTCCGGCTGCCAAGCCCTCGGCGTCGTATCCGTCGCCGCCCGCCCTGCTGGCGTTCTGGCTGCACCTGCGTTTCTTGATAGTTTCATTAGGGTTTTCGATATCGATTCCAACTCAACTGTTTCCACGCTCCAAGCGCCGCCGTCCGAGATCTGGTGCATGCAGTTCGATCCAAAGGTGAGATTTTTTTTTCTCTTTCTTCCCTTCGATTGCTTTATAGTTGTTAAGAGTTCAAAGAATTTCGTTCGTATTCTGAGCGAGGGACATTCACACCTCTCGTCGTTAGTTGATTTATGGTATAACTAAACAATTGCAAACTTATGTTTTATTTGATTTCTCCAATTTTCCCTTTTAACTGAAAGAATGAGAAAAAACTTGTTGATATGCAGTCTTGATTGCAATTAGTCTTTTTTGGGTGTTGAAGATTCTAATGACAACACAGACGATGTTAACACTGAATATAACTTCCGATAAGGCATTACGCCAAGATCCTAATATTTTGTTTTTTTTCTTGCACCTATACCAAGAATGGAGTAGCCACATCAATGATACTATACAATTGTCTCTTGCTTACTACTTTTTAGATGTTCCCCATTTTTAACTTTGCAGTTATCTAACTCATTGCACGTTTTTTGGCACTTTAGAACGTGGTTATTGCTTTCAAGTGCGTAACTGTATGCAAATATTCTAAAATAATTGAAGGGAAACATTTGAGCGTTGATGCCCTTTATTCATTATGTGTAGGTCATGACATATTTGATTTCTTATTTGTGAGAAAGACATTTCTTTCCTCATCATTGTTTTATTGGCGCATATGGAGGCTCATGGATGGAGTGGGCAAGCATTGTTCACTATCCTAAAAGGTTTTGATAGAGTCAAACTCTCAGTTCTTATAACCTTTCCAATTATGAGATTCTAGCGTAACCCAATCAGTAGTTACGTTATGTGTATCCAATCTTTAAAAATAAATTTAAAATGTGATAGGATTTGTAAGTCATAATATTTTTGTTTATTATAATTTTTGTTTAATATAATAAACAAAAATATAATCAACAATGGACGCAAAGCATCAACTTTATACTGGAGAACTGACATTCTTCTTTACCTCCATCAACTTTTTTTTAAGTTGATGCTTTGCGTCCATTGTCATTGTTGATTTTCTGACATCCCCTTTAAATGGTGTTACAATGTTTGGTTATTAAAAAAAATCAAAAGATTATTTTAAATAAATGGAGTTAGTTTTCTAACTCTATAAACTTTTGTAATGTTTGCTCGAATTTTAGAAGTGTATATCAGAATGAGAAGAACCTATTAATAATCTTTTTAAAATAAATTCGTGCCTACGTAATTTTTTTTTTTCAAATCATACATATGAATTTTTTATGTTTTGCTTATATATAATAAGCATAGAAAGAAAATTCAGATAGAAAGTAAAAAAAAAACTCTCTTGAATAGCAATTGAGATAAATTTTGTTGTCATGAATTTAGCGGATGACAACTCTCTCTAGATTTCTAATAAACTAAATCAGATTTATTTATGGTGAAAGATGAGAAATGATTGTAATTTGGTGTGCGACAATTATTACAAACTCAATGAGTCTAGTAGTCATTCAAAACTTGCAATAACCTGGATGAGTCTTGTACTGTAATGCAAACAACTCACCGTGAATTTAACTGATTGATTCCCAAAATTGACTGGACTGAGGCGGGCTTTCCAACTTTGTAGTTCTCTATCTACATGAACCCTTCAACTTAGTTCCCAATTATTTCGCATGACCCCCTTCCTTTTCATCTATTTCAAATAAGAGCACATATGTGACTACACTCAAAGCAGTTCATCCAGAAAATATCACTTTGGCTACAAATATTGGTAAAAACCTACCTTGCAAACAAATTAACAGTTCTAACCTTATGGAATGCTTTGGATGCATGAGAGGAAACTTTTTAACCTTATGGAACACTTTCGTCATGCATTCATCTAGTATAAATATTTTGCTTTTAATAGATGTATATGGTTTACATCTTTCTGTTTCCATTTATACTTTCTTATTGCTTTTATTCAGGTAGGAATGTAAACATGATTGATTGAACCCTGGAAAATGAAACTTGTTTGCGAACTTAGGTATAGCTTGATTCTTCAAATGTTTAAAGCTTAATAATTGATTCTTATAGATTACGAGCTATATACATAACTTACAGAAGTTGATCTTCCTGAACTTACTGAACAATTTAATTGCTAACGATGAACATATCTGGTGGGAATTACATTCAGATTCATCAATGAACTCTATTTCCTTCAGGGAAGCATTCTTGCGGTGGCTGGTGGTGGGAGTGCTTCTGTGAAGCTGTGGGATACTTCATCATGGCAGCTTGTTGCTAGCCTCGTAGTTCCTCGGCCAGAAGGATCATGACCAGGTGACAAGATTGGCAGTGGAAAATTTGTGCTCTGTTGCTTGGAGCCCTGATGGCAAACGATTAGCCTGTGGATCCATGAATGGCACAATCGCCATTTTTGATGTCACACATGCCAAGTTCCTCCACCACCTGGATGGCCATTACATGCCTGTCAGGTCCGTGGTGTACTCCCCTGTGGATCCTCATGTCCTCTTTACAGTTTCTGATGATACCCATGTGCACATATATGATGCTGAGAGGAAGGGACTGGCCTGAGCCATGTCAGGTCATGCGAGCTCGGTATTGACTGTGGATGCCAGCCCTGATGGGGCAGCTGTTGCAACAGGATCAAGTGATTGGACTGTGCGGCTGTGGGATGTCAGCATGAGGACTTCTGTGCAGACAATGTCCAACAGCACAGACCAGGTCTGGGGTGTGGCTTTCCAGCTGCCTGGGGGAACAGGTGTTCATGTTGGCCGACTTGCAAGTGTCTCTGATGACAAGAGCATCTCATTGTATGACTACTCAGAAATTTACAGTCTCATAGAAATGGAGTTCCAATGCTGGGATGCTACTGATTCTAAGTAACTTATTTAGAAGCTGACTGAGCAAGAAGCTATAACCAAGCTGAAATTTATGTACTCTGACCGGACCATATCCAATACATGTGTTTATTCATTTCTGTGGACTGTTTGGATGAGCAGGACTCTTGCATGTGCTGTTCATCTATGTTAACTTTAGACTTGACAATTCGGATTCACGGGACGGATTCGAATTTGATTAAACTCATAATATTATATCAAACTGGTTAATTCTAATTCGATCCATTTGTTAAATGGGTCAAATTTTTGAATTTGAACATGATTTAATTAATCCGATTTTTAAATGGATAATTAGACTCAATTTGAATTAATTCATTTATTAAATAAGTTGGGTTTAGGTCATAATCCAATTTGTCCCGAATTAATTTATTTAATTAAATAGGTTATAATTTGATTCAATCTGAATTGATTTAATTTATTTGAATTAATTCAAATTGATTTAAATTGAACTAAGTCAATTCGAGATACTTAATTAATAATAATTTTAACATATTTCAACTATTTTAAATAATAATATTATTGAAAACTAATTATAATAATAATATATTTAATTTATAAATAATCATTTTAAAAATTACTAAAAATATATTGTAAAATAAAAAAAATTAAATAATTTTAATTAGCTAGATGGGTTGATCTGATCCGACTTAACCCATTTATGACATGATAAATAAACGAATAAATCATATCATAAATGAATTATGCGAGTTGATTTGATTACGACTTAAATTTTTTCTGGTCATAATAAAATCAATCCGATTACGATCCAAACCCGATTATAACAAATCCAAACTCATTTAATTCAAGTTGGATTTGAATCGAATTAACGGATTAGATCATATATTGTCAGATTAGTCGACTTGTTTTCTGGATATGGTCATAGTTTTTGGGCAACAATAATAAATGATCAACATTGAGAATTATTATGGAAAATGCTTGAAAGATTGGAGTTCTAGATGCGTTGTCAGATGTGTTTAACGGAAGTAAATCCACTGGTGTCGCATTTGATTTAAATTTTTTCAACATTGGCAAACAATCTGGAATCATATTTTCATTATTAGTATTATAAGTTTTGAATATAGCATTGGAAAATAATCTACCAATTACCAATTACTATACGATTTAGTTCTGATCAAAGTGATTGACCTCACTCATAAGAGATGCAAACCGTCTTCACCTCTTATGGGAAAAAAAAACATTTTTTTGAAGAAACTCATTGTTACTTTTATAATTTTTGAATTTAGCATTGAATTTGCTGGGTCGGAAGAAGAAGAAGCTAATCACAACACATTGAAACAACTAAAGCGATACACCTCACTGTTGGAAGCACAAATGACAGACTCATAGTACTTCCGCTGGGTCAGTCGTAATCAACAAAAAATGGTTACAGAACTTATCCGATGGTACAAAATATTTTACAAACTCCAATTTTCGCCACTAAATACATGCCTGAATTTTTGCAGTAAACAACTAGTCTTCTTCTGACTGTGCATGATCCCTACATTTTCATGCTGTCCGTGTTAGTGGAGATAGGAGCTTTGATTTCTGTTAGTAGAGAAGCTAATCACAACATATTGCCTCGTGCTCCTTTTGTAGCTTATCCCAAAGACACAGAAGAATTCTTGGTCCTTGATAATGAGCAAGAACGTAATTGGATTCACATCCTTCATTGTGGAACCGGTCGTCATTGACATAGTTTACTTTTTGGCCTCTCTTCTTGAATTCTTCAATCCAGATACCCATTGCCACATCTTCAAGTTTGAAGAGCTAAAGAAACAAAAGTTGAAGCACTGGAAGATCAGACTTACAATATCACAGAGGTAAAAAGAACTAGTCAAGAATATCTCCTCCTCACAAAAGAAAATAGAGGGGGAAAAGAAAAGAAACCTAAGTGGCAATGTGCTACCTGGAGATCTCTTTCTCGATGACCTTGAACAATAAACTTAGCTATATCTCTGGATATTATATACCCCGGACCATGAGCCCAGGGAGGATATGAATCTTGTGACCATTCCTGCAAATAAGAGAATCCAAAGAAGTCAAAACACTTTGTTTTGTAGGAATATCCTTCACCTATAGAAGAGATGTATGTGAAACCATACGTACCTCCAGGCTGATATACCATTTGCTATCCTGATCTCTATGTGGTGATGAGTCAAATGCTATGAGACCATACAAAAGCCCATGGGGAACATTTCTTTTCAGACTTGAAAGGACTTCGTCTATCCTAACAAAAGCATCATCATCTGTTTTCATTATATATTTAGCAGGGAGTATCTTGGTCTGTAAGAATAGAAGAACCAAATTATCAGGGACCAATAAAATGCATATGCGGGTTGCTTGAGTTTGCAATGAACCTGCTTTAGGAATAAAAGAAATGCTATTCGAAGCATCAGGTTTCAATTCAAGTGTGTTAACTTATAGAATAAAATAAAAGAAGAGAAAAAGGAGAATAACCTAAATTATTTATTGGATAGGAATTATCCAAATCAAAGTTGTCATTCAGAGTCGTCGGGAAAACAAATCTGAATTATTCATCTCAAGGAAATGGGGGTGCTTTAAGATGTTTGACGAAGGATGATGTGCTTACCCCAAAAATACAAATGGCAATTGTCTTCAGTGTGATCAGGCTGTAGTAGTCAACAAAAGGCATAAGTTGGATATCACCATATGTTCGGGCTTCTCTCCACAATTCCAAATTCACTTGCTTGCTCTTGTGCTGTATAAATAAAAAAAAGTAACTGATTGAGAGGTTCACATGCTGAGTTGACTATGGATTAAGATATAAAAACTGACTTGTTTGTTCTATATTGACTTAATAGCCTCATCAAGCAAACTATATGTCTAGTCCAATCCAAATATAGAAAATTTGTAATTACCAGCATAGATTCAAACATGATTGCACAAGTTAACAGTCATACCCATGCTTCAATTGACTGTGCTGAACTTGTCTTCACTCTTCAGGTCAATCAAGTACTAAATATAAATCATGGCAAATTAACAATTCACTGCAAGAATAGACTTGGCAAATCAATTGAAAAGCACTTACAAGTCCTGTGAAAAAACGGACAGCAGCTTCTCCTGAACGAACAGCTTCATATTGCATCCAAGACCTTCTCAAGGCCATCCGTCGCTCAAAATTGTTTCCAGTTGAAAAAACTCCAACATGCAACAATATCCTTTTCTTGGGCAGTGGAGGAGCCTTGAGTTTCTTAACATCTCCAACTAGATCAAGATCCTCGGAGACTGGCAAACCATTGGCAATGCAAGACAATAGCTCTAAATCACCCTCCACCTTAACTCCGGTAACTGACCAAGGCTCAAGTCTCTAGACATATCAACATATATCATCAGTCATCAACTATTGCAATCACTTCCTGAATTAGCAGCAGGGCTAAAACATATCACGTACCCCTCTATAAGCAAACGAAGTCTCATGCCTCCCGTTCACAGTCAAATGAAATCCCTCCCACCCAGCCCACAACGTAGCTGTAAAAGGATGGCCCTCAACGAATGGAGAATTAGCACTTATATGACTACTTCGCTTTGGCGTTCCTGAAGGATTCACACTCCCATTTACCTTCTCTTGCATTTGGCTTTCGCCAGTCTGCTCATTGCATCTAACCAGCCCATCAACTACATAAATTTCAGCATTTCAAGAACCATATCACTCCAAACCAACCCTAATATATCTAATTTTTTTCTCAGGATCTTTTTGATAAACATCTAATAAGTGCTCCAAGAAACTACCTTTAAGATTGTTATCGAGCCCATGACCGGGGCATTGCTCCCATTGTCCCCATCCTTGGTCCGGTGTCCACGCATTCTGCGCCAAGATCGGTATCTCCGGCGCCGTATCACCTCCAAAGCTAGCATTGACCTTCAACACGATCGGCAGCCCTCGAATCTCATCGGATATCCGAGAACCGACAAGCTCAATCCCGAAACTTCCACTACCATTGACACCGATGGGAACCCCCACAACACTTACCGCGGAATCCTGCACAAACCCACACGGGATCTCAACAAACCCCCAATTCCCGTGGACCGAGAACGGGCACTTCCGTCTCAAAGGCGCCAATTTTACAGCCTTCTCAGCTTCCACATCGTCCTGCAGCTCCCTCCAAGCGACGGCGGCCTCCCGGACGCCGTCGGCGGTTCCGGGGAGAGCATCTGAGCGAGAGAGCAGGGCTCTCATGTGATTCCACGCAAGAGTGGGATCCGGCGGCAGTGTTGAGGGGAAGAATAGGTCATTGAGGGCCGTGAGGTTGTGGAGGAGGTAGGGCTTAGGAGAAGGAGGCGGGGTAGCTCCGGAGAAGGCGGCGGAGGAGGAGGGCGGCGGCGAGGAGGAGGGGAAAAGAGTGTAGCTGAGAGAGAGGAGGAGAGCGAGGAAGACGATGAGACTGCCGCCCCACCATTTGCGCATGGCTGGGGAGCATTGGGGATTTGGATCTAGAGAGCGGAGAGAATGTTTCTATAGGGTTTTTAGCCTGTGCTTGGGATCCAAAGCCAAAGGTGGGATTTTTTATTTTTTTATTTTTTTATTTTGTTTTTGGGGAGGATGTTGGGAGCTTTGGTTTAGTTCAGAGATGATGATGATTACAACGATTAGCCGCCGACACTGTCGGCCTCTTGTCTAAATCAGAAAAGATCTCAACCGTTAAATACTTCTCTCGCGATTTGCATTCCGGGATCAAATATCCTTAAGAGTCCGTTTGGTACGCGATCAAGGTCAAGACTAGTGAATTATTTTTATAAATTAATATTTTTTTATCAAAATTAAGATTTCAATAATTTAAAGCTCAAAAAATTTATTTAATTTTTTATAATAATTTAATTTAATAATAATATAAAATAATAAATATTAATTTTTCAAGAAAAAAAAATTATAAAAAAAATTGACCTGATCCCTAACCCCATCCCAAACACAGCCTAACTGAACTCTTACGTAGACCTGGTAACATATCATTCAACTCATTAATTCGCCTCAAGTATGACCTGAATTAGACAGGTTCTCGTTTGTTATTTTCATATTTAGGTCAAAATCCCATTGACATGATTATAATTCAAAAAAAATTAGAGTCATAATCGGGTCAATTAATATAATTTTTTTATAATCTGACTAATTCATTTATTTGTCAAATTAAAAACGAGTCGGGTCGAATTAAATCAACATATTTATCAACTAAATCAATTTAAATTATTTAATTTTTTATTTTATAATTTTTTAAAATAAATTTTAAAATTATTACTTATAAATTATATATTTTATTATTCTAATTATTTTTTTAATATTATCATTTAAAAATATGTTAAAATTATTAATATTATTTAAATATGTTAGACCGATTTGTATTAATTTGAATCAATTCGAATTGATTTAGAATAATTGGATTAATTCAAGTTGATTTATTTAGGATAAATTATAATCTAAATTTGACTCATTTAATAAATAAAATAATTCATATCGAATTAGATTATTCGTTTATAAATCGAATCAAATTTTGGTTGGTTCAAAAAATTAACTCAGGTAGAATAGAAATTAACTTATTTAATATAATATTATTATAAATTTGATCTGAATCACAACGGTGAGGTCTATTTTTACATACAAAATTTGCACATACAACCATGTGATATGGGGAAATTGGGTGCGAGACTCGTAAAGGCAAAAGTTTTAAAATTTTTTAATTCGCGTTTTTTTTTTTTGTTTGGAGGAAAATTGATTGCACCAATTCACTGGGCCCCTACTTAAAAAATTGGCCAACACGGCAAAACATGCCTAATGGTTTGTTTATTTTATAGAACTAAAAATTTTTAAAAATTACATATTCAAGACATTTTATTTCAAAAATTCATTAAGTATCAACCACGAGAGATGTTGGTACCAACAGCTGAAAACCAAAAAAAAAAAAATAGTAGAAATTCTAACAAATAATCACAAAAATATTTATTCTAAAAATTTTAAAAAAAAACTAACAATACGGAAATCAATTGAAGAAAAAGTAGATACGAAGAGTCAAACAACGAAGAAAGATAAAACTTTACGATTCAAGACATGATATCATATGATATGAGATTTTGGAGTTTCATTAATTTTAGAGGACCAATAAATGCTATAATTACTAAAATTTAGAAATTCTGAAATTGAAAATTTTAGATAATAAATATTAAATTTTATTAATATCAGGACTTTTTAAATTTTATGAAGTAAATCGGTCCTAAAAAGGAATTGAAAGTGTCTGTTGCATGGTCAACTTCGACGGTCCCTTAAAAAAGCAGCGTATATATGGCGGCCAGAACCCGGTTTGAACAACAGACGAAACCAGAGCACAACAAACAACGCAGTCAACGCAATCTTCCCACTATGTCCCCGACTCTCTCTTACGTGGCAACACTTTACGGGTTAAGCCATATAAGTCGGTTTTCGAGTCGAGTGGCGCGTCTGTGTTCTTAAGCTTCGACTGGCTTTCTCAAACGTTGCCATTCTGCCGCGGACACGAGAAATTCAAAGGGGGAAAAGTAGGCCAAAAAGAACGAAAAAAAAATAAATCAGATATCATCCTCAAACTAAAAAGAAGAGATTGCTTTACCGGATTCCAATTCCTTGATTCGATCGGTTGCACGCGGTGCTTATCTTGTAAGAATCTCGGTTTAATTCCTTCTGCTTCGCTGTTAGTTTTGATTGGTTTCGATTTTTTTCATGGATCTTGGTTTAGGAGATGAATTGGAGCTTGAATTTCGGATTTATTGTCGGCTATTTGGTTCCGGATGCGTGGAATAAAATGGTCGTGCTGATTTTTAGCTGTGGATGTCAACAGATGAAGAAAGTGTTAGGGTTTTGTGGTCCTTGGAAGGAGTTGATGAGTTATTTGCCTTCTGTTGAGGTTTTAGGGTTTCAATCACTTGTTTTTGGCTGCTGAGCGCAACCGAAAAGATGCAGTTTTTTGTCCCACGCTCAGTGATCTGTCTGGTGTTGTGTGTGCTATTGTTGTTTTAAATGTTTTTCTTTATATGTGTAGCTTAAGCCTTTAAAGAGAAACTGGTGTCTTAGGTCTCTTAGCATCGGAATGATTCATTATATATTAGTTTACGGAGAATAATTGGATTAGGAGCTGTCTAGTTTTGTTTTAAGGTACCTATTTCCTAACAACAGAGCGTAATTGCCGCTCAAAAACACAGCAGGTCAGAATTGTTTGATTTTAAAGTGTCTCACATCCAACAGACAGCATGTAGCTTGTAATTATATTGTTTAATTCATCAATGAACTTGTGTTTGGTTTGACGGTTCTGAGGATTTTGATGTGGAGGAGAGTTAATGTTTGCATATAAAACTTTATGCGTTTGTTGAATCCTTGCTCTCACATCAAGTTCAGTACAAAGAAGGCACAATCTTGATTATATGATGGAACTTATTTAGTATGCCTGCTCTTGGTTGCTGTCATCAGGATCATTCTGGTATTGGAGAAACTATATGTCTAGAAATGGATTTGTAGCAGCAAGGTTTCATGTGGCTTTTGCTATGATATTCATTTTTCTTGGTGTTTTCAGCTTCTCTGTTTTGTTTTCCTGGAATTGTTGTTACTTGGATCTTGGTTATGTACTTATAAATTTCCATTTAAATTCTCTTTCTGAGTTTTCTGCCTTGTTTTTCCTCTGTAACAGCCAAAATAGGTAGTTTTGGCACTAGTAATAGCTGATGCAAGAAACTCAAAGCTAGATATTTGGATGCTTTTGATTTGCAGTGGATGGCTTCAGTGACTTTGGTGCCATCAGCTCGTTTGAAAACCAATGGTTGTGATAACTTTGCTGCGAACAGGCTGCCAGAGGAAATGAATGATATGAAAATTAAAGATGAAAAGAATGAAAATTAAAGATGAAAAGGTAAATTAAACATGGAACTGCTGCTACTCTGAGTTTTTCTTTTTTATTAGGTGTTCTGCATCAAAATCTTCTTTGTACTAGACAACCCAGAAATTTATAATCCTATCTTCTGCAATTATATGTCTTAATTCAGGAGACGGAAGCAACTTTTGTTGATGGAAATGGAACAGAGGCACGGCATATAATTGTAAGGACTATTGGTGGCAGAAATGGTCAGCCAAAGCAAGAACCTGTAGCCATCTCTAGCCCCTCTTTGCAACAGCATCTATAAATGCATTTGTTTCTTATTCTTCCCCTTTTAGCTGCCTTTGTCTTTGACAGCATCCACATTGATCCATGCAGACAATTAGCTATATGGCTGAGCGTGTTGTGGGGCACGGTACATTTGGAATTGTTTTTCAGGTTACTCTCCACCACTTGGCTATTTTGCCCTCAATAGTGCTTCTTAATGGGCTGTTGGGCACCACAGATTGACTATTTTTCTTCTGATGTCACGATGCTCAAAAGATGCTAGAACTTAATATACTAGTGATAAAACTACTGTTCTGATCAATAACATTATGGATTTGTAGGCAAAGTGTCTTGAGACGAGTGAGACAGTTGTGATAAAAAAGGTTATTTAGGACAAGAGATATAAAAATCGAGAACTGCAAACTATGCATCTTCTTGACCATTCAAATGTGATATCTCTGAAACATTGCTTCTTTTCAACAACTGAAAAAGATGAATTATACCTTAACTTGGTTCTGGAGTATGTACCTGAGACTGTCATCTGAGTAATCAAGCACTACAATAAGATGAACCAATGAATGCCAATGATCTATGTGAAACTTTACAGCTACCAGGCAAGAGCAAGTTTCTTTTTTACAAGTTTTTAAGCATCTACAATGATGCAAGGTGCTTCTGCAGAACTGCAAATATCTTCTTTACTCTCAGCAGTGATTTGTTTCAGATTGTTGTTGCTTTTATACTAGCCATCTGGAGAAAATTTGTGGGTGACTGCCAATCAAGCTATCCCATGCCTATCAAATGGGGATTATAAAATACTTGCATCCATTTGTATTTGCAATAGATTATGTACCGTTTTGCAACGTCCATTCTGCCACATTATATACTGGATACATCTTATGCTGTAGCTGCACGAGGCCAATATTCCAAGATAGCCTTGTGACAGATACTTGTATATTACATGCCAATGCTGATGCATATTTTTTCCACATATTTTGATAGATTTTTAGAGCACTGGCTTATATTCATGGTAGCATGGAGTCTGCCACAGAGACATCAAGCTGCAGAATCTTTTGGTAAGCTCACCTAGCATTGTAATCATATCCAGTGCATTTTCCAATTAATGTCAACTAATAATCAAAGCACCCATTTTGCTAATTCAAAGAGGAGTATGCGTTGCAATGTAAATTAAATTTGAGGAATACAGCTAACTGGTGATTTTGATTCAATTGTGCATGGTTTTAAACAGTGGGACAGTGCTACGTTCTTTATTATCTACTAGTTTAATGAAATCTGTCTAGATATGTGGTTCTTCCCTCAAGAGAATTGTGATTAATATTCTCACTCTTAACCTTTGATAAAAAAATTCTCACTCTTAATTAGGAATTTGTTTTCTATGTATATAACAGGTTAACCCATACATTCATCAAGTGAAACTATGTGACTTTGGAAGTGCAAAAGTCTTGGTACGCATTTCATCATTCATATGTTAAAACAAACATTTGTTTGACTAAATAATGTAGCCTGAACTAATTTCACTGCTTATAGGTAAAAGAGGAACCAAATATATCGTACATTTGTTCTAGGTACTGCAGAGCCCCTGAAGTTATATTTGGAGTCACTGAATATACTACTGCAACTGACATTTGGTCTGCTGGCTCTGTTGTTGCTGAGCTTCTTGTGGGACAGGTGGGTTTTTAAAAAAAAATCTACTGTCTACCATCATGTGCACGTATTTAAAATATGAAATCTTGGCTATCCTAAATAATATCATTTAACTTTGTTTGATTTCAAACAGCCTCTCTTTCCTGGCATGGAGTGGACCAACTTGTCGGAATTATTAAGATGGCCTCTCTCTCTCTCTCTCTCTCTCTCTCTCTTGTTATAGGCCTATTGCAGTTATGGGCTTATGGCCCTGTTCTTGTTTGTAATTATACACTTTTCGTCCGCAGGTTTTGGGTGCGCGAACTAGGGAAGAGATCAAATGCATGAATCCAAATTTGTATCTAGACTACTTCAATACTCTCCAAATTTAAGAAGCACTGCTGTGAGTGCAGAAAATAAACTTTATGCTTTTACTCCCACATCACTTGCTTTTTTGAGTAGGGAATTATGCGAACTTGTTTTTCTGCAGTTAGAGGTATTAACTCCCCTTTTTTTATGAGCTCAGAGACCCAAAGACCTGTGTGCCAAATGGACGCAGTCTTCCACCGTTATTTAACTTCAAGCCTCATGGTAAATGTTGAAACTTGTACAATTATCCTGATTGTTCTCCACTTCAGTAGGAAACTAATTGTTCTTTTCAATCCACAACAAATTACGATAACCAGAATCGAGGGGAGTGCCCATGAAAATTTTAATGAAGCTGATCCTCGAGCATGCAAGAAAGCAATGTGCTTTCCTGGGGCTATAATTCTCCAACTTGTAGCAGTAATAGAGCATGTGAAGAGCTTGTTATGCTGGTAATTTGATGACTGCCAAATATGGTTAGCTTGTGAATAATATGCTTGTTTTCTCTTGAAAAATTAAACAGAAGGATGTCTCTTTAGGTTTTCATAAGCTTAGTGGGATTAGGGTTTGATCGTAAAACCCTTCCTGGTTTGTGCTTTGCTGGGGTTGGCTTGCTGCGTGCATCCTGACATTCTGTAATCTTTTTTAAGCTCCCTCTTGAGTAGGGAGAACTTCACTTTGAAATTCTATTGTTTTTGATCCTGTCATTGCAGAGACTGGAGCTAAGATAATTAAAGTGAAAATAAGTCAAAAATTTTTTATTTATATATGTTGGTGGTTGTTTGGAATAAATGTGGCAACGAAGCATCTGGGTTTATACGTTTCATTTGAAAAATAATCTCGATAATTTCTTGACTATTTATTGTTTCACCCTTGAAGATTGATTCTCAATACCTTTGGCATTGCTGCCCAAAGGATCGCAAATGAGCGGTACGCGGCCAAATATTGAAATAGGCATTCTGGGTTTCATCATGAAGCTAAGCATAGCTCTACATCCAACTGCAAACACAAAAATCATTCCAGATCCATCTCATGAAACTTACACATTTATTCACCTTTGATTTAGTCATGCACCTTTCGTCATTTTTGGGCGTGATCACATCTCCAAACTCCAATAAATACAAAGATTTAATGTTTGTCTGCAAAATTATTATGCCAAAGCAAAGAAGCAAGAACCTGGAGTAGGGAAGCAACAAACTTCATCTGTGTATCCTCATTGATTGTGTGGAAGAGAGGAACATGCACAAAAAGGGACTTGATTCCTTGCTGCTCTGCGAACCGGAGAGAATAGTAGTAGACATAGTTACATACAAATCTCCCAGCATCATTTGAAGGCGTTACATCAAATCCCTTGCCTGCCAAGGCCTTTACAATCTCAATGACAGGAAGAGATGTCTGCATCTCATTCACAAGAATGTGGACGAATTAAACAAGGTTTCTACTTTTTTAGTATAGAAAGTGGAGGTCTATGCTATAGAATTTTTTTTGTGCACTACCTTGCGGGTTTGTGAAATGCCTCCATCAGAAGGGACAATTGGGAGTCTCTGCAAGAGAAAGAACATAAACAAGGGAACCAAATGGATATGGCAAAGAAGCGACATGCTATGTTACCTGGGGTTTCCATCCTAGTTCATCTGGACAACGAAATGTAGCTTCATTAACTGCTTGGCGCTCAATCGCAAACCTCGTCAAACCACTATTTACTCCAAGATGAAGCTGTGTATAGGAATCACAGTGAGAAATCTTATAAGACGATAGACCACCCAGCGGAGAAAGTGTGAACTAAATACTTAAGCTACATTAAACATGTAGGTTTGGGAAAAACAAATATTTGCTAAATGGACAAAATATTTACTTAACCTCGTCAAATATTTGCAATCATTATATTGGACAAAATATTCATTTTACTTTATAGCTTATACTCCTGTATGTAGTAGAGCTCTCCTAATATAGCGAGAGGAGATAGGAAAAAGATCACCGTCTTTTTATTATGATACATCCTTGAATTTATAAGAAAGATGGAAGGAAACAAACCCAAAATAAAAGAATATTATTAATAGAAAAATTTTCCTTTGTTACAATCTTAAACTGTATATATAATCATTTAATAAACTTAGAATCCTATTTGGTGTAGACTAAAAATAAAAATTAAACTCCACTAAAAATTTTATTTAATATATCTTAAATAAAAATATTTAAATTCTATTTATTATTGGGTTAGTACTGTTATTAACTCGGACTGATAAATAAATTTTAATTTTAATCAATGCAAAATCCGAATTATCCAAAATAAAAAATAAGAAAATTGTATGAATCGATATCAGTTTTTCAACGAATGGTTATTTCCCGAATTTGAATGAATATTTTAGGAGATATAGCCTTCGGACTGTATTTGTACGAATTCTGATGGATCCTACTTAGAATTGAAATTCAACTCAAACTAGAACTCTAATTTTACTGTGAAAATGATATAATTGTTCTATATTATCTCATGAGAAAAAGATCATGATTTTAGATAGTTAACTTTCTCAATGAAATTCTGAACCAGGACTAGCTTTTTTTGCATCTAGACCACAAGCAAGGGCACTCAAGCTTTTGAAGCAAATTGAAAAACAAAAATAAAAACCCTAAAAGGTTCTTACTTCCAAGGCTAGCAGTTGTTAACCAAATAATTCCTTTTCTAAAGTTGTTTCTCTGTGCTGTTTGTATGTTTCAAGCACCACTAAAAAATTATGACCAAAATTAGGTCTGAACTTCTTCAGTGTGTCCAGACTAGCAGGAAAAATGTAAAGCAATTTCTGGCCATTTTGAAAATATAGATTGCACCGTTCAAAATAATCAAGCAACTCACCCAAATAATTTGCCTATTGGTTGAAGATTCCTTGTCTTGGCCAGTGAATGCAGATTCCAAAATCTGATGAAAAGAAGCAAGTGCTCCCTCCCCAGCTGTCTCAAGAACATTGCAGCTCCCAAGAACCAGGCCCTTTGGCAAACCCTTCTTCTCCATAAATCCTTTCAGATTGCTGACAATTGTTTCTGTAGGGTTCTCTGATACCCCATGGAATTTCTTAAACCCCGTAACATGCACTGTCACCACTGAAGGCCCTTCTGAACCCATTTCTTCACTAATCTCTTTTGTATCTGACCAAATATATCTGTTCCATATGTAATTTGATATTATTTCAGCAGTCTGTGGAATTAAAGAAGAAAACATTTTCCTCTAATTATCTCAAAGAATTGTAACGGCAACAGCTGAAAGAAATATCACTGAGAATAGCGCATAGTAGATTAACAGAAGAATTCGCAGCAGTATGCTGGTGATAAAGGTCAACAAGAACAACAAAATCATTTAAAGACATATCGACAATATTACCATCAACTTTCCAGCAATGGTTATATAATCAATAAATTAGATGGCTTTGCCAACAAATTGGCAACAGAGGAAATCAATCAAACACAAAAAGTACGGAACAGAACCAAGAGAGTTCAAGAAAGATCAAGAAACACTTCTCACCTTGCAACTCCAAACCAAAAAGGAAAGAAAACTGACGGAAACAGCTGAATCCCTCTGAAATGGATTGACCTTTTCTGAGATGATGGTGATGATCAAAAGACTTGGATAATGTATCAACTTGATAAGTGAGATATAAAGAGCATGGATGGTAAGAAGAAGAAGAAGAAGAAGAAGAAGAAGCGAAGGGATGGGTGATGCTGGCTACGGGTCAGTGTCAGAAAGCATCAGAACTTCAATAATCAAATCAAACAAAAGGAAACGTGTCATGTCAATTATCTCTAATTATCTCTAATTTCATATTGTTTGTGATTTATTTGAAATCTCATCGCAGTAGTTTAATGATTGGCATGTTTCTTTGGGCATCTGGACCATCATGTTTGGTTAATTAGGTTTGTTACATATATACCCTTTAACAGTCATGAAATGTTTTCAAGCGAATGAATATGTCTGCAGGGCACCGAAAATTACATATTTATATAAATGCCCCTCGAGGTATTTTTCAGTATCCTCGTAATGGAAAAAAGATTATCGATCGCTGTCAAGTATCTCGGGATATACACACAATCACAAACTCAGAGGGTATTTATGCATAAATCACTAATCCTCGAAGGGTATTTATGCAAAAGAAACTTTTTCTTTTAAAACTGCTCATTGACCGTATTGGATTTGAGTCGGGATTTGTGTGCTACATTTTATTTTGCTCAAACTAAAAGAAAAATATTTGTTTAGTTGATGCCACCAAACCATTTATGTGTATTACTTTTTATTATTTTCCTGTGCCCGCCGAAATTAGGTTTGGACCAAGTCTTTTTTTATTTCATTTTTTATAAAAAATAATTTCGCAACTTGCCCCTGTTTATTTTTTATACTTGAGATAATTTTTTTATAAATCTCTCAAAAATTTTATATATTTTTATCAACTCAATGATTTTTTTATTTTTTAAAAATATTTTAAAATTTTTCGGCCCATCCGTTGGGCTAAACTATCGAATGATCGATTTTACACTAGAAATTAATAAAAATTAATAAATTTTATTGGATTAAAAAAAATCGAAGACCTAAAAAATAATTTTCCCTTAATAATTTGCTACGAAATTATCCAGCTACTCATTTGACTGCTGTTCTCAAGTATGCCATCGGATAGCTTAGCTTTTCCCAGTTGTGCATTATTGTTGATAATTGGGTGATAATGTTCCGGCTCCATATAAATTAAGAGATAATTACGTGTAGCCTCCTATAATTAATCTTAATTATTTATAACTTCATAATTTTCGAAATTACCTATATCCTCCCTTTTCTCAAAATATTTACTTACACCTCGCGCTGATTGTTATTTAATCAAACTTTTTCCTCAAAATTTCGATTTTATCCTCGGTTATTTTACAACTAAATCTCTAAAAACTTATTTTTTATTATTTAACACCCCGAAATTTAGCTTTTTACAAATAACACTACGAAATTATTCTGATTCAGAGAAAAGTCCCTAAAATTCGGATTTTTGCAAATACCACTACGAAATTATTTCGATTTACAAAAAAGTCCCCGAAATTATTGTGACGGCGGCAAGGGTGGCGGCGCGCGGGCGGCGACGCCGGAGGCCGGCATGCCTGCGTGCCAGGGACAGAGGCCGAGGCAAGCCTCGGCACGCGGCACAAAGGCCGAGGTGAGCGCTGACACGCCCGCTGCTGACTCGCCAGCAAGCCGGCCTCGACCTCGGCCTCGGCATGCGGGTGCGGACTGCCTCGGCATGCGGTCGTACGCACACTCGTGCCGGCGTGCCAGCCTCGGCCTCCATCCTCGACACGTGGGCGCGGACGGCCTCGGCCCTAGCCTTGATACGCGGGCTCGCCGACCTCGACCTCCATCCCTGAGGCCGTTCGCCCCGGCGTGCCGGCGCGCCGGCCTCGGCCTCCGCTCTCACCACCGACCTTCAGTGTCGCCGCCTGCATGTCGCCACTCTCGCCGCCGTCGTAATAATTTCGGGGACTTTTCTGTAAATCAAAATAATTTCGGAGTGGTATTTGCAAAAAACCGAATTTCGGGGACTTTTTTGTAAATCGGAATAATTACGATGTATTATTTGTAAAAAATCGAATTTCAGGGTGTTAAATAATAAAAAAAAAATTAGGGGTTTAATTGTAAAATAACCAAGAGTAAAGTTTTTAGGGGGTGTACGATAAATATTTTGAGAAAAGAGGGTGTGAGTAATTCTAGAAATTAGGAGAATTATAGGAAATTAAAGCTAATTACAGGAAGTTATAAGTAATTATCTCTTAAATTAAAATTCTAAAAATAATAAGGGCTAATTATTTATACCCTCGAGATTTTTTTTAATTATTAAAAATCTCCTGAGATTTTTATAATTACTTATACTTTCTTTTTTTTAAATTATTTATTTATAATTTCTGATTATTATTTAATCGGCAGCAATAGCTCAATCAGATCGGATCGACCCGTTTCTCATCAGACCAAGTCCGGTCCGAGTCACGTGCTATATTCTATCCGAGGATTAATAGCCGACGGTGATGCCCAAATCTCTCCCTCGACCGCCGTCGCCGTCTCGAACCGCCGGTTCCGGGATTAGGGTTTGTGATGAATTCTTGTACTTTCTTGTTTCGATTTGCACAAAGATTGGATCTTTTGATGAGTTTGTGATGATCTTTTCTGGGGTTCCGTTTATTGATTAGGAACGATTAGAAAAGAGAGATGCCTTCGCTTCAGACTGCGTTGCCTCCCGAACTTGCTGATAATGTCATTAGGGTCTGTGAATTTGTCCCCTCTTTCTCTCTACTTCTTTCGTGATTTCCTGTATAATTTCTCTTTTGTTTATTTATTTGCATTATTTTTCTGTTCCGGTAGCTGTATCGGGAGTGCTTACGACGGGCTAAATTCATTGGTCATCAGGTATGGTTAGTTCTTTGCTTTGAATTTTTTTATTAATCTTATTCTTCTGCTGTCAAAACAAAACGTTCTTCTTGCGTTTATGACTTAGGGTTAGAGTCAGGAGGATTGCAATGATTCGATTTAGTTGGAACATTTGGCATTTGCTCCTATTATTTGTGGAGGGTAAAGAAGATGGAGAGATGAATTTGGGAGGAGACACTAGCTCTCTGAATTGGATATGAGTGGACGGTTGCTAATTGACATTTAACTATTCTGATGAAGTAGCTTGTTGGATAAGTATTTTCTGCAGCAACTAATTCTTTATGATCATCGAAGTTATAGAATTCAATGATCAACCTTTGAATGAGAAGTGTCCAAACAAACTTGTAGGAGCATTTAGCTGGAACTCACATTCTATGAACTTAATTACAGGTCTGATTCGGTTCTTTTAGTAGCTGATGAAACAGCACCTCATCTGAGCTAAATGGTTTCCAAAGAGGTAATGAAACCTAAAATCTTACTCAGAGCTGCTCCACTCAGCTGCTTCCAAATCATTCCTTTTAACCAGTATTTTTGTTGAGAGCATTGTAATTATGGAGATTCAATATGATGTTAGGATTTGTAACGCGGGGGGAATACAGGGTGCATGACAGACTGGTAGGCTTTGTGTGACTACAGCTGCCACCATTGGTGGCTTGGTGAGCTTTATTATAAAAAAAGCTCTCTGCATTGAGGGAATCTCATGTGAGTTGACTTGCGGGACAGATGATTGTTCATTGGCCCTAAAAGGCAAGACCTTTACATTCAAGAAGAGCAGACTCTTCGTCATTACATCAGATGGAACAATGTTCTTGATTGTCTAGATGGTTTGAGCCTGAGCAACAAAAATTATTAAGGCTTCATGCATTATTCTGAATATGAACCTTTGCTTGTGTATGACAGTTGGGAAAAAAGAAGGGATAGGATTCACACAACATTAATATTCAATAACAATGTGAGAAGTTCAAGTACCAGAATTAGATCCTCTGTAAAACTTGTAGCCAACCAGCCTGAATGCCATAACTTGGCAGGGATATAGATAAAAGGTGATGGAGGCATGCTAGATGTTTGCTGACAAGGACCAGACTTCTTTAGAGGATGAACTTTGTTATCTCATAAGCCATTTAAATTGGTCTCAAGTTCACCAGTTCTAGCTGTAAAGATTCTGGCCCAAGCTAAAATTAGACCAGGCCCAAGCTAGTTATGCTCGACCTGCACATACCCTATTGTTATTTTCATAATTATATCAAAATGATGGCTTAAGTCTGTCATAAATATGAACCATGAACCATCCCTTGGAATTATATTTGGTGTTGCATAAATGCCCATATCAAGCATCACTTTTCAAAATTTGCAGAAAGAGAGCAAGGCTTGCTAATGCAAATCACATTTTATATTTGGCACAAAAGTATATGTCAAAAAGGCAATCTCTGAATTTATCTCAAGAATGTTATAATCATATGGTTTTACATGCCAGGTTTGAGAGTTAGATTATTTCCTTTTTATTTCCTACTCAATTATTCTGTTGAGATCACAATCAAGGATTGCTTTGTTCAGCAACACAATACTGCTCTTGTTGTTGACATGGTGAGGCAGCAATTCAAGAAGCATATGCATGAGACTGATCCTGAGAAGATTCAGAAATTAAAAGATGAGTAAGTTATAATCTTTTACCTCCATTTCTTGGGATAATCAGTTCCCATAGCAGTTGACCATCTTCTTTTGTTGTAATCTGCAGCGCTGCCCGAGGACTCATAAATCACATTCTTTATGAGTCAGAGAAGATGACTGGCCGCAAGTTCTCCAATCCCCGTTGATAATCTGTATGTCATTTTTGTTCTTTTTTTTTTTGAAACAAAATTTGTTAATATGAATGTTATTTCTTCTTGGGAACGAGTAATGCTAAGGTTACCAAATCCAATGTTTTCTATATGACTTATTTTGATTGCTCAATAGTTCATGACTTGTTTCTTGCTATCTGACCCTGATCATTGGCCATTATACATTATAGTGGTCTATGCTTGATTATAACTTAAGGTAAGGATGCAATTTTGTAAAATATGAAAACAAGTCCATTGTGCAACTTTAACAAATTTAAAATTCCATCTCTAATCAACAGACTTATTTGTGCAGAAGTGGAGAGTTCCTCAACATATTGACAGCTTGATTGCATGCTTGCTAAGTTCTATTGAGGCCAATAAGCTGGACTGCAACAAAAAAGGATCCCCTGTACACACCTATGAGCGCTACTGTTTTCATATGATCTTATAGACAATTAAGAAGAGGAGCTGGTCTCTTAGTTGAGTTAGGTTGGCACCCTTCAGGTGCCAACGTTTAAGCCACCTTTGTAGACCAGTCAACCTTCCATTTCTATGTCATAATTCACTGGAAGTACCTGGCATCAAGTTTTTTCTGAGGTCTTGTAGTCTTTGATCCAAAATAATATGAGAAAGCAAAAGCACAGAATTTTGTTATCGTCATAAATATTTAGACACTGTTTAATTTGGGATCAGAATCAGAATCACTTTTGTAAATTAATATTTTTTTTATCAAAATTAATGCTTCAATAATTTAAAATTTGAAAAATATTTAATTTTTTATAATAATTTAATTTAATAATAATGTAAAATAAGTAATATTAATTTTATAAAAAAAAAATTTTGATATAGGTTGATTTTGATTCCAAACCAAATGGGATTTTACTGATGGTCTAAATTTGTGTGAGACAAATCAGATCTTGGGCTAATGGATCTTCAAATTTTAACCAACTGCCTCCAATTATTTTCTCTGGTTTTGTTAAAAATAAATCAGTATATGTGCACAGAAGCTGGAGATGATTTGGAACCACAAGCGTTTTACTGACGATTACTAGCCAATCGTTGCTAATTCTAATTTTGCAAAACAGAGCTTCTACAGCAGCATCAAAACATAGCTTTGTGTTATTATCATAGTCACATTGCATGCTTAGTGGATCATTCATCCACCACAAACATTTGCCCCTGAGTTGGCAATCAAACAGCACATGGAAATGAAGGTGAGCCGTAACACAGGGTTCCCACACAATTGTATAGGATCTCAACAGTGTTTCCACTGCTCCCACTGCCCTCAAATCAATGGCTTGAAAACTACCAATCTTCAGCAGAAAAGCGCTTCCTTCAAGGTTGAGCTTGAAGGACAAAAACTTTTCTAATGCCCAGGAATGTACCAAGATCCACTGCTTTCCTCCACAACCTCCTTTGTTTTCCATTGAAACGTCAGGGTCATGAATGCCACATCTTCTGGTGCAGATCAAGCCACTCGTGTCCCGGAACAATGATAGCTCCCATTCTTTCTGTCTCTTCATATAATAAAACGTGGTTCTAAATGAAAATGCGGAAGAGCATTCGTTTGAAGTCATCGCGACAAAGATCTTCACAAGAACACCAGAAATTCCCCGAGACATAATGAGTGGTATTCAATGATGTCCACCAATGCGATACAAACACAAAGGCGAGTGTCGCTGATCAATCATAAAAAATAGAGAGAATATGAGCATATATAAAAATTTTCAAGTTAACTGCAATATTGAAAGTTGAAGTGTTGCACTGTAACAGACTAATGCAACCATTGAGTGTATGATTGCAAACTCAACAGTGGAGGAACAGGAATTTGAAACTTTCAACACTATATTTGAAACCATTCAGAATATTATTCTATTCATGTTCAAGATTACATTCTCATGAACATTTGGGAACACAAAGGGACTGAGATTTCACAAAAGGCAGCAAGCTGCCAGCAAGAACACAAAACGGATACACTCGTGCAAAGAACAGGCACAGATATGGTTATAACACAACATGCTAGCAATGAAGTAATCAACTAGTGCTGTGGGCAGAGACACATAAGAGTCGAATCCATTCTTTCATGCTACTTCAAAATCGATGTCCGAGCACCTTCTCCGAACTTGGAAGTTCCAGCACTTCCAGCTCTTGGACTAACTGGTCCTCTTCCACCAAGGCCTGGACTTTGCTCCTGTCTCAGTTCACTGACTCGAGGACTGTATACTCTTTCAGGGATCCGAGGGCTCGGAAGGCCTTTTATATCAGCGACTGGCGTTGCAGATGAACTAGTAATCTTCGAACTGTTCATGCGCCTGATCTCACCACGGCTTCGTGTGACTAACTCATCTAAGATCTCCCCGCTCCCAACATATGAGCAGCTCAATCCCGTGTCAATTTCCTGCTTGTAGATACCATAGTTAAATAACCAAGAAACTAAACGTGGTTTTGGTACATGGTATGAGCAGATGATCTTACCGTTGCCAGGTTGAATGGTAGAGCTGGAGATTCTTCATACTCAGCTGCATCTAAATCTGTAAGGTGTGCTCCTTTGAAAAGTTTTGGAAGAACATACTGTCTCACAGGAACCAAAAGCATGATCATGGGAGGAAATAAAACCCCAGCAATTGGAATCCATGTTATTCCAAAACAGACAAGCAAATATGCTGTCTGAAATAGGGTAAATGCAGTGATTGTCTTGAAAGGTACAGTCTCCACCAACGTCGCGTGGTACTCCTCCAGAACTCTGGAAAATTAATTTCTGTTAAGATCCAGTATCGATAAAACATAGTGGTTGTAGCCAATATGTAGGATGAGCATATGCTTACTTGTATCTTCTACTTGGAGCAGTGAAAAGCAAGAGAATTCTTTCCCAAAATTGGTTGCCTGGCAGGTTCTCAATAGCCATGAAAGCAAAGTAACCCCAGAGAACAGATGTTGGAATCTTCTTGAGAAATGGCATGGCAGCCACACAGCCCCCAACCATCATGGCCTGCAGCAAGTTACTCAAACGCTGTTCTTTAACCTCAATTGGTAGGAGATCATCAATTTCCTTCTCTATGTCAAATACAGATTCGTCAACTGGTGCATCAATATTTCCCATACTCGAAGCCAACTGGATTGTTGAGTCTTTCAGTTGGTTCAATCCCTACATGAAGGATTTGTACAAATAAAGAGAGGCATACAGAAATCCACAACCATTACACAAGAAAAGCAAATCAAACTTTCATACACGAGCAGATTGTTGCTGGTAGATCAGTGGTGTCTGCATTTGCTGATAAGCATCTTGCATATTACCATATAATTGTCCCAAGCTTGAATTTTGGCGCATGCTTTGGCGTGCTGTGGCTACTAGTCGATTACGAAGCATCTACAGAAATTTGTTTCGATCATAAGTTAGGAAATCGACCACAGGAGAAAGAATAATCTTGCTATGTGACATAGGATGTTGGTATCTCGCCTGATGCTTGAGGGTAGCAAGGCTCTTTGTATGCATTGGTGACTGTGGGATGACACCGTTTGATGGGGGAATTCCAATAAGGCCGCATAATAAAGTCTGCATGGAAAATCAGTTACTAGATAGTTCCACTGAAGCCAAGGACAGGGCAAACTAGATCAAGATTAGGATGAAAAATGAGAGAGAGAGACTACCAAAACTCCTAGAAGAAGTAAATCATAATGAAATGATGGTGGCTTCCTCAAATTGAATTCCTTCTGCTGAGCAAGTTGAGATGCTACACTATGGTCAAAATAATAAAGGACTGTGATCATTGCTGCCGGAATAAAAGCTCCTAGTATGTGGAGAAAGGGCACATCTAACATTTCCTGTAGGTCAAAAGTGGAAGTATAAGTCATTTTTAGCGATATAACAGCTCCAATCTGAGTAAGATATAAAGACATCCAAGTTCTGCACAACATATGGCTACATTTTATAATAAAATTTCATTAAGCAACAAAGCTTTGAGGTAAATACCACTGGAAAATAGAATAGAGGCATGTTAGTTTCTAGAGTAGTTAACTGAAACCACAACAGATGGTATAGGGTTGCATGCCTTGATAACTGTCCAATTCTTGTATGCGCCAGGTGACCAAGGATTTGGGCTGAAAAGGCGTCTAGGTATCCCTTTGGGTACACTATCAGCAGGTATATATGAAACCCCAGTCCATACAAGAACCATTAGTGGTACTCCATAGTCTGCAATAAAGCCTCGTAGCCAGCCTGCGGAAATTTCTCTTAGAAATATGAGATTGTGAAACTGATATTCAAGGAGAATTCTTAACTTATTTTTGCCATTCTTACCAGTTCCGTAGCGCCAAGACCGGGCCTTTCTACTTTTTAATGCAGTAAGTAGAAGGCCAAATGATAGAACTAGAGCGAACATCCCATTAGCAAATCTCCAAGATGGAATGAATTCCAAAGCTTTTGGGTTTTCTCTCGCAGGAATGCGAAACTCATTCACAAGTCCCTAGAGTGGTCCAAAATGTTGAAAATTAGTTAGAAGAACATGATTGGTTGTTCTAGCATGAACCCACTTTGGCACATGAACACAGCTTACATTGAAAATGAAACACAAAACATCTGATGCTAGAGTATGCACTGATTACTCTTCTTTAAACAGAGTGTGACACATCGTTTTTGTGAAATAAACAGTTAATTTTATAGTTTTTATTAGAATTTTTATAACCGAACCTCAATCCCTCAAAAGCAAAATGAGAGTGATGCCAAACAATATTTAATATTGAAAGAAACTAAGCTCAGTTGCCTACCAGGTCATTTGACATAACATTAGCACAAAAGCAAGCAAAGTATACATTTTTTTCAGAAAAGAAAGTGTGGCATATCAGTCAAAAATTTACTTTGATGGCTTGCTGCATAAAGAGCATTGCGATAAGCAGGCCAAACAGCTCCCCGGCCACACGAGTAAATCTGTTGATCATAGAGCATGCACCTAGAATGGCCAATAAGAATAGCGAGAAGGCTGTCCAAACACATACCCTGCCAAGAGGAACAAGTAAATAATCAGATGAAGTAGATTCTACCTGTAAGTTTGCAAATCAAACTAGGTAACCGTATTTCTAAAAAAGCAAAATTACAAACCATCCAGTCCATGCCAGGAACAGCTTTGGACCCAAATCTGAGCGACTTTTAGCAAAGTCAAACAAGAATGTATACATGATAACGGTCGGTTCAGCTACCCCAAGGATCAGCAGAGGCTGGCCCCCGATGATGGAATGTATGATCCCACAGAGAGCTGTTGATGCCAAAGTTTGAACTGCTGTTAGAAGCCCATCTGCCAAAACCAAGAGTTGTGACGTAAGCCAGTAGATTTAAACACTACAGAACATAGTCTCCAAGAAACCTATAGATTTAAACACTACAGAACATAGTCTCCAAGAAACCTATCTTCAAGGCCAACAACTTCACTAAAAAGGGGAAATGGCCATAAAGTTTATGATTTTAGATCACCAGTATCTCTCTCCAGTTGTTCACCAAATGATATCACAGGGATTGCTGATGCAAAAAATATATAGGTTGTCGGAGCCAAAATCCTGAGCAGGCAAACAAGCATCATGTCACATCAAAATTCAAGCGTCAAAATGATCAAATCAAAAGAAAGGCAAAAAATTCAAGTATCCAGGCTTTGCAACCAATACCTGATACCTGCAAGGAATCCACCAGTCCAATCTTGCTTGTAGCACTTCAACCTTCCCCGGAGATCATTCTTGATTCCGCGGAATGCAACAAAGGTCTCCTCCAAACTCAAACTCATGGTTATTCAATCAAACAAACCCTATTCTCTGAATGACTATGTCAGAAAATTAGGTTATACGGACGAAATGCGGATCAAAACCTCTTCTTGAGAGTTGTAAAAGGAATAATGGGATTGACACAAGAAAAAAAGGGGCTACATATTTTGACGTTAAACGCCTGCCACAGGATTCAAGAAGATTTATGGAGGAACCAAGGTGAATATTCTTGAATACTCAGAAAATATAGAAAAGGTTCAAGGAAAAAGAGGCATTGTGGAGCTCATTCACAGGAAAGCAGGAAACTTTACATGTTCCAAATCCGACAGAGACCGAGCTCGAACAAAAGAAAACCCCAAGGACTGAATTCCCAACACAACAACAGGAGTGGGGAGGAATAACTAGAAGACACGATTACATCGCACAAAGCAGGCCAAGAAAATCAAGGACATTAACCCACACTAATTGACCACAACCAATGCAGGCACAAGCACACCCAAAGAACCTGAGAGAATGGGTGGGAATATATAGAGATCGGAGAAGGGTTAAGAAAAGAGAGCGCCCTGCGGCTGCACAGCAAATGTGGTCAATGTGAGGTATGTGTGAACATCACTGTCAGTGCTTTAAACCCATAAATTACTTCAATAATAGCAAAAGAGTCCAAGGGAAAATGCTAATAATAAAGAGAAGGTAGAGTATGGCATTGCAGAATGATGAACAGAAGATACCAGAAAAATTGGTTTGAGAAAAGGAGTACCTTTCTGGATATGGGGCTAAGGAGGGTGTCTTCGGTATCCATAAAGGCATTCAGTCCATACCAATCTGGCTACTGGAGGAAGTAGCCAAGCAATTCCTAAACATCTTTCTTTTAAAAAAAAATTTTTTTTTTTTTGCTGGATCATTGAAGAGTTTTACCACACTCCCAAGTAGCAAAACCAATATTTGCGATCTGTTTACTGGTCCAGAGTGAGTCCTGATCATTGATTTTGCCACTAAACTTGACTATTATTACTGGCGACAAACTCTCGTTACCCGCAGGCTGTAATTCATCTTTTTGTTACTGGACCGTGTTCTTCTCGAAAGCAGCAATTTTGTCTGGAATCTGGATTTGAGCTTCATGGAAACTTGGGGGCCTGTGAAATGCGAAGAATATCCCATCATTATCTGGTTTCTGAGGGGGTTTTGTGCAATTATAACCGAAGTGGGGCTTGTGGGATCTCGTGCATGATTGCATTATTTGCATCCGGGTGTCTTTGTCCCAAGTGTCCCTCCATGCATAAAAATAGTCCCATAAACCCCGGCAAAACTCATGAAATTTTTGCATATAAACTCCTGCAAAACTCATGAATTACAACATCTGTACCACTGAAACCATGTCGATTTCTGATTCTGCGTCAATGAAGCCATCTCATCTCAACCATCGTAAACCAAGACAAAACTGAAAATATCACATCATGAGATGCAATTCGATGAACTAAAGTTCATGTCTTGCGATCCGAATCCTTTTCTTTTTTCCTCGGCACAAGTGGGAAGTATTAGTGCCATCCGGTCACGTGGGCTTTGTCTCCCATGATTCCCAAGCCCTACAGGTCTCGCAACAACCCCTTCAATTTTTTCATACAACTGCCCGCAATTTTTATATTTAGATTGTAGCCCCTCTAATCTTATTCTATGTACATATTCTTCTCAAGGTTATGAAAGTTGCGGGTGTATAAAGAATATTTTAGGAATATATGTTCTGATTTATATTCTTCGTCTACCTCCAATCTTCTTATCCTCAAGAGTCATATGTTAATATTGAAGACAACAGGGAGGTATATGCAAAAAACCCCAGCTTTTATGTTGGGAGGATGAAGTTAGCTCAACTTCGTACCCTTCTTTTCCAGAGGATAACATATTCCATTTTGTTTGTGATATAAAATTTACACATCAACATGCTCTTCCAAATTAAGCGACTCATAAAATCAAAGTGCATTGGAAGATAACATGATGAATTTGGCCAAAAAAAAAAAAAAAAAAAAAAAAAAATCAGGTCCAAGTTGCCAACAACTATGATGGGATTCTTCTGCTTTGACTTCTTCGGAGCTTCCCTTTACTTATGGCCTAATTCACGCAAATACACTCACCCATGGTTGAACTTAGCCTAAAAGTCAAAATTACGCTTGATTGTATAATTTACAGTACTGTGTCTATCATGAAATTCATAACTATAATTAAATATGCGAGCAGATCCTGCAACTTACAGGAAGAACAGGACATTTCTGCTAAGATAGTTTTAAATACTCAGAGAACCTTTGTTGCAGAAATATTCCCTCTTTCTTTTTCTCACAGAGAAAGAGGACAAGTAGTGCTTGTAAAGAAGTATTCTAGTAGTTTAGCCCTCAGTCACAACGAAGGCACTAGAGCCCAACGCATCCATCATTCGTACTTGAAAACAGCCGTGGTTGACCATCCGTATTATTGATATCAAGGAACAAACACGCAGATATTTTTATTTTGAGAAAAGAGTAAGAAGCACGGAGATTTTTTAGTCTAATCTCCTTTGAACTTCCATAACATTATTTATTGGCTATACCAAATTAGTGAATTAGGTAGGCTTTCACATACCAGTGCATAGCTTCTTGAATTATTGTAGGGTTCATTTGAAGAAGATGATTCCCCTGCCGAATGCCAGCTTTCTGCTTCTTCCCGATTGTGCTTGCACGTGTTTTTCTAGTTCAACAGAGGTTATATTTCTTTACTCGTCCAATTACATCATAAAAATGCATACAAAATCCAAGAATTTAAGAAAAAGACACGGATCTTCTTGTACTGTAAATATGAAGGAAAATAGAGATCAGATGAAGCTTATATCTGTACACCACAGGACTAGTACAAGACCTGTGCAGAAGAACAAGAGGACAAGGATCAGCCCAACCATCTCATCCCATGAACTCATCTCCTTGTCTTTCGCGTCTTCAAGAATATGCCCAAAAAAGATACACCACGCGGTGCAAACCGCTCTTCCCTGACAAGACAGTCACCAAATCCTTGTGAAACAAAGGAAACAGTTTTAGTTGCTTGTCATCATCCTTAAACATCAGGCAGTCAGTTAGTGTTTGAATCTGTGATTGGTGATACAATTAATCTACTACGACAAATACCATCAAAGAAAGACTTGAAAACAAATTCTCAAATCATGCCAAGTATCTTGTTTATATGTAAAGCCTCCCCAGAAATCATCTTCATCATCACAACCACCATCTCCACTTCTTTCAATTCAAGTGTGGAGCTTAATGCAAAACAGGTGTTGACGCCATAGAACCAAAAAACTATGATTTTAAATTCTATATCCTTTTTTTTTTTTTCCTTTTTAAGTGGGCTATGGCATGATGGCTAATAATGATGTGATGATAACAACATAAAAAGCATGGGATCTCTAAGGTCTGTCCGAACTCATTGTTAAGTGTTTTCCAGAACAGATTAAAGTTGATGCAGCGATTTAAGAATAAGTTATTGGTGAGGAATCTTTTACTGAACATTAGAAGGAGCACTTTTATTTGACTGCAACTTTCATGTGCATGAGAATGACTGGCATCTAGGGTATGTTCTACAATCAGGTCGTCTACAAATTGTACGATGTACCATGTTAATGTATGATGGAAGGCAATCATGTTGTTATTGTACGCTACTTTTTCTGAGACAGTACCATGTTTATGTTGCTTAACATTTGCCTACTAAGCACAAGGCATTGTTGTGCTGTGTCCAATATCACCCTCCTAGAGCAAAAGTCAAAAATAAAACGAAAGAAAGCTTCTCATCAGGTGTTCTTTTAGCTCATTTAATTCCTATGATAATGACAAAAAGAAAAAAAAAAAAAAAAAGATGCTAAACAAATCAGAGCATAATACTCAGGATACCATACCACCCATCATTAGTCATTAACCAGGTTCAGCTTGGGAAGGCTCTTCTTCACAATGACACAGCCAAAGCTCTCCATTCTTTCTTGGAACCTAGTTCCCTTTATTGTAGGGTCATTGTCTTTAGGTTTCACCATTCAAGGAATGCCTTATTTTCCACTAGATAAAGCAAACCAAATGAAGAGGGAACTGAGGCATTGACTCATTGTAAGATCCTACGTTGAAGTGTTCTCCATCAGGCACAATCTCAACCACGGGCTAGGCCGAGAACTAATGATGAATTCTTGGTTCAGATCCCCTCTCAAAGCTGATGTTAGTGTTGCTTTATTAGTTTGTGGAGTTTTCTGTGTCTCAGGACCCACAGGACAATGCCATGCAGCCAGCAATTGTGATTGATTTTAGCTCTTTGTTTGCATCAGAAGAATGCTTAAGCTCCACTGAAGATAGTTTGCTCCATGTGGACAATTCATTTGATGAGGACTCCATTTAGCCAATTCAAATAATTTCACAAGGGCTACAAAGACCATGTGATAAGAATCACGTCAAATCGATGACAGCCATGAATCCTAACTATACCTATTCTGAAAATAGAAGTCACAACCATCTGGTACCTCCAAACTTCTTTCAATTTGGAGAAGCATGGCCTAGCTAGCTTCATAGATATTTTATGGCCTGAAACATGGAAAAATGAAAATTTCTGCTGATTCTGAAAATCTGTACCACCCTGTTGAGGCCAGAACACCAAAACTGAGGCTGCTGCCGAACAAGGTGAAATCTGAAGAAGTAGAGTTCATGACTCAGAAAAAGCATTAGGTTGGCAGAATGCTGCAATAGGAAAATTTCAATTTAAGTCGGATAGAATGGCAGGATTTTAGAAGTTCACATTTCAAACTAGTTACATGACTGGGGAAAATGAATTTGAATGTTTGACGGCCCATAAAACATAAGACCATGTTCTTAGTGCCAAATCTCGTCATGATGTATCGAATTGTCTGTGTGATCAAAGTAGGTGGCATCCAGCATTCTCTATCACTTTATACAAACACCATAATGAACAGGTAGCTAGTGTGGGCAGCTATCATCACCAGTCATAATCAACATGAACAGAGCTACTAATGTAGCACAGTAGCAGAGTTACTCTTGAGCCTACTAGGCTTTCTTTCAGCACCATGAATATGTGCATTAGGGTAGCATAGACCAAACATCTCAGTTAAGGATCAGTAACATTTAACAGTTCTCCAACATTTGTTGATGAAATCTGAAGATAAACTTCATGGTAGCCATCTTCCTAGTTTGAACCTCTGGAGCTACGCATCAGTGCATGAGGGCTTAATTTTGGAAAAATTAAAATAGCCGGTCCTCACTCCACCTAGTTACCAAATGCAACTGCCGAAAGGTAAATAGCATATCAGGTGCCTTTTTAATTTACCAACAAAGTACTAAAAATAGAATATCAGCTGCACTTTTTCAACAATCCGGCCAAGATACACTATCTTTTTATTTTTTTAATTGACAATGCACGCTATCTCGAACAGCTTTTAGGATGTAATTTGAATTTCACGTTTTGGCTAGTTGATTGGCAGGCTATAGACAGTTGCTCATAAATCCGCTAGGCACCTAGGTAAATGATGCCCTTGACAAAACTAACAAGTTGCAAACTAAACGGCGAGATGACTGAACAAGCACTTAATATTGCACTTAGAAAATTAAGAGATTCTCTTTCACAGAAGTATTTTCAGACATCAAGATAATTAGAAAATAGGAAAAAAAAAATTCTTTGTGAACTTCAGCATGCCTAACATCTCCAGTATCACTGGTAAGAATATTCTAAATATCCCTCCAATGAAAAGCATCTTGAGTGGCAAGCAGAAAATTTGTAGTATGTTGTTTTGTACTATGTTGTCCACAATCAATTGTAGAAACAGATTTTCATGCAAATGCAAGTTGCAAAGAAGAGATTTTCTTCAGATGCAGCAGTGCCTTTTGCAGTATCCATTATCATAAGGGCTTTCCTAGTTTTATTGGAAAATTTTTAGATATACTAGGCAAGAAAAAAGGAATTGATGTCTACTGGAGCTAATTTAATTTTCCAAGAAGAATATGCAAATGAAATAAGTTTAAGGCTCACCTCATTCTTCTCTGAGGCTTCTCAAGCAATTCGGCTTGCAAATATTGAATCAGCAAGCTCCCATATTGGAACCTCTGGGCCTGTGTAAGTTGCACAGGTAATTACCTTCCTAGTTTTGGCATCAAATGTAAAGTAGGAAAACATGCTATCTTGAAACAATATCTGTCAATTGGAAAATCAAAGGTGACGCAACCAAATATCTCTCATGAAGATTTCTATATTGATATAATGAGGTAATGCATGCTACTTCACCCTTCTTTTTTTTTTTTTTTGCAACTTGAATCCATAGCAACTCTGTTGGAGTGGGCTACCTTCCTTGATGTGCCAAGGCCCGCCACTATTACATTATACTTTTTTTAATCTAGAGAACATTTTGCCACTATAATCAATAACTGCCATCAAGTTAAATGCTTTCTCAGTCTACAGGAGCCTTTGAGGATCCTGCTAGGTGCGCCCTTCTGCCTACGAACAAGTCTTTCAAGGAGCTATCTTGGAAGCTGCTGTGATTCATAGGCCCCATTTGGTTGACAAGAAAGCAAATTGATTATACAAATGTTATTCCTATTAATGTGAATTCATGAAATTTAAATCCATACAAATTCCAAAATCTTATTTGAGAGTATTAAATAATGCTATTGGGAAAGTGATTTTACTTTCATTTCTAATGTTTGGCATTTACTAATTTAACAAGAAATGGAATATTAATTTAATAAAATAGTCAAATATACCCTTTTCAATATAACATAAAACTATTGAATTGTTGTGAAATTCTTTCAATAAATATAATAAAAATACACACAAAAAAAATAAAATAAACAAAAAAATGCAACTTTTACAATATATTTTGAGTTAATTTTTGAAATTTATATTCGTTATTTTTTTCTCCATACTAATTTGCACACCTTATTTTATTAGCTATTATTCTTTATAATAAAAGAATATCGACTTCTAATTTATTATCTCAACAAATTTGAATTTGGGAATAAATGGTATTTAAAAACTAATGACAATCTTGTCTAAAAAAAATTATAATAGGTCTCTGAATTTATAATTTTCTAGCAACAATGTGACATAAATCGATTAAATGTAAAACAATACATAATTAAAAAAGTAAGGATTTAATTAAAAAAGTTTTAAAAGCACAGATGCTAATTTAGTATTTTGCAGGGGCATATATGCAAAAATCCCAAAATATAAAAAAGGAAAAAGTATCATCCTTTTCACAGGGAAAGTAATCACAATAGCAAAAAAAATTAAGAATTAGAATCCCACTATTCTACCACTATTTTCCCTATTTTAGGGAATGACATTACTTTTCTTAGATTTCATTAAATGTACCAAACATTGGAATCCAATCTTAGAAAATAACTTTACTTTCCCCAACAAAAATCCTAGTCAATCAAACAGGGCCATAGAGTTTTCTTTCCGGAATGACAACTAAGTTTCTTTTCTTCAATGGAAAGACAACAAAATTCAACAACATTGACAATTATCCTCCTAGAAAGCTGAAGTGCAGAATTTTAATCCTCCTAATTTATGAAGAATTGATGGATTGAAAAATTTTCAGTAGAATAGATTTATGACAGGTTACTACACAAAATAAGGAAATGATACAAATTTACACACCCAAGTTGTATTCATTCAGCCATCAAAAGATCTAAAAAATGCTAAATATACTAACCTAAGTTATCGGTAGCTAAAAATATTTCGTCTTCAGTGAAACCCATATCACGAAGACAAGCAGTTTTGTCACTGTTCCAAGTGATGTCTCATCAGAAATGCCCTAGATTCGAAAAAATTTGTTAGACTAAATATCTAGTAACATTGATATATCAGTTAAACAAAAAATCAATTGAACCTACCACCAGTGAAGCTGAAAAAAAAAAAATCAAAGGTGAATTTTTAAACATGAATTTTTAAACATGTTCACACATTCGTGAAGGGTCACAAAAATATGTTGCAAGTGACAGAAATTCTTATCCATGGGCATCATCACCATGTGATATGATGGACAAATCATTCAATGGAGGAAAGAAATAGGAGGCAAATGACAAACCTCACTCTCTTCATTTTTGTGACTATCTTTTGAGCCCAATATATCTCTTTCTCTGGAGTCATTTGGTACTGGAGTAGCAATTATGAACTCAACAAGTTCTGCTAAAGGAGCATTTCCTCCTGAATGTCAGGACAAAATTTTATGATAGAAAGTGAGCTCCCATCAGTGGGCAACTATGTAAACTTAGCTTACAATTGGCATACGGCGGGTTCAGACTTCAACTACGATAGAGCAAGTCTGTCTGACAAACAGAATAACCATTTTTTATATTTTTCAAAAGCTCTAAACAATATGAATGATGTCATCAATGTTGCCTATGGAACTAGAAATATGTTATCAGCTCTTGGACATCGAAGAAACATTTAGCAGGAACATGATTTTCAAAGACGGAAGGGTTCCAAACACCATTCAAATCAATCTGCAAACAAAGCAAAAGAACTAGAAAAGATGTCTATGGAAAATATTGTGTACCAAGCTGATCTATTGCCAAATCAATTTAATCATCTGAGAAGTTCATTGATAACAAAGAAGACCTCTTGTCAACAGGAACATTAGAAGGCTTACGGGCCTGCAATGTGCACACCAAACACTAGGTAAAATAGCAGCTCAGTAAGATAAAGATAATTGACATGGACATAGGCTTCAGTACTGAGATATTAAACAACAAAAGGAAAGTGAAAAAACAAAAGAAGCTACTAGTCAAGCATATACCAATCAGCCTGGAATTGACCACCAGAAGAGATGTGGAAGGCAAACATGAAAATTGGTGTACATACAAGATAATAATGAGACATGGAGAGAACGACAAAATAGATTTAACAATAAACACAATCAAAGTTGTCAAAACCTTTGGGTACAAGTTATGGAACAGTCGAGAATGCTTAAGTGAAAAGAGTAGAGTCAAATGCATCCTCAGTCGAGAAGCAGCTAGCAGGGAGAAGTCACAAAAACATACAGAAAGACACCATTGAATGTGAAAACAGAAGTGAAAGTATGTGAAATTCTTACATGTTTTGCCAAGAGAATATCCAAAAGCAATCCTGGTTCACCCTCACCTGGTTCAAACACATACACATATTAGCAAATGTAAACAAAAATATATAGGGCACACTTTTGTAGCCCTAACAATCAAGGAAGCACATTAACAAAGGCCTATATCAATGCATGAGTTGAATATACCATTCTCTTCAAACACTTCATCAACAAGGGCTGGTGAAAACCCCATTCCAACAAAATAAGATTTTGAATTAGCACAAGTTGTGCTTGAAGGACTTCCCTACCAATAAAAAATGAGTTAATGAAGTGAGTAATATAGATGCATACTTGAACATAACAAAAGGGTAATATGACTTTAGTATCTACCAGAAGCCAATCAATATGAAGCTTGCTTACAAATGGAATAAAAAGTGGTATCATGAGATAACATTTAGTTTCTTCTAAAGGACAAGTACAAAGAATTAGTAGGACAGAACACAATACACCATCTATTTATTAGCTTAAAGCAAAAGTACATGTTTATAGACATAATTCAGTTTCATCTCTTCAAGTTGAAGATTTTTGTTTCGATATCACACTGCTTCTCACAATTGTCTACAAGCAACACAAAAACAAACTAGCCTTACAATTTTATAATGCCAGAAGTGGCTGCACAGCTAACAAGATCCAAAAGCAAATCAGCACCATATGTTTCATTTTCTACGGTAAACATGCAAATTGATTAAAAATACAAGCAGCAACTGTGTTAACAGTGCACATGTAAGCTCCCCAAATAAGAAGCCAAATCCACCATGGATTTAAATTCCTTGTGAATGGCTGGTTAATTAGAGCATTCACTACTGCCAATTCTTTAACCTATTGTTGAATGTAACTAGATGATTGTGCGAAAAACTTCTAATTTACTGATGCTTGAAACATGTCACAGTTAACTCATAATAAGCAGGCCAAACTTCAAGTGTTAGATTCATTATCTGTTAGTGAACAAAAGAGATGATACAGATAATAACCATGCAGCTGGATGTACATTGGCACAGAAGTACAACAAGATGTCAACAAGCCCCACTCAAGAATTCATGAGCCTAAGCTCAGCAGTTATATGTACAGACCTCTTTAGAAGATGCTAGCCCACAGGACGGTCTTGCACATACAGACCCATCTGTTGCTTCAGCCTTAACCTACATACTAGAAAATTTGTGTAAAAAATAGAATTATAAATATTCACAATTGTGTGAATTTTTTGCCTCTATTAGGAAGAAATACCATTTGAAGCATTTTAAGGTTGTTCAAATGCAGTTACTCATAGAAAACTAAAAGCCAAATTTTGGATTAAACAAAAAAGAGCTTTTAGCAAAGAACTACTCACATCATCGCGAATTGACAAAAAACCTCTTCCATTATTACTATCAGCAAAAAGCATCCATATTAGAGTGAAAAATTTGCAAATAAGCACCTTTTGGTCAACATTCTTTTTTATTAGGTTTTTGATATTTTTATAGAATGTTAACAAGAAATTGGTTATTTACAAATTTTCATTATAATAAAGGTAATTTTTTGCTAATAATAATAAGGGAGGTAATCTCCCATAAATTTACAATAAAGTAGGTGGTTTTTTACTAAAAACTCAATAAAAAAAAACTACAAAACCAAATTTGTGAATAATGTACCATGTCTGACAATATAACCTCAAAAGCTTATCCTATAATTCTGTCTCAAAAAAACCTACAACACCCACAAAAGCAGTTTATTGGATGTGACACTTTGACACACAAAATTAAATTTCTTGGAAGATTAATTGTCACTTGTTGTTTAGCAGGCAGCTAAAACTTGTAATTCAATCATAATTATCTTTTGTGTGATAAGAGGATAATTACGGTCAAAAAATCTTCGAAATTTTGAAGAAACCTCCGGTCCAGCCTAGGCTACTATGTTCTTAAAGCAAAATGAACCTACCTTCTTCAAGGCCACCATCCAAGAAGGTCTCTTCACGTAAGAAGACTCGGCAGTTGACTGAATTTGACCTATGATTTCAACATCTGAGGAATCCCCACTTTCATTCGGTTCTTCAATACTCACCTATAATACAAAAAAGCAATTGTAAATAACAATCACTTTAAGAAAATATTCAGTTTTCACTCGGAAACGTACCATTTGGAACCAACAGATTTGCGATGAATGATAGCAAAAATACCTACAGGAGAACAATGGAAATCACATAAGAACTAAGACGTTTCAACACAACAGGGTTTATAGAGAAAAGAAAAAAATAGTATACCAAAACTATCAAAGAAAACAACAATTTCAGCCAAAAATAACTCACTGAAAAAAAAGGAGAGAGATAGAGAGATCTGGCTGCACGTAAAGGAGATGAAAACAAATATATTAAATCAGGACATGAACATAAAGAGATGAAATGGACAATCTCTGGTTCAAGAACCATCTGAAACCCTAAATTCACAAGAAGATACCGCAAAACAGATCAAGAGGTGATGATTCAAACACGAGATAATCTCAAAACAAAGCAGGAAACAGAAAATCCCACAGAGCTCTCAGACTATTGAATCTCAGACCAAGAACAACCCCTCCAAACACTTCGGACAATAACAGCATAAGAAATAAATTAGCCAAAAAAAAAAAGAAATCCAAACAAAAATCAATAAAAATGAATAAGAGAAACAAGAACCGGGTCAATCTCATCAGAAATCGAACAAGTACAGAAGAAGATCTGATCGGTTTTGGAGATCAAAGCGAAGATAGAGAAAAAAAAGGCTCTCGGCGGACCCGAAAATGTAGGGAGCGACCCGCGAAGCAGAGGGCAAGAGACGAGGGACGGTAAAAGAGCGTGAACGTTACGACTCAAGGTTGCAGAGAAGAGGAGAAGGCGCTCCAGATTGACGATAATACCCTCAACGGGAAGGAGAATGTAGCCGTTGGATTAGTTTCTGGGCACGAAGAGACGAGGACGGAACTGGAATTGGGAAAAAGAAATTTTGTATTTATCGTCCATTGTCGGTGTTGATATTTTCACCCATTTGTGACGGACGAATTTTTTTTTAAAATAATCATTCGCCTTATTATAAACTTAAAAAACTTATTTAACTTATTATTAAAAAATATTCATTTTATTTATAAATTTATAAAAAATTATCTCAATTAAGATATTTTTAAAACATATTTTATTTTAATTTAAATTTATCAATTAAATTAAGATAAAAAATTAATTGGTTTTATTTGGGAAGTTTAAATTTATCGAGTTTGATTTGCATGCTGTTGAAGAATGAGTTTATTTTATATGAAATTATCAATTTAAAAAACCACATAATACCAAGGTTTTATAGTGTGGTTTCGATTTCGATTTCAGGATCCAGCGAAACCAATACGTTTCGGCCATTTCGGGCGTTTCGGCTGTTTCGGTTTCAGTTTCGGCCGTTTCGGTTTCGGCTGAAAGATTTTTTTAAATTATTAATTAGGTGTTGATTAGAGTTTAACCATATTTTGACTGTAATTTGACTTCAAATTAAAAATACGATAAAATATTGAAAAATTAGAAATAAATTTATACTTAATTTTATCATAATATTAAATATTATTTTAGTTAATTAAGATTAATTTTAATAGTTAGTCACTGATATAGTCTACTTTTAATATATATTAGTGTATTAAAAAAATATATAAGAAATAATATGAATATGATTAAAAGTTAAAAATTAACATAAGTACATTTAACTTTTCATTAAATGAACTTCACACATACATAATTTATAAATTCTAAGATAATACAACTAATCATCATAATCATCATCAGTTGAGTTTGGAAATAATACATGAGAAATAATATGAATATGATTAAAAAAATAAAAATTAACATAAACAAATTTAACTTATTATTAAAATATAATTGATATATACATAATTTATTAAATATAATGTAATACAATTAATCATCATCATTATCAGTTGAGTTTAAAACATCTGGATGTGGAATTATTAATTCAGTATTTGAACGATCTAGATGAACATTTATAGACATAGGAGAATAACTATCTCTGTGCAATCTCGTGACAACGATTCACATAGGGGTAAGATCGACACAAATTTTTTTTGCCTTTACTTTCAGTAGAACGACCATTCACACATGCACATTAAAAAAAAAATCAACGTGTTTCGATCAAAATCATTTTCATTTCAGTTTCAACAAATTTTTTTTTTATTAATTATATTTTGACTAAAATTTAACTTTATTTCAATTATTTTTTAACTTCAAATTAAAAAATTATAATATGTTTAAAAATTTTTATAAATAATAAATAATTACGTAAATAATATTATGTACGAGAATAGTATTTGACAGAAACCGATAAGGACGTCAAAATCAAATTGGCGATAGTGCTGGCTCCAGTGTAAGACCGATTTTAACTTGCGGAAGTACGAGTTAGATCGATGAGGGTGCAAGATAGGCGAGGGAGCGGCGGCAGACAAACGAGCGTGCAGGGCCCTTGCGCGCGCGAGCTCGGCGAGCTCTTGCCCCCTCGCGGGAGCCCGACAAGCTCCTGCCCGCTTGCCCAAGCCCGGCGAGCTCCCGCCCGCGCGCTCGAGCTCGGCGACCTCCACTCCGGCGCGCTCGAGCCCGCACACGCTCCCGCTCGCGCGCTCCCGTCCGCGCTTATTAGTGAAAATAAATAGTAATAAATAGTAAATCTTAACCGAAAATCAAACTAGGGTTTCATTTGGGCCGAAACCTCAAAACATGCGTAATAAAAAAAAGAATCAGAGAATTGCAGATTTTACAAAAATAAGGAAAGAGTGTTCAGCAATAAAGAAAAGCCAAAAGGGTACTGTAACAAACTGACTGACCGTACGCACATTCCACAAATCGATTTAGCTGCAGAAGATCATAAATCAGATTAAAAAAATAAAAATTCCATGAGAAATTAAAGAGAAGGCTCGAACTCAATCCGGTGGATAAAGAAAGAATTACGTTGGTTTTTATTTTTCCATCCGAAATTTATTAATTAATTCTTTTGCCAACTTCTATGTGAAAAAATTGAAGAATCCCGGAGCGCGTCAGTTCGCAATATGTACGACAATTTTATTTTATTTTATTTTTTACTTTTTGAACAAAGAGACGGTCCGTTTGCACCAATCGAAACTGCGACAATATCAAAACGATGAAAAAATCAGACCTTTATTCTCTATTATTGAAGAAATTTCAGTAAATAACTATAATGGAACCAAATAAGAGGCGTTGCAGAAAAAACCCAACTGGAGGTTTGGCTTAGAGTAATTTCCAGACAAGAGCATGGATGCAACAATGGCGTTGGCTGCCTCAGTGTAGTGAACTCCATCCCAGCTAATGAACTTGGAGCCGTCCGAGCAGACCTGTGCATGTGGATTGCCGCACATAATGCTCCGATCAAAGTTGTAAGGAGGACCGCCGTTTCCACAGCAACTCATCAACGGCCTCTCAAACCCTGACATCAATAACGAATATGCAATCTTCAGGTGCTAAAATATGCAAAATAATCTCCGAAACAAGATATATTTATAAACTCACCATAGTTGATATAGTTAGCAATGAGATCGTATTTGAGTGAAAAGACATCAGCGTAGACGATAGTGACGTTGCTGAGCACGGCGCTCAATCGATCGCAGAGAGCATTCAACCTAGTGTTGAACTCTTTGGCTGCATTGTTGAGACTCTTTAAACATCCATATTGGTCAAGCTCCTTATCATCTCTTTTTAACAAGGCAAGTTTTGCTGGCAAGCAACCCAAGGGCCCAGTATTGTGAACCCAAAACTTCTTGCCTCCACTGTCATGTATGAGCTGAAATCAAATCAGATTTAAGGTTAGTTTGCAATATATATATATATATTTAAAAAAAACCTACACCTACATTAGAGAACATTACCCGTATAGCAAACTCTATTTCACCAAGGATGTCAGGGATAATTGTTTGGATAACTTGATCGTAGCTTTTGTTGGAAGAAAAGGCACCACCTAGATCATTTTGCCCTATGTCTATCATGTACAGTGCCTTCTCAAATCCTCCTTCCGTAACCAAACCACTGTAACCTATGCAAGTATACCATTATTTGAATGTTTAATCTGCAAACTTCAAAATTTCATGCAAAAACATAGGAAGAACAGAAGACCTTGAGCATCAAGCTCCAGAGATCTTGATCTAAAGTGAAGAAACTGATGCAGTTGAATTCCTAAATTAAATGCAGCATTTCGTGGCAGCGTGGCTGCACCAGATATGGCAAAGTTTGCTCCATTTGTAAAATCTGAGCCCAAGGCTTCCAAATATGGGTTCAAATAACTCCTGTTCAAGCTCTCACCTAGTCCAAATTTATGTTATATATACTGTATTTCCTTTTCTCAAACAAGAAAGAAATTACTGAATGAATAATGTTGTTAATGATACTCACAGAGGAAGTCAATGATGAGACGGCCATCACACCAGCGGCCAGCAGGACACTGGAAGAAGACCCGGCCCTCAGGTGGTGGAAAATTGGTTCCCATGCCGGCTGCAAGGCCTCCAGTGTCTGAGTTTGAGTCCCCAAAGTTGAAGATGGCAGCATCATCCCAACATTTGGACTCCACAGATACTACTATTAGTAATAATAGAACATGCAGTGCAACAATAGTTGGTCTTTCTATAGCCATGTTGCTTGAGGTTGCTGCTTTGAATCATTTCTCATGAAGTTCTCTCAGGTTTTATAGACATGGAAGCTATGGTGGCTTTTTGGATGCATTTATGAAATAGTAATATTAATCTGTTTCTGCTAGTTGATTTAGTGGAGAAGGAGAGTGCATGTGGAAGTGGTGGCAGACGAAATTGTGCCACAGTTAAAAAGTAGAAAGGGACAAGGTGGTGCCACTCCCAATATAGCCATATGTCTCTAATGTTCATAGTGGTGTTTGACTAATTTTTTAATAAATATTGATTTATCTGCCCACTTAATCTGATACTTCTGCATGTCTTTAGGACGAAAAAAACAAAACTAAAATGATAGATAGGAGAATCAAAAGTAGAGTTTGATTCTTCAGCGAGGAAAACTAATACTTCCATCTGTTTGGGTGAAAAATAAGAATTATGGATTTGAAGAATAAAAAACCCAATTGGTATATGTTTTCGTACAATAAGAGTTGTAATCGCATGGTTTTCAATAGTTCTGATTAATTATTATATTTGCATGCTTGGCACCTATAAATATGTCTAATTGCATCTGTACTAATACAGAATTGACACTAGAAATACAGGCAGCTCACAGTATGTTCCTACCCCTTGGCCTCCATAATCATCTGTTAAGGGTAATGCTATACTGAAAAGGAATTGGGTGATAAGTATTATTACAAGGATGAATATCAGAGTCCAGACTTTGAAAATTCGAAATGGCGTGCGGGTTAATGACAGCTTCAAAACCCATAATTGATGAGTTATATGCATCTACTTTTATTAATAGTGCGCTTGAAAGCATCAAAAGCACTTGGAAGAAACAAAAGTTTAATTGGTATTTTTTAGTTATATAAAAGGGCCTTATGTTCAGCACTTGTGATTATTATTTATTTGTATTCATGCTTCTGTAAAAAGGTCTAACTAGAAGTATGTTAATGCAAAAACTAATTGCACCCACAACGGCCTATTTGTTAAAATTTTGACTTTTTATGTCAAACGAGCTTGTGCCCTTGCTATTTCATTCTAATACATGCAATGACACATGGATAGTTTGAAGTATTTCAGAGTATGTCACCAAACAGATTAAATGACATCTTAATGTTGGAGTGAAATTAAAACCTATTATCCGTGTTGAATAGATAAAGTTTTGCCTCTTTGTGCAAGAAAGAGGATTCTTACAATTTCATATTACCAAAAGAGGTGATATATTCAAAAGTAGGTCATGTGCCATGTACAGGAATATTGCCACTCCGAGCATAAATAATTCTAGTCATCATCAGATGAGAATATAGACAGAATCAATAGGCAACAATTTTGTATCTGAAAAGAACAAATAAAGTAGCAAACACTAATTTCAGAATACATAAACATTGGTGCATCTAGTACGACGTACATACATACCTCCTTGGGAGATGGTAACTAACGAGATGGTCATGCACTTGCAGACCCTCGCCCATCTGGTGTTTTTTGGTTCCCAATACAGCCAGGAATAGTTTAAATTTCCATCATCTGTCACTCGGTGGATCTGATCTAATTTATTTCGGGCAATTTCTTTTTCATGAAAAACATTGCATTGAATGCTCGCTTTTTTTGTTAATCTGATCTAATCTAATCTGTTTTTTGCAACATTTAGCTGTAGTAACTTGAGCCTTGATGTTCTTGTTATTAAAATATCATACAATAACAATATTTAATGCTTCTTGCAAGAAGAAAACCCGAACCTCACATACTTTCATTATAAAAGGATTAGAGAAAATTAGCACCCCTTGATAAATCTAAACAGAAAAGAAAGACCAGTACATATGATGTCCTGGGTTTTTAAAAAAGAAGATAACACAAACAAACATGCAAAAAAAGCAGAAAGTTTGAACAGAATGCTTGAAGTCAAAAAGTGCAAAAAGGAGATACCAGAAGGCAGAAGAAATAAAGTATAACAACCTAGTAAAATTTTTTGCCAGTATGTTCCTACAAAAGAAGATAAACCTCCCTCTTCGATTTTTTCCTCCTAATTTCTTTATTCAACTTAGGGTTATCAACCTCTAGTTTATTTGGGTTGATTTAATCATTGACTGCACCAACCAGAGCACTTGATTTGTTCATCCTCCTAAGTACATGGATCCCTTGACATTTTTGCTGTTTTCAAAGGGACCTTGGGCCTTCAAAGTACCTCCCCATTGTTCTCGCATCCAAACACTTTCATCTTCTGACAACTCTAAATAGATCATAGGAGATGTTAATAAGTTGAAAAAATTGCCCACAGATGATCAAGTTTGGCGAGGAAGTGCTAATTGGATCCTTCCAAGCCATCAAGAATCCACACACTTGCAGTTACAGGACATTATAAGTCAACAACAAAGAACCACCATTCCAAGTTATTACTGGCAAAAGACACACCCTATGTGCAATTCCAAAGCATATGTGGAATCCCAAAATCACGGAAGCAGCGATAGCTACTGACATACATAGCACAAGGATCAAATCATGCTCTTGAAATATACGACAAAAACAGCAAAGAAGTTGGAGAACTCCAAACAATCAAAAAAGCTTCTGCGAACAAATAAGTGACTTGAAGAATGGCATCAAAGAAGGGGCGATGACAATGAAAAGAAGGATCGCAACGATGAAGGAGTACTTGAGAAAGGGGACGAGGAGGCAAGCGAGCTGAAGAAGAGCTGCCAGAGAACTTGGACGCTGACCCACGCCAGCAGCCCCGTGAGCGCGACGGCCAGAATTTTCTCGGCACCCGTGTGGAGGAGGACCCGCCACTGAAGCGTGAACAAGGGCGCCGATCCCCTCTCTTAGGGTCTTCTCCGCCGCCGGAAACAATTGAAATCCCGGAACCCAAACCATAAGCGAGTGCGACCCGAAGATCAAAATCACGAAGCAGAACAGTACTTGAAAAGATCTGCCTATGAAAAATGTAAATGTTAATTGATTTTGCGAAAATCTCTTTCTACTGTTATGTTACTTTAAAGTTTAAACTGTTTTACATAACAACCTCGCTTTAAGCCAATAAATGATGATAATAGCTTTGGGACATTTGAATAACAAACGAAAGTGTTAGTCCTGAGGAATTAGGTTCATAAACACTGATCATTGATCAAATACAATAAAGTAAAAAATCAAGAGAACTTGATTTGAGGGATTTTGTGCTAATAAAAACACACTGATCCCGTATCATGAATACACAAGCTACATTTCGTAATATCTACAACACATGATGAAGTTCAGAGCAGTAAATAAAACAAACATTACAGAACAGCAATTTACTTTTCTTGGCCTGCAATTCTAAAAAAATTAAAAAGAAGAGATAATTTATAATCCGATAGTATAGCAATTGCATTCTTCAACCAAATCGCTAGATAGCAGATATCGACCCATCAGAGCTGCAAAAAATGAAAAAACGAAAAACAAAAGACAGAAACTAGAAGAGAGACGTGGACATCTGAACAACAGCTTTGCTAAACCAGTCATGTAAACAAACATATACACTGAAATAAAGTAAAAAGAAAGCTCTATAGATACAATCTACAGCTGAAATCCAATTCCACTCGCAGCTATGTACCAAAATAAAGCAAAAAGAATGGTCACGAAATTAAGCTGTAATTTTCTACTGGATCTGATTCCTCTAGCATCGCTGCAGCTTGGAAGCAGTCAGCTGCATCAACCAACCTTTTGTCATCCCTGTGAACCAAGCCTAAGTAGTACCAAGCCATGCGATTGGTGGGTTCAATCCTTAGTGCATCGGAGAGGAAGCTCCGTGCAACAGGCAAACATTTCGAGCCCCTCTTCCAAAGCAGGCATGCAAGTGACACTTTGCATGGCACATGACCCTGGTCCACTGAAAGTGCATCAATGTAGGATGCCAATGCTTGTTGAGCCTCTCCACCGGTCTCATGCATAAAACCTGGTAGAGAAATATCATAAAAACGACCCAAGCAGATATTTAATGTGACATCTCTTCCAAATGAGGCACAATAGTTTCACAGAATTGTCAGTTTTACCTTTGATATGCAATGTTGCCGCTGAGAAGGGCTTCAATGCCTTGGCTTTCTCCAAGCAAATCTCAGCATCTCTCCAATGAGAAAGGCTGGAATACAAATTTGCAAGACCTTCCCAGACTTTAAACTCATTTAGCTTATCCTCCTCTACCTAATAAGATAGTTAATATAGTCAAAATCACATGGAAAAAACACAACAATAAAAAATATAGCTCATCATGACCAATAAATTTCTTAAATCACACATTTGGTAGTACATGAATGTTGTCTTAACTGCCAAAACTTTAATCAGAGCAAATGACATTCTACTGCATCACTTAATTACTGAGACCTGCTTCTTGTTTCTTCAATTCAGGTTATGAAACTAAAATGTGAATAGTTGTGCAGCACAGGTATTCCTTTGGGTTACCAATTCTGCTTCTTATTCCCTCATCTCCATAAAGAACCAAGTTCTATGACTGAACTTCCTTTCTTAGAATTAATCATTTGATAAACAGTCAAAGGCGCAACAAACTACCTATGATTGATCCTGCCGTGCAGTCAAAATAGCATGCAATGTCTATTTCAGAAAAAGAGGCGTTATTGAGTTACATATACCATACAATAGTTTTTATCATTATCCGGGTCAGCTAAACTTAAATAAAAGCACAAAATATAAAGCCATCCATTCAGTTTTGGAGGGAGATAGATTATTGCCTGCATCCTTTCACACAGATGACATAACGAGTTTCTAGACATACTTGGCTGGCTGATGGATAAACAAATAGAAAATATAAGGCACAGAAGCAAACCTGAGAACTACTTCTGAGAGATCCAAAGGACTTTCTCCGGGCCTGAACGAGAGCAAGCAAGAATCGGTAGGCTTCGACCGCATCCATGGGCAAAGATTGAGCAACTTTTAGTTTTGCTTTAATTCTAAGTAATGGCCCTTGTGCCCATTTTGCAGTCTGGTCGATAGCAGCATCAGTAACAACTTCAGCCTCAACATACCTCTGTTGAGCTGATAAAACCAAAGCAAGCAATATCCAACCTTTCAAGCTTGATCCACCAGTTGCATCAATGAACTCTTTGGCATATTGAATAGCAGCATTTGCACTATGCCGTTCAGCGTATTCCAGGCCCAAGTCGAAAAGTAAAACTGCATCTTGATGATCATAAGCAACTGCTTGTTCTAGCGATTTCAACGCTTCAGCTTGATGGCAAGACCGCTCCTGGTCTGATGAAGAAATTTTAGCTAACTTCCCTAAACAGATGCCTAAGCAATGGAGACCCAACCCTATTAGATGATCATTGACTCCTTCTGCCTTTGCTATGGCTCTTCGAGCGTATTCCACTCCTTCAGAAGCAATATCTGAATCCTCACAACAGATTTTTGCAGCTAACAACAGTGCTGGTAACTCATTAGGACTTTCATGCTTCTTTAGGGACATCCTCAATAAATTCAAGGCAGTTTTGTTATTCCCTGCAGCGCTGTAGCAGAGTGCCAGGCTATACCATCTATCACAGCGAGGAAATATCCCAGGCAGGATTTCTTCAAACTGCCTTGCCAGCACAGAAGTCTGGCCACACAGAGACAGTGCAAAAGTAAAGTGCTCCATAACAAAAGGATCCCATTCAGTCTTGCCAAGATACCATTTCCTTAACAGCATCATCAGAAGCAGTATAGCCTCTTCCAGATTGTTCTTGGGAACAAAAGAACCATCAGTTTGGGCAGCCAAACTTGGTGGAGCAGCTTCTACACCACCATACAATAGAAGTACAACAAACCTTTTCTGTATCCTAACACAGCATTCATCATCAATATTCCAGTGACTCAAAAGAGCACGCCTGTAGGAAGATAAAGCTTCGTGATGGTGCCCAGCTTGTTTCCAAAGTTCTGGTAGGAGTTCTACAGCTTTACTGACTGTCTCTTGTAACTTAACATCAACCCTCACTTCTGGTATGCCATGCTGGAACATTTTTTCCACAGCGTCAAGAATGCTCTTGCATTCTTGAGCAGCCTCTAAAAGACATAGGAGCTTTCATTCAGAAACTTAAGGCATTTATCAAGTTATACCAAATCTAACAAACTCATGATGCCTTTTTTGGACATTAATCACTCAAAAGATCGGAGAGTAAGTAGCAATAAGTACCTGCAGCATTACCGAGCTTTTGAAGTGACACGGATTTCAAGTATATTGCTTCAAGAATGAGGCTAGCAGCATGCTGAGATGCAGAGTGTAGTGATTCTGTACGTGAACGGCCCTTCCTTGAAGGCTTGTCAGAAAGAGCGGGTTTTAAACGCTGTATGGCAGCTTGGAGATCTATTCCATCGAATACTCGGAGAGCCGCTTCTACATTCCCTCGTTGATACTCTAGCCTCCCAAGAAGGGCTCTTGCTTCCTGAAATAACATTCTACTATTAATAATAAACATACAAATGAACTAAAGAAGCAATCAGCTTATATTTGAATTAGAAAGTGGTAAAAGAGAGAGTGTCCATCCACTTCTTTTTGTGCATGGTAGAGTTTCATTGGCTGGATTTGTTTGGGATATAATGCCAATAGGTTGGACAAAGGAATCAATTCGAATATCTTTGTTTCACACCACTACCATATGATTGATCAGTAAGATCTCATGACAAAACAGAAGACCAATATGTTTCAGCACAGAATGTTGGAACACAGATGATTACAATTGAAATATCAGACAGAATATATTCTCCACAATGTATAGGAAGTATTGGAAGTATTGAAAGCAAGAATTGCACAAAAAAAAGGTGGATTTCAACATCTATTTGGACTTTAGCATGTCTTGAAAAAGAACAGGAGTTAAAAGCTGCCAAACAGGCACATTCTTCGTGATTATCGGAGCCCCAAATTTTGCTCCAAAGATAGTCATCACACAAATCTACAGAGTTCCTCCTAATATAAGTTATTTTATCATTTGGAAAACCAATCACGGAACCATCAAAATAGTAGGCCTTTTTAGCAGTTTTCAACTGAAAAGACCATCTTTTTCATGTTCCCAGATGCACTCGCATCTCATAGCATCTAAAAGTGAGAAAAATGAGAAAATGACCTATATTGTCACAATTGCCAGACAAATCACAAGATAAAAACATTTTAGCACCAAATGCTATAAGTTAGGTGTTACTTCCAAAACAAACTCCTGGCAGATAATGCTACTAAAAGTTCGGTTTTTTAAAATTTTTCGTAAATAAGTTTACTTTAGCATATTGCAAGGGCGTTGCTCCATCGTTACGACCGAAAACACGGAGACATAGCCAATAAGATCAAACTTTATCACCAATGGAGTAAAAAACAAGTTCATCAACCCAAAATTCTCCAACAACCACTCCTTGGCCTTCTTAAGCGACAAACACTAGTAGCACCCATTCCCAAATTGAAGCATCAAGAACGGAACCAAGATCCAATTAGTTGTATTCTAAGACTGCACGACTAAAGAACGCTTCTTTCCTCCGCACCGCCACACATTTTTCTCCGATGTACGAAAACCGGTCTTAATCCTCCAAAATGCTCGCAATCAGAACAAGTCAAACTAAAAACACGCAAAAAATCCAAACTTTCCCAATAAAACAGGGCATCCAGACCTCATAATTGAGAGAGAGGCCCTCGCGGAGCGACGACTCCGCCTCCTGGATGTCACCCTCGTCGAGCTTGACCTCCACCTCGGAGGCCTTGATCGAAAGCCCATTCGCTGACACCACCACCGCGACGTCCTCTTCCCCCTCGAACCCCATCCTCCGCCGCCGGTCTCGCCGCCGGAGATCGACCGGAGGGGATGGATCAAGATCCGGAGATGCGCGATCGGCTCGCGAGGGTCTCCTTCATGGGAAGGAGGAGGTATCCCGACGGGTGGGTGACCGGAACTGAAAGCTTTTAAGCATTTTATAGGGGTTCAGAGCTCGCCGGCACAAAATTAAATGGATAAAACAAAAAGACTTGACACACGATGCGGTGAGATCATGCACCGTTAGATTCATATCCGACGGTTGGATTTGATTGGGGTCGGGTTCCGCGGGTCGAACCGGACCGGGACGTTTTGACCCTTGTGTCCATGTTGGCCGAGGTGGGGACCACCGAATCCGGACCAGTTCGGTGTGCTTGGATTAGAGAGACGATTAGGGGCGGCATTACGTGTTTTGAACGAATTACGAGGCAAGTGATGCGAAATGCATTTACGTTGCGCCATTCTTTTCGCTTTGATCATAATGACTGAATTGGCTGCGTTGCATCGGAGTTCTAACATTCATTTGATGCTATTTTGATAGCGAATGCATAACCTGTGTAATAATAATAGTCACAAGACGAGTATGCATAGCTGCCCAAAACTACTTGTACTCAATTGCTCAAAAGAATAGCTAGTACATAATAAAGTTAATAGTTCCAAAATAACTTGTGGCTCAGTGGCATCTCTCCACTATTGCTCATTCTATCTCGTACTGACGACAAAAGAAGGCTCTGGATTTCTATTCCATACTAAAAAGAGTGGAACTGTGGACAGACAATGCTTAAGAATCTGCCATGACATGCTTCTTTTGATGGAGGAAAGGCAAAACATTGGCATGCTCTTCCATACCAAGCCATCAATGTGCTGTCTCCAAACGACTTCATGTCAGCGATTAATAAGCCATTGGTGTGTTCATCGTCATCATGGCACCGACTAATAAGCCATTGAGCTGTCATTCCTGCTTCACTGAGAGTCGCTCTACAAGAAAATGCAATATAAGATTCTTGTGCTTAGTTTTAATGGAAAAGGAGCTCTTTGAGGGAGAGGCTTACTTATCAGTTCATATGTTACAATCATTGAAGTGCCCCATAGAGACATGTTGAGAAAGCGAGGTCCGAAACCTCTATAGAAACCCTTCCACCCATCTTCCTGGAGAAGTGCCTTCGTTGTCTTCCACACTGATGGTCTTCCTCCGCCACAATCATCCATAACCTGTAAGCAGAAAGTAAGTTTACATCGTCTTTAATTTGCAACTGTTTGGCAGAAAGAAACTGACCAAATATATATTTTTGTGCCAATGGAGATCCATGTTGAGAGCTATCACAAGGACACAAAATGAACCAAGATTTTTTGCTTCAGGAATTGAATGATTGCTGGAAAGAAGGGAAGATAACCTGAAGACGTGTCTTTATGGTATCAATCGGGGTAGTGATAATAGATGAGCATGCACCAGCAATGGTTCCTGCTGTAGCTTGAACAGTAACTAGCTCCAAGTGAGTTGGCTTTCTCTCAACATCACGACCAAAACCCAGATTTCTGAATTAATGAGAAAATGACACTTATTAACATGTGCAATTTTATAGCAAACATGACCCGGGCCAATCCAAGACGAATATCATGCCCCATGATTCCAAAGGATATGAGTCACCTCAAAATAACATGCTGTGCTGCTCCATATGCACCCCACCAGAGTGCCGCTGCAGGTGACTGGGTCACAACAGTTAGCCCAAAGCCTCTATACAGACCGCGTATGCCCTCTTTCCTGAGCACTTTATAGAAAGCATCAAATGGACCATTATATTCAGTCATTCCTGGAAGTCTTTGAACCATTAGTCTCTGGCAGATCTGTGACAAGTTTGACATTGAGGTAAGAAGAGAATAACACATCCATACTTTTTAAACAGCAGGGACATCCAGCCCACTAATAACCTTTTTTAAATTATTTTTTCTTTCGAATTAGCTCTGGCGATAACCTGCATTATTGTAACCTAGTGCCTCTGAACAATGACAAGTTCTCAAGAGTGGTTGTTCACTAGCAGAAACCAGAGGTAGGAAAATAAACAAAATAAGACTTCAGTGTGCATGCCACAAACAAGAGTTGACAGAGCAAGACAATGGATTTCAACTCCAGTTATGAGGCAATACTTTTCTTCCAGAGCTGAGGCTTTATGCATGCAACTGTTAAATTGATGCCCTGGTGCAATTTTTCAAATATGCACAAGAGTTCCTTTTGATCCTTCATAAGCTACAATTAAATCATCCTCATTACCTCAACATTGAGATACTTCAGCACTAATAGCTTAAAAACTATTAGTCTTCTTGCTTCACCAGGTATCAAGCCAAAATCAGTTACTATTTGCCTATAGCATACATAAATATGCTCATGATTTCAAAATGGGCTTGATGCCTAATGCATTGAATTTAAAATGAAGAAAAATAACATATAACAGGATATGAATGGCAACTTACCACTTCTAAAGGTACAAAGTATGCTGAAGAAACAACATTGGAGAACAGTCCTGCTACACCATTAGCAACAGCAAGGCGTGTTGCCTCTGGCATATCTGCATCTTCAGTGGCCTTCATCATCATCTCTTTTGATACTTCAAGCGACGTCAATGCTGATGCCCTTCCAGGCAATGAACCAATAGCAGAGGTACCAAAACCTCTGAAAATGCCAGGGATACCATCTTTCTTCAATATATCTTTAGTCACTGAGAAGCCGTTCATGTGAGCTATTTTACCTTCAGCAACTTGCATTCTGGTCTTAACAACTGCAATCGGGTGTAATAGGCCAGACTGAATAGTAAACAGGATCGCTCCAATGACGTGAAATTTTGTCTTGTTCAACCTTGACAACAATAACAACGACAGAAACACCTTTAATTTCTTCATGAGAAGTTAGGAATGTGAAGAGTGAAGAACCTAATTAACCCACTTAAATTTTAGAAATATAATGGAAGGACCTAAAATTGTTTTTTGTTATTTACCAAATATATATATATATATATATAAAGGTAGCTATCATCATTCTATATGTAATAAAAAGATGAAAGAGGACAAAAAAAAAATTGTTATCAACATCAAAAAATCGCATCTTTAAGTAATCGCCCGATCAACCGACGATCGATCGGGCGGGCATATCGTCGTCTCAAACTGGAATAGAAGAGAACTCAAGGAAAATGCTGCCGCCAACGCACTCATCCAGAACCCATAAGAAAGCGTCCCATATATGGGAAAGAAAGAAGCTGCCATATGATCATATATACTTTACAAGACAGATAAAAAACTAGTTTTAGTGATAGTCTCGAATCTTAAATCTGCGACCTAACTTTGCAACAATTTGAGCTAATTAAAAATACAACCCCCCATCCAATGAAAGCAAATCATATCACAAAAAGACAATGATTTTAAACATTTGCACATGAAAGCAGTCTAGGAGACGAACTTTACGAAACGAATAGAAACAATGGGATTAAAAATCCCTAGAAACTTCTCACTATGTGAACAGAAAGCGCAAAAAGCCAAAAAAGTTTTCCGGAAAATCGCTTCATCCCAGTGTAGCAAATAATATCTCCAAAATCGGGAAAGAATGAGGAAGAAAAAGAAAAAGGCCAACCTTTCCCAGTTGATGTTGGTCTCCGATAGGGCGATGTCGGTGGTGGAGACCTCCGTCTCGGCGGCCATCAGCTTCGCCCCTCTTTCAATCCTTGAGAAATTTGAGAGAAAAAAAAAGAGCTGCTTGCGATCAAGGCTTCTCCGGTTTGAATGCAGAACCCATTTCTGCTGTTTTCCGGAGATTTCTGGAGAAGATTTCTGGAGAAAGTCAAATCGCCGCCGAAGACTGCAGGTATTTCCACCCTTGCAGTCCAGGTTTGCAGGGGGGCAGCAATTACGTGGCATACGCGTCTCTCCATCGTTTCCTGTTGGTCCACGTGGCCATTGCCATGTGCAATGGTTTCGGCCCGCTGCCGACTCAGAAATCGGTCACCAGGTCAAAACTGCACGGGAATCGTAACAATCGGGAATATTTTGGTCAATTAAAGAAAATGGGATTCGGGGAAACCTCAAAATCCCGCAAATTCGATATAAAGAGGCCGTTTCGTATATCCATAGGTGAATAAAAGAAATTTTTTTATTTTTAAAAATAATTGAAACTTTTAGTTTGAAGAAATTATGTTTTAGAAATATATAAATTATTATTTATTTAATTTTTCACAAATAATTTTTTAAAATTTTTTTATATGACATTATTAATATTATTATAATTGAATACCTTTAAAAATATGTTTGAATAAAATAATACAAAAAAGGTATAATTTAGTATTTTTTTATTTTTTGATGGGAAATATTTTGAAGAGAATTAACTTTTGATAAGTCAATTATAAATAATTAAATAATAAAAATAAGAGAAAGTAATCTCATTTTTAATTATTTTTTCTCTTTTTTACCAAACAACCTCTACTAAACTCCGTAGCATATCATTTTTAAAAATTTATTATAAAAAAAAATTTAAATATTTTTTAAATAGCTAAATGTTCTTAAAATTTTGAATGTTAAATTTATAATTAGGCAAATTTTGAATATTTTTAATATTCTTGAGTAGCAGCAAAGTACCTCATCCTTTTATTATTTTCAGTTTCTCAAAAATAAAAGAGCAAAGGTGAATACAGCGCCTCATTCTGGGGTCTCCAATTTTTTTCGTTGCGATTGAACCAAAAAAAAAAAAAAAAATAGCTCATAAAAAAATATATATATATATCACGCAGCAAAAATCTCTTTTATACAAAGGTGGTGTTTAAATTAATTTCAAAACTCTTGAATCGGAGAGAATTAAAAAAATTGAATGCCTAATTTTTTAATTTCGATATTTAATTCGATTTTAAATTTTCTTTTTAAAACTTGGAAATACACATAATTTCCTAGAAAATCGGGTGAGAACCACACGTCAACAATTGGCGAATTCCTTCTCCACCGTCCCCATCCCGATCTCACCGCTGCCTCCCGTCCCTCACCCTCACACCATTCTCAACATCTCCGGCATCGCCACCGCCTCCCACACCTGCGCCATCTCCTCCCTGATCTCCCTTTCCTTCGCAGTTGTCTCTCACTAAAGGTCCTCAATCTCCTGTGCCTACTTGGCCAAGAGTGCTTGCACGCTATCGAAGCGGAGGAAGCAGAATGCTAGGGCCATCTTCGAGCAGGGTGAGCCAAGGCGAGGAGACCACATGTGACCGACACTCGGGGGAGCTCATCACCGGCTTCTACACCTCATGCGTATGCGAGCTTCTCGCTGGTCTTGAGGCCTTGACTTCCACCGCCCGCTATAACTCCACCTCGTCTTTGTCCTCGTTCGCAGCATTTAAGTCGCTCTTCTTCAAGCCCTCCCATGGCAATTGCAGCGGGGGCGACAGCGGCTTCACATCTTCCTTCGACGTCCGAGGGTGCAATACGCTCTAGTCTCTTCGACATCCGGCAGCGAAGCCTCTCTTTGGTTTCCTGCCGGCGGTGTCGAGGTCGAGATCGAAGCTAGTGCCACGACTCCTCCGAAATTATTTGATTCCCATTAAAAATATATTCATTCGACCGGCGCAATTATCCAATTCCATCGATCCCCCGCTTCAAATGCCACCAAACTGGTTATTTTCGGTTTTATTTAGATTCGATAAAAAATCCCCGTTGAAATAAAATTGCAATATAGGAGGGGTGGGAACCCAAAATTTCTTAGGCCCTGTTAAGTTATTTTTTTTTATTTTTCATCTCCAAAATTCCTCTATGTTTTTATATTTCTATTTATACAAAAAAAAAAATTTAAAAATAAAAAAATATGTTTGTTTCAATAAAATATGAAATCAACTTTTAGTAAAACTTATAAATTTTATCCAAAGTTTTTTTTTAAGATTTCACTTTATCTCAATAAGTGTAATAGTTAAAAAATATAAACTTTAATGATTATAAATAGATGTCTAAAAAGAAAATGATTATGAATCTCAAAATTAATAAAAAAGAAACGTTCGAGATAGGAAAAAATGTACAGCTAAAAAAATAAAAAAATTGAATGTAAATAAAATAATAAATAATAATAAAAGGATAATCTAATGAGTGTATTTTTGTGGAGATAAATTTTAAAAATTTAAAAAACAACTTTAAAGTATTTTTAAAAACTTAATATAATTTATAAAAATAAAAAATAATTCTTAATTTTTTAAATTTAAAAACTTACTTTTAAATAATATATCTAATTTTTTTCGTCTTTCTAAAAATATTTTTTAAAAAATTATAGTAATTTTTTATAACTCGACACACTCTTAAATTTGCAGAAAACCCCTTTATATATTTTCCTCTCGGGAAATTCAAGGGACAAGAGGTGATACACCTTCCGCTCCGAGAAAGACAAGGCGCAGGAGGGCACGTGCACCCCCGGTTCAGCGCAAAGGCAAGAGCGGAGCAGAGTTAGGGCTAGGGTTTATCCCCTTTTTCCCTCTCCACAGCTCTCGATTCCGTTCGATTCCTGCGGGATTCCTGCCCAATCGTTCCAACTTCCTCGAAAATGGCGATTACGCGTGATTCCAACTCGGTGTTCAATCCAATTTGTGATAGGTTTCTACTTGCCATCTTTTTTTGCTGTTTTGGATCGGTTTTTAGGTTTACATAGTACGCAGATCGGATTAAATTGTCGCCCTAGGGCATAAAAATTGGAATCAACTTTCTTTTGATGGGCGAGCTCAGTGGTGCTTTGTAGTCACGCGTGGGTGGTTTCTGGACTGAATGAAATCACTGGGTGTTTTGTGGATTTGTTATACAGTTTTAGCCGATGAATCACTGGAAAGAGTTAAAAAGTTGTTTGCTTTTGTTGTGTACGTGGTATTCTTTTTCGGTTTGGTGCTGTATGGTGTCTTCTGATGGAAATAAAACGTCGCAGGGATGAATTCCTTGTTAGTTTATGTTTATTGTGCACTGCTGCTGGGTGTATGTTTCTTATGTGCAGTATCGGAAATTAAACTCAGGTTCCTGCCACAAAAGTTATTGATTTTCTTGATGTTCGAGGGTTCTTGACCAAATTATTTGAAGTTATTTGAGATTGTAGTGTTTCTTTGTACATCCTGCACCTATCGGGCATCTGAGGGTGGTTTCTGGATACTTGCCCTTGTGCTGGACTGAATGAACACACTGGTTCAAAACAGTGTTCAGTGCTCCAGATCTGCTAAATTGAGAATGTATTATTGCTTTATGTGCTGTTTCCCAGTGAAGGGACTCAATTTTTTGTTATTCGACTGTAGGATTTGATTGGAGTGTTAGTTGGCAGCCTTGGACTCATGGGTGTTACTGTTTCTTTTACAATAAATTTCAATTCTCCTTATTTTTATGGAGGAACAGTGGCAAATGCCTTTGGTTGGCTAAAATTTGGCAACATATTGATGATCGGTGTTATTATTGTTTTTGGATTGAATGTTGATTCTTCTTAGGGTTTTGGAGGAACAGCAATAAAAGATATGTAATATATTGATGATAGGTGTATGATATGTTCAAAACATTCTTCCCCAAATCAGCAATCTGTTGTTGTAGGTAGCTGGTTTTGTATGCTATATTTTGCTTTGGTTGCTCAATCAGGGAAAAGTGCAAACTCTTCATGATTCTTCTTGCTCTTCCCTTTTAGGTGATCATATGGATTATGAAGCTTGCTAACTCTGAAGTGGTCATTCAGTCCAGGAAGATCAGGACAGGAAGTGCTGAAGATTTTCAAGAGACAGTCCAATAATGGCTATAGCGGAGTCAGCGGCTTCACTTGGCCCAAGATTAGCACCTGAGGATCCAACCCTCACAAAGCCCTGGAAAGGGCTCATTGATGGGATGACTGGTCTTTTATACTACTGGAACCCTGAAACAAATGTTACTCAGTATGAGAGACCAGCCAGTGCAGCACCACCACTACCACCTGGCCCTCCTCCATCAGCTTCCACTTCAAAACTTGCACCTACTCCTGTTACCCGTTCAATACCAGAAAATGGAACTATAACACAACAACCCGGCCAGCAAGTGCAGCAGCCTGGGCAGCGGATGCAGCAAACGCAACCGAGCCAGCAGCTGCCCCTTCAGCAGCCAGGTCACCAAATGCCGCTTCAGCTTGTACAGAAGATGCCTTATCAGCAGATCCAAATGCAAAATCAACAGATTCAACAGATTTCTCCAAAGCAGGGCCAGCCATACCCAAACTCACAGCTGGAGCAGATGCCATATGCTCAAATCTCTTATCTGCCAGGGCAACTTATGATGCATTCACAGGGCCAGCTGCAGCAAGGGCTCCAAAATCCCCAGCATCAGGGGCAAGATGCTTTAGGGTCCCAAGTTCACCACCATGGCCAGCAACCTCAAGTTTCACAAGTTGTGCTACAGCAGGGGCAACAAGCACAGGCTCCCCAGACCACTTCACAGCATGGTCAACAACTGCAAGGGTTACAAGCTGGGGTTCAGAAGAGTCAGCAATCACATGGACTACAAGCTATGATTCAGCATTTGCAGGGGCAAAAACAAAGAGAACCACTAATGGTTCACCAGCAGGTGCAGCAGCCTCCAGGACAACAAATTGCGTATCCAACCTTGCAGCAAATTGGTTCTCTTAGGACTGAGGAAAAGACAAATCAAGAGGTGAAGCCAGTTGGACATACTTCACCCTTGGTTCAACAGGCAGGAGACTTTTCCTCCAGCCACAACCCATCGGGCAGCACGTGTCCCCAGGTTCAGGTTCAGCTTCGGGGTCCACATATGGGTGTCAACACATTTCAGCGGCCACAGCCAAATTTTAGTGGGTTTCCTTCTGTTGGCACCCAACCTTCTAATGTTGCATCCAATCAGTTGCAGCAGGAAGGAATAGACACAATGCTTCGACAACAACAAATTGGCAGTCTGACAAATATGAAGCCAATGGGGCATGCTACCTTTCATCCTCCTATGGGAATGAAGATGGGTTATGAAGAGGATGGGCACCGGGAAGTGGGAGCTGATTTTTATCCCTCTGGTAACAGTGAAAGGCCCATGATGCTCCACCAGCAACCAAAGCTTGTTGGTCCTCTTCCTTCGTGGAACCAACAGGTGGCGTATCATTGATTTTTTACCAGCTATTGCATTATTTTAATTTTTAATCCTGGAAATTCAATTATTCCAGTAACCCATCCCAGTTTGACCTTCCATCTATTAAGTGACTAGTGGCATAAATGATATACACTCGCTTTTGAATAAATTCCTGGCTTCTGATTTGTTAAAGCTTCAAATTCCAGTTATAAGGAGAAAGTAATGAAGCTTCATTGACTTCCCTTTTAATTATTTTGATGTATTTATTTTTTAACGTCTTTTTTAACCTTATTTTTCTCCTTAAATTCCCTTTGTTCTAGATATTGTTCAAGACATTTCACCGAGGGATCCAGCTGGCAGCTTTTAATTAACTAGGTCTCAATTTGCTGTGATTGGCTCTGACCGGTTTTTTGATGTCCAACAGGATATGCGAATAGGTCCAATCAGTTCACAGTTTCCTGGAAATGAGCAATCAGGTGGATTTAACATGACACCCACCCATGCAATGCCCAACATGTATAGTCATGCTTCCTTTCCCAGTGCATCTCCTGTAAGGCCTCCTCCCAGAACTGTTGGCCCGCCAGACTTTCCAGGCATGTGTTCTGTTGATGCATATCGCCAGCACCATGAAGTTACTGCACTGGTAACATTCTTTTCAGCATTGTGCATATGCGTATTACTTATGTCTATGCCTTTTGTCATTCAAAAGATCATTTTATTGAGTAGCATTTTTCTTTCAGATGTATTTATTTTCACACCACAGAAAATTTTTTGACTTGCAGCTATTCTAATGTTTGGTTCAGTTTAGGGTGGGAGCTTAATCTCTTACGGATGCGATTCATCATTGATTAAATTGGGTCATTCCTGAAGATGGGAATAAATCTCAAATAAAAACCTACCATCCAAGTTGATCTATAAGATAAAAATTTCAGATAACAAAAATATGCATATTTTGGTTGTGTTTGTCTATAAATTAAATAGATGAAAACAAATGGTTTGCAATGCTACAAAATGAAAATTGACATGGTAAACCACCTAATTTTGCTGGTGGTCTTGATTATTGTGTGATGAAATACACACATAAATTGAAAGCCTTTAACTACCAGTCTTGATTAAGTGGTGGGAAATGCACAGATTGAATATCACTTTGTACATTGGCATCATATTTTTTTGATCCTGTGTATGTCGACATTGTTTATACTTGCCAGCTAATTATTTTGGAGCATAAATCCGAAAATATGCAAAAAAAAAAAACAAATTATTTCATTTAGTGTAGAAAAATTTGGCTGGTAAGAATTTCCAGTTTAGAGCTACCATCATGGAAAATGGTTCAGTGGTATTGAGGATTGAATCCTATGGGTGGGTGGGTGGGTGGGTGGGTGGGTGTGTGTGTCTGTAGCTTTGGGGGCATTGGTAGCCTAGAAATATCCAAAAGCATGTAGGCCCTGCAGTAACAATTAGAATCTGATACTAGTTTTTGCTTTGGCAGAAACATTTTTCATCATATGAGCAATTTTGAATAAGATTTTAATTTTCATTTGTAAATAGTGAAAAACAACCCAGACTATTTTGTAGGAAGTAGTAGTTTTTTGGTCCTTCGTCATGTACAGTTTTGTACTGGATTAGTTCCCAATTACTACAGATTTTGTTACTTACAAAATTTTGATGTTCCTGGGATAAATGGTGATAATTCTTTCAAGTTCTTTCAAATTCATTGTCGTATCTATACTTTGATTTATGACCTTGTATATTTAGGGGGAAAATGAGGTATTTAAGGTTTGATTTAGGCTCCTGTGATTTTCTAAGTATCCTAAAGATTTAATGGATATTAATTTGTGAATTTGAGCAATGAATTTGGCCATTCAGTTCGTCAAGGTTCTAGAACTCGTCCACTAGTCTTCTGCCTTTGGCATTTTACATGGGACATTTTGGATCACAGGCCCATCTTTCTACCTGCTTATGCCTAAAGTGTTAAATCTTGGTTATTGGTGAAGCTCTTGCATTTGTATTATCTTTGATGACATCTTCAATCTTGTCTATTCAATCTAGTTATAAATTCCAATTCAAGGAAAATATACTGTAACAAGAATTTGAAATTTTTGAAAGATCAAATCATGCTTTCTTTGTATGTTGACTCCAGTAACTTTTATTACGATTGCTATTCTGAAGTATGTAAGTTTTATTATAATTGCTGTTTTAAAGTATGCCATCAAATAGCTTAGCTTTTCCTAGTTATGCATTATTGTTGATAATTATTAACAATTTGACTAGGGTGAGAATGTTCCTGCTCCATTTATGACCTTTGAGGCCACTGGTTTCCCTCCAGAGATACTCAAAGAGGCAAGTATATCTTCCTTTTGAAATCTGATTCTTACAGAAACTTTTGTTTTCATTTTTTATCATGGAAGTCTGGTTTGTTGGCTGCTTTATTGTTTTTTCTATTAGCCGTTAATCATCCTTGTCTCAGATGCAATGTTTGCTCCTTAGAGGGGCATATGTCATATACTGTGTGAACATGTACCGGATTACATGGCAACTGCTCTGTCCTTGGGGGCTGCAATCCTATTGTTGGAGCCTTTCCTGTGGACAAGTCATTGAGATGATTGACCTCCTTCCAAACCACAAAATGTGGCTGGGATTTCATGCTTATTGAATTGTCACTCAATTACCCTCTTTTGCTGCCCTGAGTTGCTTAAGCAAACAACTATATTTATGTCATTTTCCCCTTTGTCAGTTTACTTCATAAATGTGATAGATTGATTTGATTATTAGTCATTTTCAAAAAATATGAACATGCTCTTAGTCTGCTGATCAAGGGTTCTTTGGTTTTCTGTTATATTATTTGCAGATGCATTTCGCCGGATTCTCATCCCCTACACCTATACAGGCTCAAACGTGGCCAATTGCACTGCAGAATAGAGATATAGTGGCCATCGCCAAAACAGGTTCTGGAAAGACATTGGGCTATCTTATCCCGGCATTCATCCATCTCAGACGGTGTCGGAATAATCATCAGAATGGTCCAACAGTTCTCATTTTGGCCCCAACAAGGGAACTTGCTACACAAATACAAGAAGAGGCAATTAAATTTGGTCGTTCTTCAAGGGTTTCCTGCATAGTAAGCTTTGCTCATTTGAATGCTATTGATTGTCTTGTTCAACTATAAGGTCACCATCTCCTGACTTGTCATGATTCTGGCATAGTCATAAGGAGTTGGAGGAAAAAAGATAGCATACCACTTAATTTTCATTTGGCCCTAGCACTTAAGGTTTTGGCTGTCTGATTATCCCATTAGAATCGCTGGTTGTGTGATTGGTATTTTGTCTGTCTTCACTTTGTTGCTTTGCTGATTTCCTTTGTTGGTGATTTTGATATATCAGTGTCTGTATGGAGGATCTCCAAAGGGCCCACAGCTTAGAGAAATTGAATGTGGAGCAGATATTGTGGTTGCAACTCCTGGTCGGCTTAATGATTTCCTTGAGATGAAGAAGATCAATTTTCGTCAAATTTCTTTTCTCGTGCTTGATGAAGCAGATCGCATGCTTGATATGGGTTTCGAACCTCAAATTCGCAAGATTGTTGATGGGATTCCTCCACGCAGGCAGACACTCATGTACACTGCAACTTGGCCGAAAGAGGTTAGAATGATAGCTGCAGATCTGTTGGTGAATCCTGTCCAGGTGAACATTGGAAATGTTGATGAGCTTGTTGCTAACAAATCCATCACACAGGTGATCACAAGAAGCTTTTTGTTCTGGCTTATATTCCAGAAGCTTAAGTTCTTGTTGATATCTTCCAACTTCATTGACATTGATGCTTGTTTTATCTAAGGAAAAGCAAATGGGTGACGTAAATATACCACCTAGATTACATAATTCTAGCATCGGAAAATTTCTAGTTATTAGTTGCATCATATGATTCATATCCTTTTTCGTTTTTGATGATTCCTGTGTAATACTCATATTGCCATTCCAACTATTCCTTCTAAATCTAAATTTGAAGCATGCAGCTGTTTGTTTTCAGCAACTTCTCATATTCAACTGTTCCTGTTAGAACTTTAGATGCATCAAGAATTGACTGCTACTGGTGTTAGAATTTGTTTGTTTTGGGGGTTGTGAGATTCAAGGTGCTCTGTAACGCACAACATTTTGTTCCTTGAGTGAATTTGAGTATTGACTTTGGAATGCAGTATGTGGAGGTTGTTCCACCTATGGAGAAGCAAAGACGCTTAGAGCAGATTCTTAAATCACAAGAACGTGGATCGAAGATTATCATATTCTGTTCGACAAAAAGAATGTGTGACCAACTGACTCACAGTATAGGCCGGAGCTTTGGTGCCACTGCCATTCATGGAGACAAATCTCAAGATGAACGGGATCGTGTTTTGGGTCATTTCCGTAGTGGCAGAGCACCAGTCCTAGTGGCAACAGATGTTGCTGCCCGGGGACTTGATATCAAGGATATAAGGTGAGCATTCAATTTGCATTTTGATCCTATTTTCCTTTTTTTTTTTAAGGAGAAACATGGGTTATGCTTGATTGGTTCTTGCTGTATATATTAGTTTTAAATGGTTTGTTCAAAGCCATATCTCACTTGTTGCTCTGTGCCCCAGGGTGGTGATCAACTATGATTTCCCAACCGGGATTGAGGAGTATATCCATCGTATTGGACGAACTGGTAGAGCTGGAGCTACTGGAGTAGCCTACACGTTCTTCTCTGACCAGGACTGGAAGTATGCGGCTGATCTGGTGAAGGTTCTGGAGGGTGCAAACCAGTTTGTTCCACTGGTGGTTCGGGAGATGGCAGAGCGTGGGTGTTCAAGTTACCCTAGGGCCTATGGTGAGGTTGGCCGTTTTGACCCTGGTTCTGGGGGCAGGTGGGACTCTGGAGCTGGTCATGGTGGCCGTGGTAGTGTTGGCAGCGGCTTTGGTGGTCGTGCTGGTGGGAGAAATGACACTTTTTGTGGGCGCGGGAGCCGTGGACGTGGATTAGGCGGTCCCAGTGGGTCAGGTAGTTGGGGGCGGAATGATCGTGGCCCACATGACCGCCACAATAATTTTGGTGGAAAGAGCCGATATGACAACCGCAGAGGAATTGGGGACAGGAGCAGGGACCAGAGGTATAGTCCAAGTCCCGACAGGGTTCGAACATGGGGTTATGATCAAAGCAGGAGCCAGAGCAGCAGGAGCAGCAGGAGCCGCAGTCGGAGCTGGTCTCGGAGCAGGAGCAGAAGTAGAAGCCGGAGCCGCAGCATCAATAGGTTTGATAGATCTCGAAGACGGCCATCCATGTTTGATGTCCCTCTAACAGCGCCTGGACAAAAGCTACCAGCACCTTCAGGATTCGTTACCCCTGTACTAGCAGCAGCACCACCAGGACGATATGAGGTCCCAGTGTTGCCTGGTTTTGACACGGGCCAGATGTCCCCAATGTCTCCAGGACAAGACAATGGCATCTTTCCTGACAGGAATCATCATGCTGCTGAAATTGGCATTGCCAGACTTCCCAATTCTGGAGCTGTGGATCCAGGGCTTCACCCTTTAGTGAAAAACCTGTAATGTTTGTGTTCCACATTGGGAAGAGAATAACGAAGGGATCTGTTTGTCTCGAGGCGTCGTATTAGTATCACTGATGCAGGTGACGGATTAGCAGTTTAAAGTGCATACGTTGCGAGAGGGATGATGATGTGCTGTTTATCTTTTTGGTAGACAACCAGAAGGGGGGTGCTTCTGTTGTTTTTTTTGTTTCTTGATCTTGTCATGTATAATTCCTATTTAACTGATAATGAGAGATCCATGTGAGCTTTTTCGGCTTTTATTTGACAGTTTGGGAAAGACATTGATAGGCTCCTGCTTTGTACAATCACAAGGTGGCACTAAATGATTTTTTTTTTCCAATTTTTATGTGCCTATGAAATCAATAGCATTGATGTCCTCCCCGTTGATTGATTTTCGCATTCCAACCATTGGCAGTGGGCGATGTTTGCCTTTCTACCTGAGTGCTGACGGGTTGGACGAGGGAAAAACAAGTTTACGAGGAGATATGTGCAAATAAGCCCCACATCCTTATTCTATTTTGGGCGGGGCGATCCCCCGCACCAATTTTGAATCCTGGCCGTCCGTTTCACCCAACAGCAAGTATGAGTCGTGAGATCAAAAGCGACTCTAAAATGACGATCCTACCCATAATCCAAGACTCTATTTACTTTCCTACAGCGCCACGGGGTCCTTGGGGAAATGGTAGAAAGGACACTCGACACGACAAGATGCGAGTTTATTTTCTTTTTCGAGAGCGAGTGTCCTCTGGTTTCTCGCGTTTCAAACGGCTGGCCTTCTTCTTCCTCTTCTTGCTTTCTAGGGTTAGGGTTTTGGTGGCTCTCTTTTGCCCCCAAATTCGAATCCATGGCGCTGGGCTTTGCTTCTTTCATCGAGAGATCACGCCCTCTCTCGCTCCTCGCTGAGTTCTCTCTTCGCTTCATGGCGTGAATTAGGGTTTCCCCGATTGCCCTATTCTTTTCTTTAATTTTCTCTCCCTCTATTGGTTTTTTTGTGCTCGTGTTGCCCATTTCATAGTTTTCGATTGTTGTTCTGTGGGTTTGGTTGTAGTTCTTGTTAGATTGGATCTGCTTGACCTTTGTTTTCGAGCGTATTCTGGTGATTTTGTGCTAAAAGTATCGTATCTTCAGTGTGTGGGATGTATTTATCGTTTTGGATTAGTCTGGTTTTGTTGGATATTTTATGATTTTTTAACACTATCAAGTATTGCAAATGTGATTTGCATCTTCTGTTTCATTAGTTTCCTCGCAATGTGGCTCCCGATTGTCTGATTTTCTTCCCCGTTCTTGTTGAATATGAATTTCTCTGTGTTATATTTGATAATAGTTTGTTTGTTTGTTAGGTTTTATGGGTTTCTCTTAACATGTGTTTGGAATTTCTCATGGTTTTTCTTATGTTTTGATACAGTGGTCGCTGTGCTGGAATGGAGATGTTTAATGGTTCTGATAGATTACTTACCGACACATACATGGTACATGCCTGCTATTTTGTTTTATGTCTTACTCATTGGTTTACCTTTCTCTAACGAAATGTTCTAAATTAGCCTATTAAATGCAATTCTCATATTGTTTTCTGCTAGATGTAATGTGTTCACCTGTGCGCAGCTTTTCTTGTCCTTGTTTGTGAGAAACTAAGGTTTTGCTTATAGCTGTCTTATACCATTTGCGATGGGTATCTTGGAGTTGGAGCTGAACCTTTTACAGTCTTGATTATTGCCTGTCAATTTGGTTTTCAGATACCTGGTACTGGATTGAACCCACAACTTGCATGTACCCCACCTTTGGAAGACTTCGATTACATGGGTAATGAGACAGCACCAGAGTTGATTGGAGATCAGGGCCTATACTACCCTGCTGCTGCCAACTGTTATGGGTACTACTGTACAGGTATAATCTAGACATTGCCCGTTTTTCCAAAGCTTCCCCTCCATCCTTCAGAGATTGAAGTACTTTTATGTGTCCTCGGCAGGATTTGAATTGCCTGGTGAACTGGATGACCAGCAAAAAATTTTAGGTTTGGATGGTCAAGATCTTCAGTCGGTAAGCACTATATATTTGTTTTTGGTTGACAGATTTATGTGTTGCTTTTTTACCATTTTCCCTTATTATCTGTCTTCCATCCTGTTGCAGGGTATACATACTGAGGGTGCTCCATATGTATATTATATTCCTAGCTATGAATATGCACAGTCTCCTTACAACCCTTACAATCCTTACAATCCTTACATTCCTGGTGCTGTTGTTGGCTTGGACAATCAGTTTATAGGAACACAACAATTTCTTCCTAGTTCTTTGTATCAACAACCTATTTCATCACCTACTTATATCCCATTTTTTGTCCATTCAAGTTCAGATGTTGTCCCAAATGGGTTTTCAGAACCTTTGACATCAACCAGTGGTCCTTCAGTTACTACTGATAGACCTGATAGCGCTAACATAAAGTACATCCCTATTCCAGCTTCCAGTAGTGCTGCTGTAAACAATCATAAATATCCTTCTGGTTATCCAGCGCCACTCGCTTCCCAGTCTTCAGCTCAACAATCACAAGGTGTTTCTAAGCTGTCCGATGGGTTGTTTACCAATGCAACACATAACAAACAACCATCATCTTATGGAGTTATAGCATCCTCTGGCATTTGCCAACATTCTCAGGTACTCAATTACAAAATTGCATGCCTTTTTTCTTGTACGCAATTTATGGGCCAAGCTACATGGTTTCATTTGATAGACCTATCTTTAGAAATTAATTGGCTTGTAGAATAACAGTTTATTACTTAAATAACTTGGCTAGTTTTAACTTGTACTTGCAAGATAAGGAATGTGGTCTTGATGACTTCCTACATGCTGTGGGTCTAATCTCAGTTGAATTATGTCTACTTGGTTCCTTTCATAATCTTATGTTTTTTTTGTATTTCTGTTTTTATGTTCAGCCTCAGTCCGCAGCTCACGCAACAGTTGACACCCCAAATGGTCGGCAGCCTTCTGTTGGTAATCTGCTTAAAGGAACTGTGCTTGGTAGTAGTGACTTCACAAACTATGGCTCCAAAGCTCGTGGTTGGGATAAACCAGACAAGTTCAGGGTGGGAACCCAATTGAATGGAGCTATGGACATCGGGGATAGGATTCCTAGTATGTTAAATGATCAAAGCCGAGCTCCTAGAACTACTAGCAGATCTAAAAGTCAAGGACCATCGGTCATCCTAGTTAAAGCCTACATGACCAAAGCTGGTTTTGGTGATGCACAGGATAACATTGTTATTCGTAGGGATCAGTATAACAGGGATGACTTTCCTCTAGACTACCCCAACACCAAGTTCTTTGTGATCAAGTCTTACAGTGAGGATGATGTGCACAAGAGTGTAAAGTATAATGTCTGGTCAAGCACTCCAAATGGGAACAAGAAGCTGGATGCTGCTTATGAGGAGGCGCAAAAGTTGTCTGCTGCCAAGCGAATAACCTGCCCTGTATTTCTGTTGTTCTCTGTCAGTGACCCTACCATTTATTTGGATCCTTTTCTCTTGATTCCTGACTCTAATGTTTCATGATTTATTTTTGAATATGTATTGATTCTTTAAACATTGCTGACTAATGTCGATCATTGTGTAGGTCAATGCAAGTGGGCATTTTTGTGGTGTTGCTGAAATGGTTGGTCCTGTTGATTTTTCCAAAGATATGGATTTCTGGCAGCAAGATAAATGGATCGGTAGCTTCCCTGTCAAGTGGCACATGATAAAGGATGTGCCAAATACTAGTTTCCGGCACATCATACTAGAGAACAATGAAAACAGGCCTGTCACTAGCAGCAGAGACACCCAAGAGGTTGGACATGTTCTCCTCCTTGTTTTACCTATTTTATTAATTGTTAGTTAGGTGCTTATTGTGCTTTGTTTGAAACACATTGAAATCTACATGCATATGAATTTGAATGTATCCATTTGGTGAGGCTAAGTATCAATGGCTTTTTATGTTAACTTCTGTTTGTTCATTTATAGGTTTCCTTTTTTTACAGTTGATTAGCTGTCACTTACCCCCTCTGCACCTCGTATTTGAGACAGTAATGTTGAATTTTCTTAGCCAGTGACTGGGTGATTACTCCAGTAACCAATGTTATTATCGTGACTTTCTTGCTTTACTCAATTTCTGAAAGAATAATTGTTTTTTGCTCTGACATTCTTTTGTCCCTTTTTGATTTCTGTCGTCAATATGGCAAGCTGCATCTCATAAACCAGTGGCATGATTATGATCATCCTCGTGTAGTGGTATATGATATTATCTGATTCAATATCTTTGAGCACCTTTCACTGACCTCATGTTGTGACTTGCAGGTGCCATACCTACCAGGCTTAAGTATGCTACACATATTTAAGAACAATCCTTTTAGGACTTCGATACTTGATGACTTCATGTTCTATGAAGAGCGACAGAAGATAATGATTGAAGAAAGGTGGAGGCTAAATAAAAGAGGCTACAGTTCTCCATTTGCATCATCAGTCACAGTTCCTTCTTACAAGCCCAGCAGTACTAATTCTCTGGCTCCAGTAGCAAGCGAGAAGCAAGTTGGACTATCCAATTGTTCAGACTCTGAACCCTTAGAAACAGACGGAAACCAGCTGCATGTGACTGTAGACAACTTAGCTAATGACAATGGAGAACATCAAAATGGTACAGCTGTTAAGCCTCCACAAGAAGCTGGAAAGAACCAGTTTCTTATCAGTAATGATGGAATGCAGCTGAATGGTGCAGCCAAGCATTTATCGGAGGTTGATGAAGGACGACCTGATTGCTTAACAGATTCGTCTGTGAGGACTTTTGAAAATCAAGTTGGACATGGTGCTTCTCCAAAAGAAAATTGCTTGGCAGATCACTCTGCAAAAACTGAGGGCAATTCAATTGGGCATGGTGATCGGAGCACGGCTGTTTCTCCAAAAGATAATTCTCTGGCTGCATTTGGTGAACAGAAAAATGAAAATTCTGAGCGAACATGTGCCAATGGTTTGCTATCTGTTATTAAGATCGGCACTCTTGCCATTGATACCAAGGGAGCTGGGGCCAGTTCCTCTGCCCGGAGGGTGAGCAACAAGAAATCAGCTGACATAGTTACTGTTGGTTCAATGCATATCAGAGTTAGCGATAATGGCCAGTCATCACTGATTGAGAAGGCTTGAATGTACAAAATGGTGTCTTGATTTTTTTATGGGTTTGTGGATTCTGATGCTCCTAAAATGAGGAGTTGATATTGCTTTTACTTGGACCAATGAAGTTTTGGGGGGATTGGAAATTGTTTTGGTGCGGAGTTGTCTTAAGGTTCATTTTGTGGGAGAGTATGTATTGTTACTCTTTCCTAATGTTGCCCCAAATGGTTTCTGTTTTGTGCTATAAGTTTTGGGGATTTCTTTTTTTCGTTCAGAAGGAAAATTTGTTTTGAAGATTTCACAGGTTGTAAACTTTTGCCCTTGACATTTTTGCATAAACAATAAGAGCTGATACAGATACTTGTACCCATACCAGCTTTCAACTAGTGGTCCTTTGGTTTTGAGCAGTCATGTTGTTCACACATTGTTTTCTATTTTGATAAAATCTTTTGTGTCCCCGCCAGCTTTCAACTCCTGGTGTTTTGGGTATTGCATGTTCGCATTATCAGTCTCGTGTTTATTCTTAAAGGAGCAGTTTAAGTTATTTCTCGAGTATATTTTGGTAAATGAGATCGAAAGAAATTGGTCAAAATTTTTGTGAATTGAGCTAATATTTAAGTAATGATCACGGCTCAAATAATCTGATCAAAGTTTGTGATAAAAAATAGAACCTGAATACCGGTCGGTTTTCAATTTCTGATAACATAAAAATTGGCCCCCGTGATCGTTTCGCTCGCTCGATCTCGGCACGCCCGTTGCTGTTCTTCTCGGATGTGGCCTCCATAGCGTCGTTCTCTGGATTTAGGCAGCCATTAGCGAAGCCATCTCCACCGGGAAGACGTCCTCAAGTCATAATTTCGGCGCCGGTGGCCATCTCCAACGCCCAGGCTCGGGAGCGGCAGGGACCGAAGCAGCTCTTACACGAGGCGCGCGAGCGATGCCGCAACCGACCCTTGGACGGCGTTCCCTTCACCTTGGAAGACTTTCCCGCCGTCCACGACCAGTTCAAAGATCTCCTTTTTTGCCCCCTCTCTTTCTCCCAGTTGCTGTGTAATTTTCGATCTTTTTTCTAGTGATCTGGTTCGGGATGGGGAATACGGCCCCTGTTATTCTGCTCTGGAAGACCTCATCTGGGGAACACTGGTTTTGCCCTGAAGTGCCTTCAACGATGATTTAATGTTAAATTATGGATTTATTTTATTTATTTTTTTTGCATATTAGTACACAGACGCCAGTTGTGCGTTTCTCGATGTTACGGCAAAGCATTTGCATTTCTTGCCAGTCAACCGGAGATCTCCAAGGATCTGACCTTGAGCACCGTCACCGTCAACACGCCCTTCTCCATCGCGGCCCTCACCTGTTCCACCTTCGCGTTCTCCCGCAGCCTGAACCGCCTGCAGAACTTCCCGCTGCTCCTCTCCACCCGGTGCCACCGGCCCGTCTTCTCCTCCTGCGTCTCCCGCGTCTCCTTCCCGTCGATGCGAGTATTTAATATACAAAAAGTGGTGGCAATCCCATTTAAATATCTGGAAGCCAAAGGGTTGCATCCAATTATGCATATTTTTCACAGGATTATTTGTAAAAAAACACATGGCTAATCGCTTTTTCTGTTTTGCTTGGTAAACTGATCACTGGTGGAAGTATTTGTGTGCTGTTCTGGAAAAAATATCTGAAGAAAATCAAGAATCAGCTCCCAAAAAACTACCGCGATAAAAAAATTTTCATCACCATTCGGATACCAATCAATCCAACATGTCTTTTTACACAGCCAAAAAATAAAAAAATCTAATATGTCCGAGGAAAACATAATGCAAAAAGACCTCAGCTACTAACTGGATGGATGTTCAGTTAACTGCTTTGATAACTCTAAAAGAATCCATTACTTCCCTCAAATCCTTTTCCTCCTCTGAAAACACATTTTCAGGTGTCTGCAACCTCAGCTCATACAATCTGTTGTTTTCAACACCGAGGACAGATAAATAACGCCTATCCCATTCGAGACGAGTTATTCTGTCCTGTGGCATCACTGCCATTTCATTGTCATTTGCAAAGGATTTTATGTTCACCTGCACAATAAATTTAAAAAAAAATAAGTAAATGTGAAGCTTGCAAGCTTTTGTTCAAAGAAGAACTCCACTGTCAAGTAAATTTTCAGAGCTGTGACCACAGACAGTTGAATTAAGAATTTTCATAGCCAACCATCAAATGTGTTAATTTTATCAGCATTTAATGGAAGGGAGAAGAATAGCAAAAGATCATCAATTGCAAAACTCATTTGGCACTTCTCTTTGGTAAGGGGCTATACACTGTGAATTATGACAGCCATATTTACCTCAACTTGATAGTAGAGCTTTCCATCATCGGCAACTCTGGAGGAAGTGTACAGAATGTTAGATTCACGCCTGACGCCGAGTCTAGTAGACATGAATTCAGTCAAGTATTGCTTAAGCACCTTCTCTGCAGCAACTTGAGGTGTTCCCAAATCTTCAACACTCTTGTATCTGGAGGATGAAGGTGAAGATAACTCTACAGATAGGTTTTCATCGAGAACAAAAGGGTCTCTGAAGAATATATCTGCGCCAGCCCCTCGAACTTGGATCCAGTTCTTAGGATACAAAAACGAGTAGCCATCAAAGAGATCTATGTACTCCCTGAACCCAGCTGATGGCTGAGCCAACGTTACTTCATGAGTTCTAAGTTGCAAGTAGGTAAAACCCGAAATGGTAGAAGCTAAGACATTCCTCCTGGAAACTGGAGAAACTTTAGCATGATTACGGGGTAGAATATAATATGAATAAGAAACATTTTCATGTTCGGTTTCTTTCTGGGAATTAAAAGGTCTTCTCTTTCTGCAAGCACAGTTATTTCAAGGATATCCTTGTGAAATAATCTAATACTCCCTATTAGCACTAGAAAATTAAGATTTCTGCTCGTATATGTGTTACCATCGGATCATCAATTTGGGGTTTTGGTGCAGGGAAAAAAAACCCAAATTTCATAAAATACAAGCAAAGGTCTAGCTTATAATCCAGATTCCAGCAAAACAGTTTATATAAAATCTCCTTTCTCCATGAAATACATATGCAAAATTGAACAAAATTATCGTGCTGCTCTTGAAATTACTACTTAAATGGCTACGAAACGCAATGCGCTACGGAAGAACATCAATTGATAATACGATCATACACATGTTCATCTCATAAACCATATAAAGGCCCAATGATTAATATAAGCAAGTCATCAAATTCGAAAATTTGGAAAGATGAAAGCAAATAGGAGATCAGGCAATCTAGGGTAGCAGGCAGAGAGAGAGAGAGAGAGAGAGAGAGAGAGAGAGAGAACCGTGGCTAGGGCACGCATTGGGGACGGCGATGACTCGAGAAGAGATGGCCGTTCCCTGGGTCTTGATGATTGCGGCCGACGTTTTGAGCGGTGGATTGCCGGAGAGCTGGACTAGTGGCACGACTACCGCAGCCATTTCCTTTCAGAGACGGATCGATCGAGAGCTCCGTCGGGGAAAGGAGGAAGACAAACAATGTGTTAAACAGATAGAACTCCACGAAAAGCTCCTGAACAGGCCGGACCCTGTTGTTGGGCCCGGCTCCATTCCCTTTTAGCCCACGCGCAGCTATTATAGCAAATTATATATATAATTCCTTGAAATTTTATCAAATTATCTAAATTATATATATAATAATTTTTGAAAATATTATCACATTTTAATTTTATATTTTTAGAAAATTGTATAATTTCTTAAAATTTTAACAAATTACATATTTTTTATAAATTTTTTTTTTTTGAATTACTGGATATATTTTAAAAAAAATTTTGGGCATAAATTTATTGTTAAAAAAATATTTAGAGAATATGTTATTTGATATCAATTAAATTGAAGTAAAAGAAATAAAAAAATTAGTGACATGATTAAAGATTGTGTAATAAAAAAATACAAGTAAAATCAGATCCTACGAATAGTTTATATCAAAGTTCATATTTATTCTATAGGGAGCTGTAATTTTAATGTAGATTTGACCAAAATGGGTTTAAAGCAAGTCATCCTTTTACATTTCATATTAAAATTTTAATTTGAGATAAAATTTTAACTCGAGGAGAAATAGTTTTTTACAATAATAATTAAATTAACACAATTTTTTCTAACTAAATCAAGGTAGTTTTATTTTTTTAGGTAATGTAACTAAGTTTTTAAGTCTTGTCTAAAAGTGTCTCAGTCTCGTTTGAAACTTAGTGTGAATAGTTGGTTTCAGATTTTTAATATATAGTTCCTATATTTATATATATTTTTTTATAACATGATCTATATTTAGCCTAATAGTTAATAACTTAATCCCAGTCAAAGAATCCTACTTGGAACAATTTTTATTTTTTTTACATTTTAAATACTTTTTTATCTAAAATTTGTATTTAATATTTTTTAAAAATATATGTATCTAATTATTTTATATAGTTTTTAAAATTTAAAATTTAAATTTTAAAGTCAAAGTTTAGGTAAAAAATAAAAAAAAATAATTTGATTGAAATCGAAATATATTGATTTTAGTCAAAATGGGCTAAAATGATCCAAACATATCAATTTTCATTTCGAAATTGAAACTTAAAATTTTACATCAAACAATATATATATATATATATATATGACATATATATATTTATTTAAATAAATTTAATTAAAATAATAAATATACAATCGATGGTATATTTTCAACATACTCAATAACGATTGATATTTGCTTAGATGGTAGTTTAACATAGTATTAGATAATTAAATTCTGCCGATGTTTGAGTGATTTTTTTTTACTAAACGATAATTAGTTATTTGAATTCTGCCGATGGCAGATCATTAAATTAAATTACATCTTACTGCCCGTCCGCTTTTCTTGATTCATTTACTTTCTGCAGTTTTTGATATACATATAATATATTTTGCAGGACTCTCCGGCAGCGGTAGGAACCCTAAGGACAGATCTCCTTCTAAAAGCACCGAAGGTTAAAGCGCGGTTTGCATCAATTCCATTTAGGGAATTGGGTTAATTTCGAATAATTTTAAAAAAATGATAAATTTCGGTATTAATTTTATCAATTTTGTGAATTTCAGTATTTGAATTGAAAATAAAAATCAATTATTTTCAAATAAGTAAAATTACTTTTTTTTAATTTTATTCATATTTATTTTTTTAAAGAAATATAAATATTTAATAAATAAATTAATAAAACATATTTTGGTAGTTAAAAAAAATATGTATATAATAAGAATATGTTGAAGTTAAAAACATATTTATTTTGCCACGTCGGATCCGACAAAGCCTTATCCGCTTGCCACCCCAAAAAATCTGGCAACCTCTGCCTCGGGATTTGAAAATTTTAAATATCCACGTGATGTTTTTACTAAACCGTGGCCGTTAGATCCAGATCGGACGGTTTTTGGCATGCCAACGCGCCCGATTTTTAGGAAAGCGCTACTTTATTTCGGCACGTGAGACACATCGGGCTCTGCTCCCTGGTCGGTGGCTACGCGTTTTTCGTTCCACATTTTAGAGATCCAACGGACGGACCAATGCATCCTCGTCGATGCTCTTAAATCTCAAAAATACCCTTTATTTCCCCAAAATAGGTTTGCATAAAAATATCGAGAATCAATAGATTTGCTTCGCCGCAAAATTTCTTTTTTAAATAAATATCAAGTGATTTAGGCTATTGAAAGGAGGGAAACGCTATCGATAAAAAAAATAGAAAAAGACTCGTAATTATTGAGCAATTGCATAATGGCATCTCCGCAATTATCTCCTCACTCTGAGCCCTATTTCCCAATTTTCCCAACTTTTTGCCAAAAGTATCCAACCGCATGCCGGAAACGACCGGCGCAGAACATGTCCTACGTTCTCCTTCGCGTAGAACAATATCACCACCGCTCATGTCGCCTTGAGATTTTTTTTACAATCTCGGGACGAAATAAATGGATGAGATCTCGTCCTACTGATTCCAATTAGGGTACGTCCCCACTCGAGACAAATCACCGCACGCCACCCACTTTTTCCGCTTTGTATAAAATGGACCCACCGCCTGCACATTCCGACCTTCCTCGGCCTTTTTCATCTGCCACTTTTTCTGTCCACAGATTCGTCCTTCCTTTCATATTTTCATTACCAACAAGTCCCTCGTTTTTTCTTTCCAAGTCCAATTCGTCATATTTTCTTTCATCCTAGTCCCTCCCGTCTCTGGTATGCATGCCTCTTCTTCCCCAATGGCCATCGCCGCCGTGAGACCCTGCTCCCGCCTCCTCCTCGCCTGCGCCCGAACTCCACATCTCTGCCCTAAGAACCCACCTTTCTTCCCTAAATGCCCCCGCCACCCTTCTCCCAAATGCCCCCGCTGCCCCGTCTCCGCCGTCGCCGGCGCTCGCCGCATCTCCACGGCGGCAGAGCCCCTCGCTGGTGCTAATTCCTCCCTCCGGAACCTTTACATCCACGGCGTCCCGGTCAAACCCCTCGAGTTCCAGCCTCTGAAAGAAGAGAGGGAAGAGTTGGGGAACGTTGGAATCACGCAGAGAGAAGAGTCCGCGGCGGAGAAGGAGGCTTGGAGGCTGCTGAGGAGGGCGGTGGTGAGGTATTGTGGGAGCCCGGTGGGGACGGTGGCGGCCGCCGATGATAGCTCGGAGGTGCTGAATTATGATCAGGTGTTTATTAGGGATTTCGTGCCCTCGGCCCTGGCATTTTTGATGCGAGGGGAGGGCGAGATAGTGAAGAATTTTCTCCTGCATACCTTGCAGCTTCAGGTAGAATCGGAATGCGACTTCTCTGTCGTTCGGATTTTGCTAATTTTGCGTTGATTGTTGATGGGTTTGTCTGAATTGACTCTTTCCGTTGATATGATTTGCGAAAGATATTGTGTTCTTCCTTTTCGGCTTAAAAGAGATGTTTTGCTCGGTGGATGTTCTCAGTTTTGTTCTGATCTGATTGTTTTCTGCGCTGCACCTTAAATTGATATGGTGGTTGCTGTATTGGTTTTGCTTGTTTACCAGGAACATTTGATAAATTTAACTTGGTTTTCTGTCGGAAAATTCTTGGATCATATCCCCGAGAAAACTTGATTTAAAAGATAAGGTGGCCATTGAGTTAAACTAAGTTCAATTACAATTACCTTGTGATTATGATTTGCTCCTTATAATTCTCATAGCTATTCATCAGTTATATTAAACGTTCTGTTTTTTGTTTTTGTTCCCAGAGCTGGGAAAAGACTGTGGATTGCTACAGCCCTGGCCAAGGATTGATGCCCGCAAGTTTTAAGGTAAGAACCACACCATTAGATGGAAAAAATGAAAGATTTGAGGAGACACTAGACCCTGATTTTGGTGAGTCGGCCATTGGGCGCGTGGCTCCCGTTGATTCTGGTGAGTTACTAGTGCATTGCACTCAATTATGTTTTTTTTTTTATTCTAAACTAAAATACGAATGTTATCGATGACAGGACAAATTTGGTATGCGTTTAATTCATGATTTCATTCTTGCAGGATTGTGGTGGATTATTTTGCTGAGAGCATATGGGAAGTTAACTGGAGATTATGCACTACAAGAAAGAGTCGATGTCCAGACGGGCATTAAATTGATCTTAAATCTATGTCTGTCAGATGGTTTTGACATGTTCCCTACTCTACTGGTTACCGATGGGTCTTGCATGATTGATCGAAGAATGGGCATTCATGGTCATCCTCTTGAGATCCAAGTAGGTTGTTTTTTTCATACCATCTTTTTCAGTATAACGTTCCTTTTTGTGTGGGCATTCCTAAAACCGACTGGGATTTAACATGCTCAGTCACATTAGTAGTCTAAACAAAAAACAAGTAATAAATGTTAAATTCCAATTAAGAATGGTATTCTGTCGACGCTCATGTTCCGTCCTAACTTTGACATGCTTCTCTAGATTTGTGCTGATTCCACCTTCATCAATTGGAGGGGATATTTCCTACTTGTTCTTACTTGTTCTTATACCTTCCCTTAATTGGAAACGGAATGAGTATTGTTCACAGAAAATAGCCACGTGGGATCACAGTTTTGTGTTCCCTTGTGCAATATTTTGCTGATTGCATGCGTAACAGTGACAAGGCAAGGTTTTATAATATCCTAGGTGCTCTGTGTTGCAGGCTTTATTTTATGCAGCTCTAAGGTGCTCTCGTGAAATGATCACGGTTAATGATGGATCCAAGAACCTGGTGCGTGCTATCAACAACAGACTGAGTGCATTGTCATTCCACATCAGAGAGTACTATTGGGTCGATATGAAGAAGATCAATGAGATATATCGCTACAAAACAGAAGAATACTCTTATGATGCGACTAACAAGTTCAATATCTACCCTGAACAAATACCTTGCTGGCTTGGCGATTGGATTCCAGAAGATGGAGGCTACCTGATTGGAAACCTACAGCCGGCTCACATGGACTTCAGGTTCTTCGCACTCGGTAATTTTTGGGCCATCATTTCATCTTTAACTACTCCAAAACAAGCTGAGGGCATCCTCAATCTTTTTGAAGACAAATGGGATGATCTTATCGGGAACATGCCTCTTAAAATATGCTATCCTGCATTGGAATACGATGAGTGGCGTATTATTACAGGCTGTGATCCAAAGAACACGTAAGTTTTCTATGTTTATCTCTTCTATTCGTGTTCTACGTAACATATATATACCTGAGAATTCATCAAATTTTTTTTTCCTTTTTGGTGTCAAAGAACTCATGAAGTTTAGTGTTCGTAGTTATAGAAATTAGCTCAAAGTAATTAATCTGATGAGAAGCATATGGTTTGCAGCCCTTGGTCATATCACAATGGTGGATCTTGGCCCACACTACTGTGGCAGGTATAACTAATAGCTCTGTCTATTTTTTAATGCCGTAATTTCTTTGCAAGGTGTTTTATAAATCTATAGCCTAACTGCTACATTTGCTTGGCGCTTCAGTTCACACTAGCCTGCATCAAAATGGGAAGGCCAGAATTAGCCCGGAAGGCTGTTGCAGTGGCTGAGAAGAAGCTTTCACAAGATAAGTGGCCAGAATACTATGACACGAGAACTGGAAGATTCATTGGGAAGCAATCCCGGCTTTACCAGACATGGACTATAGCTGGATTTCTGGCTTCCAAAATGCTCTTGGAGAAGCCAGAGCTGGCCTCCATCCTGACATTTGAGGAAGACCTCGAGCTTCTTGAGGGCTGTGCCTGCAGCCTGAGCAAGAGTGCTCGCACCAGGTGCTCCCGCCCGGCTGCTAAAGCTCAGGTCCTTGTTTGACGCCCCTTTCTTGTCTTCATACTGTAGAGAGCACAAGAAACAGGAAGTGTCTCGTCCCACGGTATATAAAATGGGACCCTGCATAGAGTAGTCAAGGATCAGATTCTTACTCGTACAAATTCATGCCCACAATGACTGAGCTCCTTGTTTTTGCGGAAGCTCATCTCTGTGGTAAAACAGTCATTGAAAATTTGTGTCTGCTTAATGGAAAGCAGCTAACATTTGTATGTTGCAAGTTGTAAGATGAAAACTGATGTACTTTTTTTTTATTTTGATTGAAGATTTACTGTTGTTGTTTGTAAAATTGAAACTGAAGTATATTTGGGCCCTTCAGTTCAATGTCCTTTGTACTCTATCGATCTGTACAAATTAACACCTTCAATTTATATTATTTTCATTTGAAAAATCAGAGATCTTTGCGACTCCAATTTGAACTGGGACTATTTTGATCCCTATTTACTTTTCTGCAAAATTCGAAGACTAGATATGTTGTTCCTGAATTGCACAAATGAAATGTCCCGAGTTTGACACGTGACATTAGCTTCTGTGACATACATGTGGGACTCAAATACATGTACCGCAAATTTCGGATGTAACAATCCCACGCTCTCCCGCTTCGGCACAAAGTGACACCAGTACAATGAGATCACGCAGCAAACTATCACATTTTCCCAGCAATCCACATGCTCCCCACTATGAATTTTTCTTGCTGGACCATGAGCTATACATAACTTAGTTTTCAGTCTCATTTTCAAGCGATGGCACTTGGCGCACGCTGTGAAACTCATCAACAGTCCCCTACTGACAATGCCGTCCTTCACTGATCCGCAGTATGTGGGTCACATGTGTCGATGAAGAAGCTGCGACTCCAAGGCGCAGTAACATGAGAAATATCTATCATTATATTAACACAATACTAATACGTACATGATACAGCAAAACTTGCATTGTGCGAGCAATGGCAGCTTTTGAAGAACCCGAATACAGGCTACCGAATCTCCGAACCGCTTTCCAATTCCTCGCCATCTGCTCGGTAGAGGTGGAGCCGGTTGTACCCGAGTCTAAGTGAGTACATTGCCTTCTTGAAGCCTCCCCAGGTGAAGGACTTGTACCGCCGTGGCACTCCTGATGTTACCGTCTCCCGGAGAGGCGAGATCCTTGCGTGAAGTGGCGGCGCACCGAAGTAGATCACAGAAAGCCTCGAGCAGTAGGAGTTTGCCATTGCTCTGTGCTTGACACTGACCAACCTCCCATTCGTCATAGCCTGGAGGACATCCCCTACAATGACATAGAATGCTTTGGGTTCGGGCGGCGCGGGGACCCAGACTTCGCCCTCTGGCGAGGACACGACGAACTGCAAACCGGGGACGTCGTTGGATCGGAGGACGGTGAGGATTTGAGGGTCAGAATGCTCCCCGAAACCGACCCGACCACCGGCCCTGTCCTTGCCATTGCTGTTGCTGCTGCAGAGTGGGTAGTAATTCAGTCTTAGCAGCGAGTCATTCTCATTGTCCCTTATCAAACTGCTTATAGCTTCTTTGTTCTCCAGGCCTAGTTCTTCTCCGAGCATGTCCAGGATCTTGCATGTCAGGTTCCTTATTGCCTCACCATACTCGTTCACCACAGAGCTGCACGATTGCGATGCACATAGACCCATTACAGCATGAAAATTTTCGGGAAATTTTGAACAAGATCCGATGTTTCGGGATTCCGACAAGGCGAAAAACGTGAGACAAATCTCTAGTTGTTTTCAACGACTTTACACGATACGTCGGTCGGCGATTCGACCGTTCGTTTTCAGAACTGGGATTGATGCGATTCCCCAAATCATTCTAACAGTTAAAATCACGGACTAAATTGCAGCTATGTTCTATTTGAAAAAAACTTGAGAAATTAATTATGTGATAAAAAAATTTATATACAACTATTTACACATTATTATGTCATTTATTCGAGTTGACAGAAGTGAAACAGGAAGCAGGAAGCTGACCTGAATCTGGTCGGGTTCCTCCTACAAATGGTTCTAGCTCGTTGCGAGACGGCGGCCGGATTTGTGTGAAGGAGAAGGTACTCCAGCTCGCCTGTGTCGCCTTTGAGACCGATGTTCCGAACGCCGTAGCCAAGCGGGTTCGGCGGCCCGGCCAGCTGCTTCTCATGCCCCGCCATGGCAAAGAACTCCGTTGCCGCCGCCTCCATGTCAACTACAACATTCTCCGGGACGCCATGGTTGACCACCTTGAAGAAACCGAACTCCTCGCAGGCGAGAAGAACAAGCTTTGACACTCGTTCCCGCCGCCACGATAGGTCCACCACCGGCACGTCAAGCTCGAGGACTCTCTCGACGGCGGGTGCCGGCGAAAATGAAGCCACCACCATATTGCAATATGCAGCTGTACGTTGAAGGAGATAGTGAGATAGGAAAAGAGTAATAGCAAAGCAGTGAGTATATATAAAGAGAGATGGTTGGTTTGCTTTGTAGATTTCATATGATTTTGTATAGTTTCGGTTGTTTATATGTGTTTGGGATGAGGAGGTAAAGGATTGGATTGGCTATTTTTCCTCTTTTTTTTTTTTTTTTTTTTCGGTTTGTCCAATCTGGTTGGATTTTGGCGGGTTAATTTGGAGAGCACGAGGTGGAACCACACCAATTAGAGCTGGCTCATAACGACTTGATTGGTGTCATGTTGTCCTGCAGGCCGAAGGCATCTCTTGATTCCTCTCTTTTTCTTCTTCTTCTTCTTTTTTTTTTTTTTTTTTTTTGATTTGATTTTTTTTTATTATTATTAATTTGGATTATGTTTTGAGTTAATTGTGGAGAGCAAGTCAGAACAACGGAGACATACTCGTTGCCGTGCAGCATGGCACCGTGCCACTCAAATCCCGTCAATTCCTCGGTTGAACCAATTTTACAACTACGTCCTATTCATTCTAAATATTTTCTACGGCCAGAGATTTAATTATTGTCTTGATAATATTTTTGTTTTATGTTATTTTCAAAATCAAATGAAGTATCAGTCAAATAATAATGCTAGTATTGTACTCTTGTTCAAGGATAAGTTTATCTAACTTTCTTTTTTTTTTTTTTATACACCAACCAATGTAGTGATAAAAAAAAAAAAAACATGTTATATGCAAAATATATTTCACAAATAGTACTTATATATATACATGCATAAATAGTCATTTTTGTAAGGATGTAGATGCAAAATTGTCCTTCTAAATCACATAATTAGTATTATCATGTTTGATGGGGCACAGAAAGGTGGGAATTATGCCTAACCACTTCCAAATCACATGTCCTAAGGAGACACAAAAGCGGGGTTTATCCTCTAACTACCAATTTAGCTCCTAATATATGGAATTAAGCCTTCTAATTGCTCCACGTGGCAGCGCCGCGGAGCCCTCGGGAGTCGCAATCCGATTAATTATATGCACAGGCGCGCATTGCATCGCGGATTAGGCATCAATCCGGGGGAAGATTGGTACAAAGCAACGGAATTCTTAATTAATTAATTAATTAATTAATAGCATGTCGTCTTGGTTAGCATTTGATTCTCCGACAAGATAATTTGACTGACTAACAAGTCTCCTCCTATTTAATTATGTAAAACTTTAAAATATTAATTTTTTTAAAAATTAATTAAATTTAAAATTTTAGAACGTAATGTTAGGTGAAATCTATAATCAAACAACATATAAAATTTATAAATTTGATAAATGCAAAAAATATAAAATTATAAAATTATATTTTTAATAAAATAAACATACTAATAATGAACTGATTTGATTGTTAGATAATTATTTAAAATAATGATCGTGTTCCGAGGCTTTTAAAACGTTAAAAATAGACGGCAACAAAGTCCAAATCATAAGTTTGCACGGGCTGTTGAGTGATTAAAGAATTAACGTCGTAGAATTAGGGACACATTGCACGTGCACGTCAACATTACATCGGATTACGTACTAATTGTATAATTAGTAGCCTAATTATTTAATATCTTAAAATGCGTGAAGGAGGATTTGGATCGCCGACTAACGAAATATGCGTAATCAATGACTGATGCGACGATATTGTCATTAAACAAATCATTAGGCCACATGATACCTCGTCACGGTGCTGTTTCGAATGTGAACCCTAATCACATTCAAATTTGAAAACACCGTACGAATTAATTATCCTTTTCTAAAATGTTAATTTATAAGGGGGTCAGATGTAAATTTAGTTAAATTATCAAGCGGATCGGATCGGAATCATCCCGAAACCCGACCCGAAATTCTCCCGTCGCCGAGAGATGAATCGCCGATCCCCCATCGGCATCCCCGCTGCCCCCAATCCCTTGGCCCTCTCCACCTCGCCGGATGAGAAACCCTCGCCGACGGCGTGGGAGGATAATGCAGCATTATCGCTGTGGGAGGAGTGGAGGTGATAGGCGCCGACGAGGCTTTATTGGCTCCTGGTACGAGGCTCCCGTGGTCCGCGTCATGACCAATCGCCACCGCTACTCCATCGTCTGTGACTCCCTCCTCCACGACACCGCCGCCTCCCGCGCGTATCCGCCCCCGCCCCTGTCCCCGCTCGCCGCTGTTGGAGCCGTAATGTTCAAGGTCGGACTCCCCGTCGATACTCTCTATATGATGGATGGTGGGCCGGGGTCGTTGTTAGGGTTCCGGATGGCGGAATGGATGGAGGGTAAGTATGCAGTGAAGTACCCGATCACGGGGGAGACGGTGGAGTTCCGAGCGGCGGAGCCGAGGGCCCAGCTCCGGTAGGAAAATCGAAAATGGCCCCAGAATCACAAGTGATTTTCGTAGCTTTGATTTTGGTAATTTATGTGCATAATTTCTTGATTAATTCTTACATCATTAGAGTTGCTTTTGATTGATATGTTGTTTATGCAGTTGGTACTTACTCCAGATTGAAGCATGCAATGAACAAGTCTATGATTATTCTCTTTCTATTTGAGTTGCTTTATCAATTTCCCCAGTGGGAAGTGCACTTTCCAGCAATCATAACTCAAAAACACAACCAATTTGTGCCGCACTTTCCATTAATAATGATATATTGTTTCCGGACGAGCTTACCGAATTGCTGAACTTTAATGGAACCAAGTCTGATGAACTCGAGAAACCGTTGAAGGATCACAGAAGTGTTTATGATAGCAGGACTTTTTTTTCAGATTCAGAATTAGAGCGCAGACACACAAATGAAACAATATCACATGACCAGGAGGAGTTCGCCTGAACCCTCCGAGAAATTGAAGGCAGCAATTCCTGAATTGGTTGATGTTTATGAGGTAGGAGTGGAGCGCATCACACCAATCAGCACAAAAAATCCTGAGGTCTTCAGTAAATCTCACTCTGCAGTAGTCCGCTACCATTTTTAATAGCCCTTCTATGGAAGATACCGGCGAACCAGGATAAATTGAAGAAAGCTTCCTCTGATGCTTCTCGGCAGACTCCCAACAGTGAAGCCCAAAAAAGTATTATTGGGATCCATTAGCACAAAGGGTTTCAACTCTACTGTATGATTCTCCAGAAAAAACTTGCTTCCTATAGGACTGAAAGATATGGAAGCCAGTCGGAAAGCCACCAGAAAATAAAGGACAGGGCGTAAGGATGAGACTAGCTTGTAGTGTTCATGTGGTGAAGGTTGAACTTGGGCACTAGATCCTCACTGCTCATATGTTAAACATGGCACAAATGGTGCTTTCAACAGTGTTGGTGGGGAATCTAAAACTGCACCTCCATCTGCCATAGAGTTTTGGTGGAAGAAAAAAGCACGTTTCTGAGTGCCAACAATAGAATGGAAACTGATCACTCGTCAATGTGCGTTTTTTATCTCTTTCTTCATTCAAATGTTTGTCTATTTGTTTGCATGCTCTGATTTATATTATCTATGCTCTGAGACAGATGAGAGGAGCTGAAAGATATAACAAAAGTTCCTGCAGAAGAGTTTTGATTGCTGAAACAAGTTCACCATCAGAAGATAACTAACTGCACAAAGTTAACAGAGGGTTCTGAAGAACCACCCAGTGGTGATGGTCCAATTATTTGTTCTGATAATGGGCATGACAAATGAGGCGGATAGGCTATCAGGTAGAAACACTTACTCAGGTGAGACCTTTGTAAAGAGATTGACTGCTATAACAAATGTTTGTGGCATATAAAATGGTGATGACCTGGATCTGCTTTATACTTTCTGCAGGTGATCCACATCAAGGTAATGGTACGATAATTTGTCCTCCTAATGAACATGACAAGAACGAGGTGGAGAAGTTATCTGATCAGGTCCATCCTACAATAGAAACATAATTGATCATTATGTTTATCGTGACGGTAAGTTTGTGGTAAAATTTTCCAGATATATGAAAATTTTTCCTGAAGATGATTTTTTTTTTTTTTTTTTTTTTTTGGTTGTGGTAGTCAAACCAAAAAAACACTTCGGCAGGTATCTTGTACGCAAAAAAGTACCAAGTGTCTTTGAGATTCGTGCTTTATTCGGCATAACTCAGGTTCGCCATCTGTCCAAATGCCTGGCGGCCATTGTGTTTTCCTTTTCGCCCAAACTGCTCATGGGAGTCTGAGGACTCGCCCAACCCCAGCGAGCACCAAAACCCTAGATCCAATGCTCCAGCATTCACCATCGACGCTGCATCCGCCTCCATTCTCGCTGCCGGAGGCGGTCGAGGTGAGTGGCGAAGGCGACGACGGCTTCGCCGGCTCCTGGTACGAGGCTCGCGTCGTCCGCTCCATGATCAAGCGCCGCTGCTACTTCATCGTCTACGAAACCCTCCTCGACGACGTCAATGCCTCCCTCCCGCTCCGCGAGGTCGTCGGCGCCGGCCGCCTCCGCCCCCGACCTCCGCTCCCTGCCGCTGGGGATCGGGAGTTCGTGGTCGGCTGCGCCGTCGACGCTGCGTACAATGATGGGTGGTGGTCTGGGGTTGTTATCAGTGTTCCCGGTGAGGGAGAGAAGCCAGGGAGGTATGGCGTGAAGTTCGCCTACACGGATGAGGTGATGGAGTTCAGAGCTGAGGAGCTCAGGCCCCAGCTCCGTTGGGTGGATGGGGAATGGCTCCCAGTTAAGCCGCAGGTACCGCTTTTTCACTCAGAAAAAATTTTAAAAAAAACTATCGCTTTTGGATCATGTCTCAGATTGTCTCTTTTGCTTCTGATCTAGTTATCTTAAGGCTTTGTATTGTGTGATTTCTCTATTTTTGTTCTGGTTTCTTGTCAATGCTTCGCAGATTCTGGGTAGTTGTACGATGCACACTGTTTCCATCGCCTGTTCTCTTTCTCTTCATAAGATCATCAAGTATGATGTGATATCTTCAAAATGATTTGTAGTACGGCATTTTTTATTGTTGTTCCAAGTTCATGGTGTGATTTGTTTTACACTTCTGTATTTCTAATTCTTACGGTCACTCCTTTTTTGCTTCCTGTCTTTCAGTTGTTTATTCCTTTTCGTGGGACATTTTTAATCTGTATTATTATTATTATTATTATTATTATTATTATCATATAGTTTGCAATTAACGCATTCATTTCTTCACAATAGAAGCATGTGATTAACATAGCTATGATTATCTTCTTGCTGGTTTTGTGGAATATAAAATTTACACTGAAGAATGCAATAAATAGGATTAATTTTGTCTTCTTTCTTGGGACACAACATACTGGCTTGCAAAGTGAACCTTTACTCATTTTGCTTATTTTTTTTCTTTTTAATGAAGTTGGAAACTAACTCAAGCATGCTATCCATTGGTGTTGGGACAAGCTTGGCATACCCTTCTTATTCAACTCATCTAATTACTTTCAAGACAGAAGAGTATTTCGCAACAGCTATGTTGCAATAACTGTTCGTCTCATATTCTGAATTAATGAGGACTCTGTGTTTCAGGATGAGTATACCAAATGGAAGAACCTTAGCAAAAGCAATTCTGATGACCCAGAGGAAGCATCAGACAATGGCAATAGCGCTGATGATAACAGGAACCCTGTTTCAAGTATGACAATATGTTTAGATAAAGATAAGGATCAATTATGTGACAGAAATCTGAAGAGGAAGCCCACAAGGAATTTAACATTAGAAAACCAGCTGGAGTCATGTTATTCTGGGAAAAAGATGAATGCCGATATTCAAATTCCTGAGGCAGATACTACCACCAAAGCGTCTCCTTGTCTGGATATACAAAAGGTTTTCACTGGATCTCGCTCCACAGTGATCAATAAATGTCAGAACAGCCTTCTTATGGAACACAATTTGGTGAACTGTGATACATTGAAAGAAGCATCATCAAAGGCTTTCTCAGGAGCACTAGATCTTCTCTTCTCATCAGTTAGCCATGGTACTACTGATACTCTTGAGGCTGGTGGTGGGGAATCAGGAATTATATCAAACTCTGTGAGCAGCTATGTTAGAAGAAAGAAGTGTATTGCAAACCACCAACAATTGAGAGGCGATAACTCTCCTAGAAATGTGCGTCTTTGATCTCTTGCTTCATTCTTATTATTGTGTGAGTAAATACATCGTGAAATTTGTGTTTTTTTTGGTGTTGAGACAGATGAGTGGAGGAGAAGAAAGAACCAAAAGGGTTGTTCACCCTCGAATAAGTTTGATTGCTGAAACAAGTTTATCACAAGGTAACTAATCAGGACAAATTTAATTTCATATATTGCTAGAATTACCTACTTCTTTGGATGATTTCTGTTGATGAATTCAATGTGTAATTCAAACAATGGAAACTTGGAATTATAGTTTTTTTCGCAGCACTACTTTTATGAACTTCCTTTAGAGTGAAGAGAAGAGTCAGAAAATTTAGTTACAGAAGGGAAAGGTTAACACCCATTTGGTAGGGTGTTATTCATGCATTTCAGATGATAGTTGATTGTTTTAAATTGATGTGGCTGATGGACTGGTAATTCCCAGTGTTTACTCACCGAAATCAGGTCCAAGATTAGGATTTAGGGACTCCTGGCCAAGGCTTGTCTGGCATATTGAAAATGAATAGGAGATGCAACATTGGTTCTTGTGCATGTTTAGGAGATGCACCTCGAGAAGACCTCTTTATGGTCCGTCTTTTCATTCCTTAAGCAATTTGATGATATGTAGGTCGATGTGCTACCAGATAAGGCCATTTTAAGATTCTATGAATAGATGCAAAACCTCTATGTGTTGACAATTTTATACCAATTACAGAATGTTTGTGGCATTTGAAACATAGGTTCTAACTTTATTTGTATTTCTTTTTTCGCGCAGGAGATCTACTTCAAGATAGCAGTTCAATGGTTTGTCATTCTGGACATAGCAAAAATGCAGCAGATAAGCTCTCAGGTCAGGCCATCTTATGAGCCTATCACATTTACAGAAGCTAAACGTGTTGACCGTTGATTTCCAGTAGCAGAATTAGCATGACATTTAAAACATGGGTTCTAACTTTGATTTGTATTTTCTACTTTCTGATGCAGAAGATCTACCTCAAGATAACAGTTCAATTGCTTGTCTTGCTGAAGATGACAAAGATGTGGTGGATAAGCTTGCAAGTCAGCCCCTTTTTACAGTAGAGATAGAAACTCAAGGTGAGAGCTGTTCTGAAGCAAATGAAGTTTCCCCAGATGTGAGGTCCCACCCTTGTGTAGAGCATAATGTGAGGAGCAGATGGGTACAAGATCATATCCAGCATCCGGGTTTAGGATGTGATGTTGTAAAGGAGGTCTCACATCAGAATGCAAAGACAGGGGCTGATCTTTCTGATAATTCTCCATTTCCTTTTGCCAAATGTAGTCCACTATGGGAATCGATTGGGTCAATGTGGGGGTGCTCCAAAATGCCACAGAAACCACATTTTCGTCCCTTGGAGCAACAATTTATGGACCTTCGTGAAGGCATGGCTATCGGCCTGGTGGCAGCCTACCATTGTTTGGTGGATAGCATCAAGAAGTTAAGGATATCTGATTCACAGGACATGTTCAGTGGGAAGCTGAAGGCTCTTTCTCTATTGGAAGAACACGGGTTTTATGTTCAACATTTGCGATCTCAGCTGGAGGAGCTGCTCAAGATAAAACTCGATATAGAGCTACTTCAAAAGGAGAAGACTTCCATAGAGCAGATGGTTGTGGATAAACAAAATGTGAAAGCTCAATTACACTCATACATGGGAATGATAGAGCAAGCTTTTGTCAAGACAGAACAAACAATCAAAGACATGGAGCAAACTCTCAACGAAAGAAAGCTAGCTCTCGGCCAGCTCTGCGAAAAAAATTCTTCCATCAGAGAACAAATGCAAAATAATGACTCTGAGATTGACAAGTTGCAAGGCGATGCAAGGCGAATTGAGGAAGCTTTATTATCAGCTGATCAGACCTTCAAGAAGGCCTTGTGTCTTGAGTAATGGATCTTTGTTAACTGAAAGGTTGGAAGCAAATCTCTTTAACTCCTTGTGCCTTTCTACTATTTCTTTTCATGCTAAGGTGCATCAGTTACTATGTTTAAAGTGTAAAACTCTGTTGTATGTAGCCCCGTGATAAGAACTGGTTAAAAGCTAGTCTGAAGTAGACAACAAACTGGCTGTGATGTTGGCAAATCCAGAAGCATATACTAATGCTGCAAACTGAAGCTAGTTTATATGGATCATCTGTTCTCTTAATTGTCAGTTTTTGTATCTTGTGTTTTCTTTTTTAAAGTTTCTTGAAATGTCAAATTTTGTTTTATTAAGTACCCGATTGTATGGCAATCTAATGCCATGCTAGCACCATCCATCAAGGGTATTTTGGTAAATTTACTGTACGAGAATTGGGACTTTTGTTGGGGTCTCAGTATCCAGGTTCCCTTCTAGCTGCAGTCTGGAGCTTCTCTGTCAGTAAAAATAAAAATTCTGACCGGTTCCTTTTTCCTTTTCTTCCTCATCATCTTCTTCTCTTCTGATGAGATGAGCTAATCTCTCTCATTCTATGATCTTTCTCCAGTCTGTTTCCAAAATGGATGGCAATTTTCCTTGAGGAGTTTTATTCTTGTTGATATCCTGTCGCATTTGGCGAATTTGTTGATCTTGCCGTTTGTTATTGAATGCTGCAAAAATCCTCATCATCAATACCCCAGTTAGATTCTTGAATGGGTCCCCATGCAATGAATATAATAATTTTGATTGATATATATATACGGAATACATATTAGATTTTGTAGTTGTTTCATTTACTTCTGAATGGAATCCTAAATGATGAAGGCAAAAGTGTTTTCTGACCTCAGTGGATGAATTCCTTGGAATGTGGAACATGGATCATAATTGTAGTTTATTTGCTAGTAAATTGGTGCATTAGACAATCAAAAAGTAATATTATTTTCAACTACTTTTCTGACTCTCGACAATCAAGTAAACTTTTAGTTTATAGTTAAAACAAGAGAGGGTAATTAGCGTGTCGTGTAACTATTATTGACTAGTGAGTTAGTCATGATTATTAGGTTAACCAGCATTTCAAATATTTGGGTGTGATCAGTATTTAAATATATTATCTTCAAATAAATATGCATTGAAATAAAAAGAAAAAGAAAATTTTAATTAGGAAGATAATTAAATAAATAAAGAGGCTTAGTGTGACTAACGGTACGATAATGTCGCATATAGCATCAATCCAAACGGGGCTCAGGATTTTAACCTTGGAATCGTTTGTTAAAAGCCCCAGCAAACGCAATCGAAACAAAAAGAAAAAGTTTTTTAAAGAAACGTAACATGGAATCAAATTAAGAGTTTTTTAGTGATTTTAAAACAAAAACGTCTTCTTAGTATCGATTACTGCATGCACCGGCCTACCCATTTGAACGCAGATGCTACTGTCCAACCGGACAATGCCACGTGGCTACGCAAACATATGCCTCTTGAGTCCGTGTCAGTGGCGCCGGAAATAGAACAATTGCCCCTCTTCCTTCGTCTTTTTTTAGTCCCGCCTTCCTCCTCCTTCGGGACTCCATCTCCTGCAAACCCTCGCTGGCGGCCGCAGGACAGACCCAGCCCCTCCTCTTCTCGCTCCTCCGGCGTCGCGCAGTCCGATCGGCTCTCTCCTAGACGTATCGTGCTGCTGATCCGGATCAGATCGCGCAGGAGGCCATGGATCTGCTCCCCCGGTTGGTTTCCTTCCAGGTAGTTCGTACATCTTTCTCCTTTTTGATGGCTTTGGGGTTGGGTTTTGGGAGCTTGGGGTTGAGAGAGGTGCCGGGTTGCGAGGATTTGTGGTTCTTGTTTGCTTTATCTGTTTTTTAGGGTTTTGCGGTTCTTGCCCTGGAGGAAGTCGAGACAATTGAAACGTATTCTTGATGAAGTTGAAAGCATTTGAATCTTGCGTTAGGGTTTAAATGTCGGTTTCTCCTCGTCTCGCTCCTCCCGTGTCCCGCAGTCCCTGTTGCTGATCCGGAGCATATCTCGCAGGAGGCCATGGATCTGCTCCCCCAATTGGTTTCCTTTCAGGTACTTCGTACATCTTTCTCCTTTTTGATGGCTTTGACGTTGGGTTTTGGGAGCTTGGGGTTGAGAGAGGTGCTGGGTTGCGAGGGTTTGTGGTTCTTGTTTGCTTTATTAGTTTTTTAGGGTTTTGTGGTTCTTGCTGCGGGGGAAGTGGAGACAATTGAAACTTGTTCTTGATGAAGTTGAAACCATATGAATCTCGCGTTAGGGTTTAAACGTCGGTTTCTTTTCGTTGGAATAAGACAGTCGCTCCGGGTGGTTTTCTGTTTTCATTTTCTTTTGATTTTGTAACTGCTATAGAAATCCTCATTTAAAACCTTTATCTGATTATTGAACAGAAAACCATCCAATGTATATGATGTTTTACAGTGAATTGCCTGTAATGGATCATAGTTGAATTCTGTTCGAGTTAATGCTGTTTCTGAAAGAGTTGATACCAGTTGATATTGTGTTAGGATTTATATTTTGGTTTCTTTTATTTGAAATCTCTGGCTATTATGATAGTTGTTCTGGAATCTGGAAGTTTGCAAAAAGCTATCAAAATCTACTGCGATGGGGTTGAAAAAACTGAGACAGAAGAAGTCTCTCTCTTTTTTCAACCCTATGATAGAGGATTTTGATCGGTTTTTGCAAACCTCCATATTCCATAAACATTCACACATGTGAAAGAAATTCATCCATCTCAGCGGTCATGTATCTCTACCAAAACATGAAACACAAACCTCAAAAGAAGATCATGTACTGCCCAACATCTATTTCTACCAAAAACCAACACTCAAAATCAAGAAAGGAAAAAAAGATCCTGGACTATCAGTTATGTTTGTGTGTTTCTATCAAGCCCGAGAAAGACCCAATAGAAAGATCATGCGTTGCTCATCATCTCTTTGTACCAAAAACCAACACCCACATACTGTCCATTTATTCAGAAACAATAAAAAATTGTGGTTTAGGAAATGCAGGTTGACATGCATATGGAACAAAAAAAAGAAGTGAACAAATTCAATCAGAATGGTGAAGTATGATAGATAACAAAAATATAAAAGATACCTTCTGCAGGGCACCCCAGATGGTCTGAAAGTAGATTCCACCGTCCATAAATCATCATCATGTCTTTCTAGGGTTCTTTGCAAAAGGTCTCTTTTACATTTTTGCTACTCTATCATACTTCATCATTCTGACTAAATTTTTTCGCTTCTGTATTTGGTTCATATGCATGCCATTCTATATTTCTGATTGAATTTTTCACTTCTGTATTTGTTTCATATGCAATGCATGTCATCATATATTTCCTAAAACACGATTTATATCTTTTCTGAATAAATGATGGACAGTAAATGATTCTTCTGGGGTTGCTGTTGTTTTGGGGTATGATCCATTTGGATAATGTCATATCTTCTTTTTGGTTCTTTCTTGGGTTTGATAAAAAATATACAATTGATTGCACAGGATCCTTTTTTATTTTTTGTGGTTTTAGGTGTTGGTTTTTGGTAGAAATAGATGATAGTGCATGATCTTCTTTTTTGGGTTTTGGATTTTGTATTTTTTGTAGAAATGCATGTCTGCTGAGATGGGTGAATTTCTTCGGATTTTGATAGTGTTTCTGGAATCCGGAGGTTTGCAAGATCAATAACAGAAGTTCAGAATGAGAATGATGATGAGCTGAGGAGGGAGGAATCTATTTTTGGGGGCTCCAGGGTGGTTTGTAGAAGGTATCTTTCGTTCCTTGGCATTCTAATTGAATTTTTCTGTTCTGTATGTTTCATATATGCAACCTATTTTCCTAATCCACAATTTTATCTTGTTTCTGAATTTTATCAAATGTATAAAGTCATGGACCTCATGGAAGAGCATGTGTTAGTTGTAAAATGCATTCAATTGTGTATAACTCTATCATAGCAACAGTTCCTTACTAAAATTTCATGTAATATTTGAAAGCTGAAGGTCTTCTTTAGTCAGAAATGGTGCAATAAGTTCATTTCAATCTTTAGTATTAGGCCCAGAGAATATGGTTTGAAGTTCATAATCTGAATTTTCAGCAATTCCATTTGACTCTTATGGTTGCAATTTTTAAATGAGTGAATTAGTACTGAGATATACACTGATCATTTTGCTCCTACAGTAAGGGCACATTAGGCAATTATTTTCTTTTGACATAGTATTAGGTTAATTATTGCATAATAATAATAATCAGGTTATCAGGCTAAGTTATGCATGTGAGTACTTGATACACAAGGGTTTATGGTCCATATTCTGATAGTGTTGTCTAAAATAGGGTTTTGAAACATCTTATGCTTATCTCAAGTATCTTTCCAAAATTTCTTGTGAATGGTAAATCTCGCAATTGGAGTGCATAGGTAGGATTCGGATTGGAGCAAATCCTTAGTATTACACTAATGGAGTAATCCGAACTCAACCTGTTTTATTAAACGGGTCAAATTTTAAATTGGAATTGGACTCAATTTTTAAATGGATCACTCAGGCTTGATCCAAATATGACCCTTTTATTAAAGAGGTCAAGTTTGGGTCATGATCCAACCCAATCTAAATTAATTTGCTTAATTAAACCGCTCATAATTTGACCTAACCCGAGTCGATTCGACATGTTTAACTAATATTTATAATTTTAATATATTTCAAACAATTAAAATAACAAAATTATTAAAAGTCAATTGTAACAATAAAATATTTAATTTACAAACAATAAATTTAAAATTTTACCAAAAAATATTAAAAATAAAATATTAAATAATTTTAATTGGGTTAATTTGTAAATGGATTGATATGATCCAATGGGTCTTATTTGTGACTTGATTAGACAAACGGGTCAATCGGATCATAAACATACTATATGGGTCGATCCGATTATAATCTGAATTTTTTTCAGATCATAATGAGATCAACCTGATTATAATAATCCAAATTCATTTAATTCAAATTGGGTTTAGGTCAGGTCATCGGTCTAGTGAAGGGGAGTTTGGTTTGTGCAGTTTTGGATTCTGTGGAGAAGGGCCTTATGGAGATTTGATGGCATGAAAGAACTGTAATGATCTAGATCCATTACTCAATTCCAAGCAAGATTCCACATGTTTTTATAATTTTTTTCATAACCAAGATATTTATTTTTTTAGACAAGTCAATCCTAATTTTATTAATGCCTCCTTGGCTTATTAGGATTGCATATAATTCTCATCAAACCGAGGAGATTGGTGGGACAATCTTTCCACAAGTTCGTTCAGTGTGCAGAAGGTAACAACATGTGCGGTGTATAATGTAAGCTTAAAATACTTTTTTATCCTTGTGCAGTCAGTTCTATGCTGTAACTTAATTGGGAACTTGCTTTCATTTTTGAAGTTAAAATTTGTAGGACCAGGGTGGTTTGCAGAAGGTTCGTTTGAGTAAAATCACAATATAAAAAATGGTTTTTTCAAGAACCTACATTTGTTCCAAGGAAACCAGCAAAAACTATGGGCTGTTGATGGGCTACAATTGGGACGGAATATGGGCCCTTGATGGATCCAAAAAGTCTTGTTGAGCCTACGGATGTTGGGTAATAGTGTGGGTCATACTCGGCCGGCAGGAGGCACTGGGTGCAACATGGGCCTTAAATAGGCTTGGCTGGTTGAAGGGCTGTCACCAGGCCGAAATATGAGGCTTAATGTTTGCTGGTTTTCTATAAAATCTTCAAATATTAAAATCTCAACAATCTAAACTATGAACATAAAACGCTTTTTTAACCTATCATTACTCAAGCAGAAAATAAAAAATCCAAAAAAGGAAAAAACAAAAACAAGAAACAAGCCTGTGCTAGGAGTTAGTAAATTGATTTACCACATCTTTTAGAACCGAAACCGAATTTTAATTTTTAATCTAAATCGATTTTAAAACCGGTGCATCAATTTTTAAAATTATTTTATTTTTCATTAAAATTTAATTTTAAATACAAATTATTTTATTCATTATAATTCTATAAAAATATAATTTTAAATATATAATATACATATAACATATTATATTTTTTTAATAATCGGTATAATTTTGATATATCAGTTTTTAACAAAATATAAAACTGAAATTGAAATCAGATTTCCCATTCTATTAAAATTAAAAATTAAAATCATATTAAGTACCTATTTTCCGATACGATTATGAACCGGTACAACTCGGCATATATCAATTTTTCAATTTTTTTGCTCACTCCTAACTTGTGCATGCAAACGGTCTCCGTTTTGACTCTGCCCGATCTAAGCTTACATTTACTAACGGTGAGTTGGTTCTGGGAGATTTTTCTAAGATAAGCAGTTTTAAAACCTTGCTTATAGCTTTACAAGATGAATGCCAACAAGAATGCGACTACCAGAACTAGAGAAAAAATGAAACAATGTGCTTTCTCACCAGGAAAATGAAACGATGTGCTTTCTCACCAGGCTCATTATTCCTTGAACTACAGTGTCTCTGAAGCAGCCATTCAGGTCGTGAATGCTCTGGACAGGCATATCAATTTTGCAACTCCACCCTAAATGCAAAGATTATCAGTTTCAACCAGCACAATGCTCAAGGGTTACCAGTGAGATACTGCTCTAAAATCTTGTGCTTCTGCTTTGGTGCTATGACCTAAGTTCAACAAAGCCTCGATGTCAGCAATCTCTTTAGGCATTGATCCAGTCAGAACCTGGTGGCATCATCAATTAGAAAAGGGTAAAATACTTCACATGGTAAATTAACAGATAGGCCTAAATGATGATCTAGTGCCCAAAAAGAGCAGGGCATGGTAAAGAGCAATATAATGCCTCGTGCCCAGTTTCCGTTTTAAGGACTTCATCCTCTATTCTTATGCCAACACCCTGATAAGGACTGCATTAACAATCACTTTATTGGTCATGCATCAAATCTCAGCTAAACGAACAAACAGAGCCCAGCAGTTTAGCTTCCAAAACAGCCCTCCAGTGCATTATAGGAGGGAGGGATGTAGACTCCAGGCTCAATTGTTATTACCTGGCAATGAAGGTTTATAAGCCAATATTAATAGAATATTTTTTAAAGGGATGGAATGTTCCAGATGAGCAAGAGTTTAACATAGGAGAACTCAGCACCCACACATACTGAGCTGAGAGATGCTCTATTGTGAGGTGCGAAACACCAGAAGCAAATGCCACTTTTTGAAAAGCAGTACTAGGCTGAGGCATTGAACATTAGAATGATGCCAGCAACAAAGAACACATCAACTGATGCAAGAGATGGTGGAAGTTACAACTGGAACCCTTTTTACTTTCTTGAACACATCAAAGATTAAGCATCTCATCATACATCCAATTGGTAATTATCTAAAGATATCTCATGCAACTTAAGGAATGAATATTTCATATTAGCATGTTCTAAGTTTCCCACTCATCAGTTGTAGCAATGCAGTTTAGGGGTTACACCTGATTCTGCTTAAAGCATACATCATGTATTTAGTTGTATACAGCTAACAGTTTTGGAATTTATTAGTAGGCACTCTAAATGCCATTTTCATTATGATATTCCAAGTTCAACCACTTTTCCTAGAATACATACAGTGTTACAGTACTAGTTTTCCAGTGTGTCCTTGTATCAGATAAACTTGAGGTTTTCCTCAAGATTTTCAGGATCTTTAAGAAACCACTATACCAACATTAGACAACATAAATTTATAATTAATAGAACCAGTATCAAGACGGGAGTTGAGTCACTTACAACATCTGGTCGCAAAAGATAGTTATTACTGATCAAAGCTGAATCATGAATATCCATCCCAAATAATGACCTGCAACGATATAAAGATGATAATGACTTGTAACATGTACCTTGTGTGTAGTGTGTGACAGGGACCAAAAGGATGTCAATTTTTGACTTAAGCAGTTATTACCAGTTGCTAATTGGAGGAGCATAAAACAGAAAAGCTATGGGGCATCACAGATAAACAGCTGATACCAATACCTATTGAAGTTGGATTCAGCTCATGGTAAGAATCACTGCTCCCACTTTTGAGAATTCCCATCTTTACAAGTCCTCTAACATTTGAACCTGTGACAAACACATCTCAAAGTTGTAAATGGCTTGTGAAATCTTTACATGTTAGTATTTTATTTTCATCTTAAGCATGTTAAAAAAGAGAGCCTTGTGGTGCAATCAATATTTAGGGTAAAAGGTCAAACAAACTCTAGGATATTTTAAGTTGAACTTTCGACTTTGGTGGTAGAGCTTTATTTACATCTTAGTTCAACATGGCCATGCCAAATGATGATGTCAGAAGTTGCACAATTGATAGTACAATGCACCTCCATGACAACATGAACCACAAGACAATTCCAAGTCTTGGGTATGTCTGAGGTAATACAAGAAATCTTCCTTCTGAGTTAAAAAATCATTTGAACTCGAGTTTTAAAAAATACCAAAACCCAAGAAACGATAACACCAATTATCATGCATCAACAGAAAATCATACTTTAAATTTTATATGATCTTTTACCATACCAAATAATTATGTATTTCCTGCAGGCTCACACCTGGTTTACAGAGCTTCACATATTCTTTGTTGGTCTCCAAGATGAGATCATACAATCTCTCCTGAAAATTAGTCACAGAACAAAATGTTAGTACCATAGCAACTTCTTGTTCAATCTGAGTTCATTGTAAGAACTAAATCAAAATAAAATGTAATGTAATGCTACCAGAAATGAAAAGGTAATGACAAGAAACCAAAAATGGCTTTAGGCCAGTAAGAGCCAGCAGATTATCATAGCAGCAGATCTTATATTTTAAAAAACAATAATGAACTCATTAAAATAAGGAGGGCGCAACATAAAATTCAGCAACTTAAGAGTTGCACGAAGGTTTATTCAAGTCCAACATAGAACAACTTAAATCCATGAAAATGTAAACCAACTGAATAAAACAAAAGGTATACCAATGCTCACTGGTAACCATAGATAGATTAACAATAAATGACAAATCTTCACTTAGTCACTGCAGTTGGTATTGCTTTACATTCTCAGTCTCAGCCAAGTCACAGAACAAAAGCGTTTCTTGTAAACCATAATTAGGGGAGCAGTTATTTTGTCACCCAGCAGGGTCAAGTTCCTTTCCTGTGAGCTACATGAGAGACCATCCAATGTAGTTAATTATTGAACTATGCAGACTGATGCAAACCATTGCACCTATTGATTCCAGGCAGACTAATTTAAGCATGCACTATAACTACATGATTACATGGCACTAGAAAGCCCAGTATGACTAATTTCAATTGGTGAAAAGCAAGAAAAACATAGCAGTAACAAGAAAATATCTGGAATCCAATTTATTTGAGTAATTCAATTTCCCCTCCTAACTAGAGCAGAAGCAAAAGTTACTACTATGCTTTACAAATTTAGGATCTAGCACTGACCATTCAAATCACAGATTAGTAGTGAAACATGGCATGTTGCAATACAAAAAAAAAAAAGAATTACATAGAAATAAGAATCACAAGCACAAACAGATGCTGAGGAACTTAGTTAAAAAATAGACTGTGCTTTTGTCCGACAGATAAATTCCCAAACTAGTCTGAGCCATTCCTACCTGAGTAGAGGAAAATCTACCACATGGCAGCCAAGTTCAAGTCAAGTCACTAATATAACCATGAAATTCACATCCAATGTCCATCAATACATGTTCCCCAGCTCTGACCTGCTACGCTTACATGTCAATCCATATCACATGTTATCTAGCTAATCTTGATCAAAATTTCTATATACATCATACCTTTACATCATTTCACGAATTGTGTATCACACTTGCATTTGCTCCACCACCAATAAAAGGATGAAACCTAGCCAAAAAATAATAATAATATAGAGAACTAAGAGATTAGTTGCAGGTTATATTTATACATGATTACTGAGAAGCCAATAATTAGTAAACAGCAAAAAGTATTAGCAGTATTAAGAATTATTATTTTACTGCATGTTTAGTACAGCTGGGTCTCTTAGATTTAGAATCATAAAGGACTCAAGTTTATTACGTTTTGAATACCTTCTGTTAACAGGTCACCTTTTCTGGGCCCAGTAGCAACTATATAAGGTATCAGGGAGTTCCAGAATATTGTAACAATTAAGGTTTTTCCTTCGCTAATGCTATGAACCGTTCTTCTCCATCATTTGCCTCTTAACCTGAGTTTTTATCAGCCTACCTAACAGAAAGTTTAATATCAAAGAAAGTAATTTTGAAGGAATGCATATCTTGATAAGTAGGATGAAATCTATTTTTTTGTAGGCCATGAGTCATCAGGTAAACAAATGAATTATTACCATAACATTCAAAGTAGTGTTATTTACATTCAACATGATATTGTCATGCAGTACTGCTCTACCCATGTCAATTTATGCATAAACTTAAGTGGATCAGATTCTTCCATGCTTTATTTTTCAAAAGGAATGCCATTATATTGGTGAAATGAATATGCAGCAAAAACCTGAAAACGAAATGCATAATGTGCAAATGGAACACAGCCCGCAGGACAAAAATGCTAGCCTCAAGAGCACAGGTGAAATAATGGACATATACATGCATAGGATGCAAGACATACCAGTTGATCTTGATGCTTATCATTGACTTGATCCAACCCATTCTAACACTGATATTATTTGAACTTTATGATAACAAATAGCTAAATGGGAGAACGCACTCAGTCTCAATGACCACTGTGAGCAGAGCATTAATGGATACATGCAACAAATCAAACTAAAGGAACGCTACATCAGCCACTTAAACCTCAAATCGTGCAACTTGGCTACTGTAACGAATGAAAAACTAATGATGCCATTAATTGTAATCTTAAACTAAATGATCAAAAAGTATAAATCAGAACTTGTAAGAGATAAAACAAAATGAATTAGTTTTAAATAAGAAGAAGAACTGAAATGTCAAAGAGAATGACCAAAAGTTAAAATAGATATAATCTAAAACCTAGTCATAAAACCGAATCTTGTAAGAAATAAAGGAATTGGTTCTAAACAAGAACAAGAAAAGGACAACTGAAATGTCAGATAAAACAAGAGTTAAAAGAAAAGAAAATACAACTGACTTATCAAAGGGAGAACAACCAAAAGTTTAAAGAAAAGTAATCTAAAACTTAAAATTTTCAACCAAATTTTAAAAACATAATCAAAACTGTTAAGAGATAATAGAAAACCAAAAGAATTACTTACAAAGAAGAAGAAGAAGAAGAAGACAGCTTAAATTTCAAAGAGAAAAACAGCTGAAAGTCAAAGAAGTATAGCATGAAACTAAAAGTTTTAAACTAAAAAAAAAATATAAATCAAAACTTGTAAGCGATAATAGAGAACTTAAAGAACTAATTCTTAAGAAGAAGAGTGTCAGTGGTCACACCAAATTAAAGAGGAGGAAAAGAGAAAGAAAAAGGAAGAACCAGCAGACAGGGTGGGAAAGAGGGCTTGGCGTCAATTGATTAGGCGGATACAGGTTTGGGAAAGAGGATGTGGCACCAAAACCCTTCTCATGAGTGGCAAGGGCTGGGAAGGAGAAGCCAAGTGGGCCTTGATGGGTGGCTGGAATTAGGAAAGAAGAAGCAAGTCGGAGGGAGGAGGGCCTTTCATCTTCTTCCTTGTCCTCTTCTTTTTCTTCTCCCTTTTTTCTTTTCAATATGGTTTTCATTTATTGTCATTTAAATTTTATGAGTATGATTTAACCAAAGAGTTAGAAACAAAGTCTTTCAAATCTATGGCTTTATAGGGGATTCCTAAAATTGTAAGGGCTAAAAACTCATAGAACATTAGGCAGGACGCTATAAGTAATTTCCCAAAGAATTAACATAGGATGGAAGATTATAAGTAAGGGCTTGCGTGGATACTAAGAAAACAATACCTTGGAATTTTTCCAGCATGATTTAGGCTTGCAAGCAACCTGTTGTCTATTAAAATCCCTTGATTAATGGGTTGAGGTCATTAATGCTAGGGAAGAGGAAGCATGCAAGCACCATTTCATGGGGAAAACAAAAACAGATGGAATTGTATGCTTGATGAAAATAGGCTATTACAAATTTGAACCAAACACCCGTAGGGCAAACAAAATCTAGAGAACTCAAACAGAAGATTGTCCAAAAAGCCACTAGTCAGTATCTCCAATGCAAAGAAGAAACTATTCTTGTAATCATTCATGTCTTAAACTCTAAAAACAGTTGCCAACAAATATAGTTGTTAAAGTACTTGCCTCAAAACAGAAAATTCATTTCATCTAGAATACAAAAGAGGAACTTCATGTGAAATGAAATAAGCTTACACCATTCTCTGTGCACCTTGCATTTTGCTTTCGTATTCAAACTTAGCTGATAACTTGCTCTCTTCAGGAAAAGTCCTTGAAAGCAACATTGTTTGCAGAAGCGACTAATCAAGGAAAAGAATTGATGATAAACATACTATAAATCATCACAATAATGATGTTAATTACAAATCAGATGAACGTAGCAAAATGAATCCTGGTATTCAACCATATGATATTGTTTCTTTCTCCTTTTTCTAGCATTCTTCTGTTTTCATGCTCTCTCAGTTCTTTTATAAATGTCCCATCCTCAATCTGCAGCTAATATGAATTTTTGTGGTCTTAAAAAAGGCAAATCCCACTTTAAGCTTTAAAATATTGGTATTTTAAGCTTAACTTCGACTAACTAAATAATTGATATTTGAACTACAATAAATCTGTTATAGTTTGTAGTCTATAAAATACTTTCAGTTCCGCACAATTTTCAACCATTAGGATTATATGGGGGCATATAAAAGTGACTTTACCGAACTATCTTATAACCACCAACACCATATGAAAATAGGCTACTATCTTGAACGTGATATGCTACTATTTTGCCTCTCTACAAGTTTCTAGTTATGAAAAACATATACAAAGTTTGTGGCATGGTGATCCAAGGACAATTTACTATTGACTAATAGTGGTATATGCGTGTGCCAAAAAGTTTGTAAGCCATCTTTCATACAAAGGAAAAAATTGGAGAATAAGTAGCACATTTTAAGATAACAAATACCCATTTGAGAAAACCGAAGAAAAGGGACAACCACAACATAACATGAAAAAAAATAAAATAGATATTTGCTGATTAATAATCTAACCATAAACAAAGAATGTAGATCAGCTGAGTCATAAAATGAAAAGTTGCACACCAAAACAATTTTACTGTTAAATTTAAAATTCCTGTAGAATATTAATTTGCAGAGTTGATATAACAAACTTTGCTCCCATTAGGAGGTGTATCGGAAGTACAACTTGTAATACGAAGGCACACCTGACAAGCAATTGAGGCAGATTGTCTCATCAACTTAAGTTCTGATGCAGACTTCACCCATCGCAGCTCATCAGTATAAGATGATAGATCTTTCACTTTGCCACTAAGATCCAATCTGTGGAAAGCTTCAAGGTAAGATGGCAAAGCTGTCTTCACATTATGGAACAACATGGATGCGTGGTCAATCATTCCTGGAAGGATCTGAACCAACAAATTACAAGGGAAATAATATTATCATTGTGAACAGGGAAAGTTTAACACTCAAGGCTACATCCTCAACGAGGCATTTACTCTTTGCTCATGCATAATGACTGTTAAAGATAATGCAAGCAATGTCATGAAAACATTTCATGAAGGTTCTTGAACCGTGCAAAAAAAATTCAAAACCATAGGAAGCATCAAGATCAGACATGGATTCTTTCGTTGGGATCAGTTTATCTCAAAACACGTTCAAACTCGGATCAGAAAATCTTTTCCTGAAGTTCCACTTAATGAAAATATAAGTGTTGTTTTATTGAAACTGGTGATATGTAGTCAATCAATAAAAAATAACAGAAAACTTTGTGAACTTTGCATCAAACTATAATAGACCTGCTTAAATTAATAACCCATGCCACTGATTTTGATTAACACATCTTAAAAAAATATGTGAGAGAAAAGACAGTTGGTATAGAATAAGGATTCTCCCAAACCAAAAATTAGTGTGTAATGGCTTTCAGCATGTTTAGTTACATGACCATTTTAGACAAACATAAGGACTATCCAGGAGTATATATTTTTCCTTATAAAGGATCCAGAATAATATAAACAATTTTCCATAGGTTGATTTTTTAAGTTTAATGTTAATATCCTAAAAATATGAGCTTGCAGGTCTTATGCATAGATTTTAGTACAAGGGAATTAATATTTTCAATTTTCCTCTAATACCAATCATTAAGTCAAAATACAGCACATAAATAATCTTCATAAAAATTCTGACTCAAGAAAATTGCCTGTGAGAAACAATAATATGTAGCAGAGCAAAACTTGAAAAATATGATGAAATATATAAACAACTACAGAAAGGAAGAACAGAAAAAAATTGGATAAGTGTAACACAAAAGCAAGAATAGACAGATTTTAAAGTCATAAAACAAACAAAGCACCTTGGATGATAATAAAACCTCAGAACAACCATTCAGAAACCATGACGCAAGTTAAGAGTCTCATGAGAAGGTTTAAAGTTTTATTTAGTTTGCTCATCTTGTGCATCTTCCTCATTGGAAATGCCTTTTCAGCCTTGAACAAGTCCAATGCAACATCAACTCCAGCATTTGGACCTTGCCAAACCACTTCCTAGATAAATAAAAGCAGAAAAGTCGGCCACAAATTTACATGCATGAGAAGACAGACTGCACAAAATTCATACCACTTTTATAAGCCAGAAAAATTATTAACAAACGGATAACAGATATATAAAAAACTGAAAACACAATTAGGTTCCATTTGTATCAGATAGAAGTTCTACTTTTGCATAGAAATTAAAAGAGAGTTTGCAAATAACAGTATGAATTTGATCATTTCTTATTTTATACATACTAATTGGTATAATTTTCTAGACATGAATGGCCATGATGGCACAAGTATGCTCATGTTCATCATCATTCTGAAATACATAATCTTCACTAATAAATAATATTTCGATAAGATTATGAAGCAAAGAAAAGATGGAAGGCAAAAATAAAAGCAACTCAAAACTTTATTCCCTAGATGGTTAAATTTTGTCTCAGCACCATGGTTTTCATATTCCATGAAAAAGTCACAATGCCAAAATATTTTATTTATACACATCCTCTAGTACTTAAAATGGAACATTAGCTTTTCACCAGACTTCTGCTGCCCTTGTAAGACTCAAATCTGAAAATTAAGCATGATTATTGGTTCGACCAGTAGAAACTCAGTAATACCCAAATAATCATCATAATGTTAGTTTGCCTCATATGATGTTGAAAGAAGTTTATCATTTGAGAATCCATACAAATCATTATCAAGATTTTACCCTTATTTAAAAAGAAAAAACACCTTTCAAACCATGAAAATTGGATAGCTAGCTATGCATCAATGAAGTCAAAACATCTTGGGTGTATAACCATAAACAGTAAAAAAGAGGAGAGCAATTTTTGCGATACATGAGGATCTAGATCAGGCATGAACAAACACAGGCCATGCTCTTGGCTTAGAACTGCTACACCACCAGGTTGTGTGCAACATGTAATATAGAAGTAATTGGCATCTTGTCTGAATGGACATGGGACCACATCAGTCATCATTTTCACAGGGGCCGAAACAATGATAGCAAGCTCTTTTCAGGAAGCAGCCCTAGAAGTCTTTCTCTCTGAGAGATGTACTCATCAACTTCCAGGTGTAACCTCCCCTTCTTCCAATAACTAGAAGGAAAAAAGAGATAACATAACAAAAGAGCAATACCCAATGTTAACAACTTCAACCAGTTTCAAGTAGGCACCTGAGGGTGAGACAAGGGAGTTGGCTGCCCAACATCGATAATGCTTTTGGTAGCATATGAAGAGGATCGGGAGAAGATAAAGCTAAGCTGGTATCAGCAAACAAACTAATGCCAGCACACCTCCCGTACGTTGATCTAAAATCCAGTTGAGGGAACATAACCATTGCTAGTGGTTCAAGAATAAAGTATCATCAGAGAACCATGATTCTGAAGCACTTCATATGCCATGAAAAATTTGAAGACAACACTGAGATGCTGACCTTAGATCACGAGTCTCATCACCAAAAGTCCCCAAATTCAATCTAGGTTACCAAAATCTAAGCACGCACACAGAGAGACAGGCGATGACTCATTAACGTCCATGACAACCCAATCAACTGAAAGAGTTCATCGCCATATATGCAGAACAGAGAGAAAAAAAAATCCAAAAAGAAAATAACAGATAGAGATTATGCAGATCGGTTCCATGTTTCTTGAATCTCGACCTCGGGAATTGCATAAAGATTCTTTGATCAAGAAAACTGGTCAAGAATTCGCTTTAAAGGGAAACCCCATTTTGATCAAGAGTATCATGACAAAAAGAAACCACATTCTGATCATGAGTATCACGACAAAGAGAAAACCCATTCGCTTATACAAACAATAAAAGAACTTTATCGCATAAAAACAGACGAAAGAACCCTTCGGAGTGACGTATTTAGGGTTTCAACGCAAGCAAAAAACAAGAAAAAATGGAGAAATTTTGACAAGAACGGAGCAAAGATAACTCGGCGATTTACCGAGTGATCAGAGACGCCGCGGCGGAGCAATCCCCCGCTCAACGATTGCATCCTCTCCCTCTCTCTCGCCCTCGCTCCCTCCCTCGGGTCTTGCCCCTCTTTCCGGTCACAAAGGCCCTGTTTGCAGACGAATTAAAACTGGGCTTTGGCAACGGATTAAAACGTGTTTTGGCTCCAGCTAAACCCCCTTTTTTTAGAAAAAAGAAAAATCTGGTGTTAGCGTTTTCCTTCTCTCCCAATTTTTTTTTTAAGAAATCCCAATATTGCCTCCAACTCTTTTCTTGTTAATTAATCGCTTTTAATGGTTTTTTAGATTGATATATATTTTTATTTTTAATTATATTTTGGATTTATATGTGCAATTTTGTTATTGTATCTTCTAATTTATTCTGTTGCAGCACATAATGCATTAAAGAAAACTATATTATATAATATGTTCGATCCAGTTTTTGTTTCAATTGTTGCCAAACAAAAACCCTAGTGTTCATGTATATATAGCATTTTTTTAAAAAAATCTATCTAAAATATTTGATTTTTCTATTAGAATACCAATAACTAAAATATAGGAAATAACATAGTCCCTATCCACAAGTACCTCCACATTATTCCCTATTCCACCCATAACACAATAAATATACAATTTAGGACTGACCAAATGGATTATACTTCCAAGGGCAGATTTTGCAACAATAATGTCAAAATGGAGACCAGAATGATTAAGCACATCAAACATCGAGAACCAGGTACACTAATGCTCTCACACCCGGCTGCCAACCAGTTACAAACATCACTACCCAATCACACTCCGTTGCCAGATTTATGATCCCCAAAGAAAGCCAGTTAAACAAGCAAAACTAGGAGCAGAAGCAGAGTAAACCCAAAATACCAGCTTGCAAACTAATAATCAAAACTGATCTTCAACAGTCCTGCTGATTCACAGGAAACGAACAAGAAATTCTTTCATTTGATCAATGTATGGAGACCGAGTGGGAATTATATGACCTAAATCATGCTCAATGACCATTGAACACTCCTTGTTGAATAAATCGGCAAGTTCTGAGCTAGCTTGGCATGCTATCTGCCTGTCTTGGCCAGGACTATTACCATAAATATGTAGCGAGGGACACCTCATAGATCCTGCTTTTAACTTACCTGGAAATGCTGAAAACCCAGAACAAAAGACAGCAAATCTGAAGTTCAAAACACCATGACTCCTCTGTTGCTTCTCGCAGAACAAGGCAGCCATTGCTGCTCCTTGTGAGAAACCAAGGATCCCATCAAAAGGACCCTTCTTTAATAGGACAGATTCCAAGTAAGAATGAGATTCTTCAAATCTATCAGTTTGCTGTTGATATTGGAAAGGATTGAATGGCTCTTCTGCCATCCTCCAGCCAGGTTTGTCTGTGTGGTTTGACTTTGCATCTACAAGCCAAGCAAATCTTTTCTTGCAGTTATCCTGAGGTGGTGGAGGTTGTTTGGGAGAATCAGTTAAAGATGCAGGTTGATCTAATAACATGTCCCCCGAGCTAGATTTTGCTGCACTCGGACGCTGTTGGTAAATAAAAGGCAGTTCATGTGGAGCATCAATGAAGACAAACTCCACCATATTTCTTAGTTTCTTAGCCAGTGACGATGTTCTCCCTCTGAAACTTGATGCATTCTGCCTGAAACCGTGCAAACAGAGGATCCTTAGCTTCCTGTGGAGACCATTACCTGCCTAATACTTAGCTTGTGAGTAATTTATGGAAAGTAAAGCTAAAAAATATATTTGGCTTAGAGAAACAGAGGAAAAAGAAATGCTAAAACAAAGGCCAAAGAAAATTCCAACATGGAGTTGAACTGTCAGCTGGATTTCATAAGCAGGAACATCCATGCAAAAAATATTTCTCCAAACATAAAAACTAAGACACCAATACTAAAAGCATGGAAAAGGTTTCAAACTAGCTCGAATAGTGCAATGCTTACCATATCTCCTAGTGAATCAGAATCAGTCGATGAGTGATCACATAATAGGGACAACTTTGCAGGTGCTTCTGATGAACCAGTTTCAGATACCGAGTGCAAAAGGTCATCCTCTGTTAAGGACATTAGCTTATGTCCCTTGCCATGTCTCTGGCATAACTCACATACATAATTTTTATTATATTTACCCTGTATGCAGCAAATAGGCAAATACCAGCAGATCAGCACTCAGCAGTAAGTAAAATCTGTCAAAGCCAAGGACCTTTTAAGAAACCAAAAAGTGCAAAAAAACCACATAACCTTTCATCTAATTTTCATTTAGAAGAATAAACCTACCATAAAAAGACACATGAAGTTCTCTGATATTTACTTGAGGATTTATGTAGTACACATGGAGAATCCTAGTGTTCCATGTTCACAGAAAACAAAGGGATATAATTTGAAGTAATTATACTCGTTCCAACAGTGAAATAACATTTATGATCCTATCACACATGTTGTCTATAGAATTCATATTACTTAGAACTCAGAGCAGGTCTTCAGAGAGTTGCAGAGGGTGAATTTGGCAAAAAAACTAAATAATAGAACAATCCGTAAAGGAGGTTGTTCCTGCAAGAGCAACAAGATGATCACTACCCAATGCTCACCTGACAAGTATAACACACCAATACAAGCATCCTACAGTAGGTGCATCGGCACCTCGATGAGTAATCGTCAAAGGAAGAACCACATATCAGACAAGTTCCAAGAATATTTCCATCTTGGCTACTGACTGATATCCTGCAAAGATGCATCAACATGTTAATGAATGAACTGTTTTCCAGTCCTCATAGCAAATCATAATTCACAAATTCTACTTACCAGCATACCCTCAAACAAAAATAGGAAATGTGTGGGTGCTAATAATGAAAACCCACCTATGATCAAACACAAAATTCTTTCCTTTGAAGTATCCACCATCAGGGAATTGCTCCAAGTATCTTTGAATTCCACCAAATAACTGTCATATAGCCAACACCCAAACACGCAAAAAAGGAAAATCTCAGGCTAGTTGGCTTCAGCATAGATCTAAAGAATTCAAGCTAAGAGCATTAGGGCCAATTCAGCCTAATGACATCCCTATATGTCAGCAGATTTAAAATACAGTGATGGCTGAAAACCTCAAATACCATTGAGTCATTAACTAAATCACTACTGGTGCAAATTCTGCAACTTCTAACAGAAAACAAAGAAAATCAACAATAAAGATCTACCTGAAACACATTCTCAAAACCTGCGCCTTTAGATCTGATGTAGGCTGATGCCATTTCACATCTGATGCCTCCAGTGCAGTACCTGAGAAACAAAATGGAAGAACCAACCAATCAAATAAAAAACCAAAAATATCCAACAGAATGTTAATGAAAAAGCGGGTACAATGAGTCCATTTTCCTTATTCATAAGAAAGCCAATAAAGAGCATGAGCAACAGATATAGGCACACTAATCAGATAAATTTAGAGCTGGATACTGGAATAGATACAGATTGTGACTCTTCCACCAATCACCAACAAATATGCAGCATCACCAGTTTTTTAACATGGAAACTTGCAGTGATTCAGACAAGCTCGTGAAAAGAAAAGGACAATGTACCGTAAACAGCTTATGATGCTAGGTAGTAGGTCGGAATTCGAGCACTTACATAAGGACATGTTTGCCTTGAAACTGGTCAGAATGCTTATCTATCCAGACAGGTAAGTCGCTATATTGCCTTATTTCTGGATACAATGTTTCCACATTAGGGGTTTGGAACTTCCCAATCCTTGTCTCATATACATTCCTTGCATCCAATAGAATAAGCTTCTTGTTCGTAGATTCCTGAGAATCTAAAGCATTTTCTGGTTATAATACATCTCAATCAGCAAGCTAGCTTCATCAAGACAAACTTTTTACCAAAAAGAAAGAAGCTATACCAGTACTTCTCAACCATAGAAATTACTTTAGGCAACAATCATCATAAAGACTGAACCTAATCATCAGAAAATAATAATAATAATCTCCTATTTTGTAGGACCATTTAGTATCTCTCAGTTGACAGAGGACCACTTACTAGCATTCCGGAGAACACAATGGAACTCAATAGCTGAGATGTGTCTTCCAGCATCGGAAATTTCCGGTGACTTTAGAAAAGGATGAGACCCCAAAGTAACTAATTCCTGAAATGACAATAACAATCGTCTCAGTATAAATTAGAGCAAGACTAAAGAAGTTTACTGTTAAGAAAATTCCACGGGCATTGGATGTTCTCAAGTGGATTACATCATCATAAGTGTTCCATGAAAGTGAAGAACTGGGAGGCATTAACATGCTGCATAAAATTAAACAACCAAGTTGTTTGAATTTATTGAAAAAACCAGTGCAACAATGACCAGCAAAAAAATGCAAGGGAGTGGATAACCAGCATAGAAAAAATCACCTTGACGATCCGAACGGAGAGGCCAGTAAACCCACACTCCTTTGCAATCCGCTCATCTGAAGGCTGATCACACGATGCAAGCTTGAAATCGGTACCATAAAATAAAGTCTCAGACCTCATCTCTTCGATGTGCTTCTTGAGTGATGACATCTTCCCACCAACCTGAAAATGCAAAATTAAAAAAAGAGATCAAAAACCCGCTCGTCATCAACACACATCCAATTCGAAAGCAATTACAGTCAAAAGACCTAAAATGCAGTAATCTTTCAATACTCCAAGGAATAAGATTTAAAAAACCAAGATTCTACATCAAAATGTTGCAAAGCATCAATTTTGTCAACAAGAATCAAGCATAATGTCAGGAAGATCTGATATTAACCACGAGAACCAAACCTAAAGATTTCAGGACTCACAGTGACATTGACGCCGCGAGGGGCGACTCGGACGCGGCCGAGGAGGCCAAGGGCGCAGCATCGGGACTCATAGAAGCGTGCTAGGGCAGCAACGTCAGGGATAGCAACATACTTATAGTACAGAAGCACACCCTCTTCTCCTCCATCTCCCTCGGATCGGCTCTCCGCCATTGCCGAGAGCCAAAAACCCCAAACCCTAACCCTAGGGCCTAGACCTGCACTGGCATGGAGCCTTGCGTGATCGTAGCCTCGCAAAGCGGACGCGGGCACAGACCCCATTTTTGTTGGATCTTCAGGAACCGGTTATTCGCCGATGTCATCCGTTCAAATTGCCTAGAGATCTACGTTCCCCAGATAAAGTGCTTAATCATGCCTCGGGATCCGGTGGTATGCCTCGTATCGGCCACCTCATCCGCATAAATTTTAATGAGTTAATCGTGTATACATCTTAAAATCTGATCTAAGTAGATAAGATACTGTTTGTGTCGGAATTAAGATTAAAATTAAACATAAAAGAAAAATAAAAAGAAAAATAATAATCTGATTAAATTTTTGATATTTAAATATTAGTATGAGTAATAAATAGTTTAAAAATTTTTTAAATGTTTATCTTTTTTAATATATTATTTATTAATATTTAAATAAATAAAAATAAATATATCATGATAATTTATTTTTTAAAATAAAGTAAAAATAATTTGATTATTTTTTTAATATTTGGATTGCATGACGGTTAAAATAAAATAATCCTAATTTCGAATCAAATGTAACTTAAAAATTCTTGAAGTTTTAATAATTATATATAAATCTCTAAAAACCTTGTTGTATATAAGTTCCTAAATTCTTTAATAAAGGTGGTTAAAGGCTAATAAGAGACAATATAAATCCGCTCTGAATTTTTCAACAAAAAAATTTATAACGAAATTGCGCCACCCAAGAAATATAATTTTATACCAAATTAATATTTTACAGTCAAATTATTTAGCTACCAGTATACATGAAGTCACTTCTCATCGTCCCCTGAAAACTACGGATAATTTTTTAAAAATTTAATATTGAGATTGTCATTTGGAACGAAAATAATGTTGTAAATATATAATCAATTGACAAAATAATTATGGAAGCAGTGTCGGAGGGCAAAAGTATTGGGATGTCAAAACCTTGAGAGTGGAAAGGTTGAGGAGCTTGTAGGGCACGTTTGGTTCGATTTCGGATTTAGAAATCGTGAAATCGTGGAAATTGAGTGATTCCGGGAAATTGAAGGAATTGAAAGAGTTAGATAATTTTGAATGAGTATTTACTGTAGGAAATTGGAAATTTGTCAATTCCTAAATTCTAAATTTCGTTGTTTTGTTGACAAATGGAATTGATTACTTCCATAAGTTGTTGAATTTTTGTGTTTGGATGAGTTTTTACTATAGGAAATTGAGAATTAGCATATTACAAAAAATATTTAATTTATACATAAATAAATACATAAATATAATAAACTTAATTTAAAAATTTAGAATTAGAGAAATATATGTTAACTAATTATTATTATTTAATATAATATTATTATTTTCATGTAAAAGAAACTTTTTTAAAAAATAGTTTCTTTTTTATCATATTTTAGTTATAAATAATTATAAAAATATAATAATCTTATTATTAAATATATATAAACAATTAAAAATAATAAATATTTTTAAAAAATAAAAAAAGCAAACTATGTAAATAACTTATTATAATCAATTACAGATTTATTTAATATAATTTTGTTATTATCTTCTAAAATAATTTTTAATAAACATATAAAATATATACTTATTTTTTGAAAATAATTAATATTTAAGTAATTTGAGTAAGAAAATAAATTTAATTTTAAATTTATTGAAATAATTTTAAAAATTAATAAGATTTTACAAAAAGACCCAAAAACGAAGGGACTTCGGTTTCATTATATATACAAATATCATAATAAATATTACGATGATTTGTATCTACTACAAAGATAACTTAATATATTAGAGACATCTTAGCAGGTTAATACAAAAGTCCGTTCAAAAAATGGTTAAATACATAGTTTAACTTAATAGATTATTACAAAATATATAACTACATATTTACATCATTCATAAACTCTTGAAGTCACTCAGTTCTGTTCTCATTATTCATACCATCAATAAATGTCATGTCATTAATATCGTCCTCAAGTAAACGCTTACATGCAAGTTTTAGAAAATACTTACTAAATCGTTCTCCCTTGAACTTCATCAAAATTAGATACACGGCTTTCTTCCGAGAATCCTTTCCAGCTGTTTGAAGGGCAGTGGTCGGGCCGCAATCGAGGCAGCGGTCAGGGCGCGATCGAGGCAGCGGTCGAGGCGCAATCGGGGCAGTGGCCGGCTGGAATTCACGAGCTCTGAATTCAGGAGCTCTGAAATCACCGGCTCGCCTGCAGATCGCCCGTTCGGCACTCCGGTGCAGCGATTCGGGGCAGCGGTCGGGGCGATGGAGAAGCTCAGTACTCGGCCAACTGGAAATCATGAGCTCTGAACTCACAAGCTCTGAAATCACAGGCTCACCTGCAGATCGGCACTCCGACACTTCGGCGCAGTGATTCGGAACAGCGGTCGAGGCGATGGAGCTCTGAACTCGGCCTGCTGGACGAAATCACGAGCTCTGATGAAGACGAGCTCTGGAATCGTGGGAGGCAGGCGCTCCAACACTCCGGCGCAGTGATTTGGGGCAGCGATCGGGGCAATGGAGCTCTTCTTCGGCCGGCTAGACGAAATCACAAGCGACGAGCTCTGGAATCGTGGGAGGTAGGGGAAGAAGACGAGTTGGAATCGTGGGAAAAAGCAGGGAAATCACGGAGAAAATAGTAAAAACCACAGCAGGTTTGTCCGAAATTAATGTTTTCCATGCGTTTTGGCCGGGGAAAAAAAATCGGAATTGGAAGAAACGGGAATCGGGCGATTCCCTCGGTTCCGATTTCTGAAAATCGAAATAAACACGGAAATGGAGGAAATTGACTCTCAATTCTCTCCATTCCCTCATTTTCGATTTTGGGAATCGAAACAAACACACCCGTAAAATCGTTCCGATCGATGAAACACAGGAGACATTCTGAATGTAGAATCAGTTGAAAAGATGATTGTAAAAATAATACTCGATGGTGGAGCATTGGAACGGTGAAGAGGTCAAAAACGCATACATAGGGCCCTCCTCAAAGTCTTTTCAAGCCATGGCTGCCTCGTCAGCCCATCCCTTTGCACGAGCTCGCTTCCAGTCTTTTCTCCATACCGATAGGTTTGGTCTCACCTTGTCGAGTGGTTTTGCTCCTCATAAGTTCGACCTGGACGGGAGGAGTAGAAGGAGCCTGGTGGTTACTCTGGCGAAGAAGAAGAACAAGGAAGATGACCACAGCTTTCTGCCGATACCTGACGAGGCCACCGGGCCCTTCCCCGAGGCCATGCTTCTGAAAAAGGTGCAATTTTGGACTGAATCCCTGTTTTTTTCTCTGTGGATTACATTTTTCTTGTAATACTAATTCGATGAATTATACCATGAGTTGAAAGGAGAGAATTTTGATTCGCCATTTTCTCATCGTAAATTTTGGTATCGATGAATTATACTATAGTTTAATGCCAATCTTAGTGAAATGAGAACCCATACTTGTTTAGTATGCCTTTCTCATCTAATTAACTTCGTCTTGTGTGCAAAGAGTACCAATGACATGTTTGTATCTATAAAACATGTAGATATATGTAGGAACTGAATTAGTTGAATATAAGTATGCCATCTAGTTGATTAGTTTGATTAGTGCCTCACAGAGTTTAATTTCACGTGTTTTCTTCAAGTAAGGATTTTATGGGTGTTTATTATCTTTTACAATGCATTTTTGTTTTCTGGAAGAAGCATCACATTTGCAATGGTTTTTAAACAATTTTGTCTTTCACATGATTTTGATATTGATATAGTGCTCTATGTTTTGTTTGATCTGCAGAAAGTTGTGAAGGAAGACGGGAGAGTATTGCCTGAATTTGCTGATGATGAAGAAGGTTTGTTGGCCGTTCTCATCACTTAACTATATTCCTCTAGTTCACATTAATTTGCTTGACCTTCAGATGTTCCTTTGTGCTATTCTCAAGTTGTTGCTAATTGTGTTTTGCAGAACTGTTTGAAGTTCTGAGTCTTCAGCTGGAGAGTGATTTGAATCTTGAAAAAAGTAAGTATTTCTACTTGTCTTCATCATGTTATACCCTTATGTTATAAATTGTCTGATGCTGGGAGTTGGTGATTTACTTTTTAGTAGGAATCTTTTATAAATTTCTTTTATTGCTCTAGCCACCTTACCTCAGAACATAACACATCATCTTGAGTATGGTACAATATAGGGAACTATCAAAGGGCATATAGTTTTTTGACTCCTTTAAGTTTGATATGAATAATCCTTGCTGAGAATTTACATCAGCATTCTCACAGCTCTCTTTCCTGGAAAGAGGGAAAAAAGAAATAGAGATGCATCATGGAAGAATGAAGAGCCTATCAACATCGGATGGTTGCAGCATGGCATGACTACCAACGTATTTAGCACAAGAAAGATTCTTGATTTCCATAAAGCGCAACCCTTTACAATAAAAGGGGCCAAATTTCATCTGCATTTGCATTTGGCATACATGGCAACTACTGGCATGTAGCCTCTATCTCTGATGACCTGCATGAAGGAAAAACTCGCTGACACCATGTTCAACCTGATCAGCAAAAATTTTGAGCGAATTTGTTATTTGACACCTATTTATTAGTTGCAACTTGCAAGTTACAGGTAAATACTAGTGAGGTGATGAGCAAGATATTTATCCAGTTGCCACTTCAGCTGAGTACTTGAAAAATGACTGTCTTGGAGTTTGTAGAGGATCTATTCTTATATGGTCATCCGTCATCAGGAAGCAGTTGTCTTCTAGACCAATGGTTATTTGAGCAACATCTGTTAAGCTAAGTGGCAACGACCTAAGCTCCGAGCAGTGTATGTTTGCCCAGTGACCATTTTCACATGGGTTACGATGGCTGTCTGGATGAGGTCCAAAGTGTCATTTCAAAAGTTGAAGGTGCTCTTCTGTGTAACTAAATATCTAGTCTTTTTGCTGCATTTTTCAGTGCTTCTAAATAACCCATTTCTTGTGTGTTTTTATGCAGAGTTTGACAAGAAAGGGAGAATTTGGAAGCTGAATAACTGGGGCCTCAGGAGACTGGCATACAAACTAAAGATGAGAATGAGGATGATATAGATGATGGTACCAGCAGAAGAACAAGAAGTTTGAAGCCTGCAAAAGAAGCTGGGTAGATTGCTAAGTTCCTGAATTGATTGGAACTTTCTTGTACTAAACGATTATTTTGGAGGGTTAGAAACAAAAGGTACGATAGTTTTGAAGTGTTGCTCTTGCTGAACAAACTTGTTGAACAATGCATGTTGATGCTGGATAGTTTTCACTGCATTTTCTCTGACGTTGCATCCCAATCTTGTCTCTGAGATGTTCAAAATAATCCACCCTTCACTGTGAAACCCTTTTGTGGCTCCCATGTTTCTGGACATCATTTGTGTGTTGTTACCTCTATTTTTGCTCTGGCTGTGTCTTGCCGGAAGAAGGAAATGGGTTTGTCTCCTTCCAGGGACCCATGTGCGCATTGTAAAGCTGTGCGGGAAGAGAACAAGCTTCTGGGATCCATATATCTTGGGGGGTTAAGAAAAAAAAAAACTAGGCAAAATATAAAGCAACAAATTCCCATGAAGATTTCAATTGTATAATTATGCAGTGAAAATTGAAATAAATTTTAAAATAATACAGCAGATGATTGCTGGCCAATAATTCAGTTATGTATTCATTAATATTCATTATCATAGATGTCACACATGAGCAATGGAAGCGTCGGTGTTTTACTTCAACAAGAAGAAAGATCTCATGAAGAAATATCTGTGCGTTTGAGCCAAGTAAAAAAGACAGCAGGTCGAAGAGAAGCACAGGATTGGAGAAGATGATAAAAAAGAGACAGCTAATAGTTCCAAAATTTGGAAGCGCGAAGAGGCCCATCAGATCATGTGACTTTCCGGCTCTGGTGATGAAAGATGGTGGCCTCTTGTTCTTGCAGCCAATTGGAAGATGCCTAGCATCGGCGTGTTTCACGAGAACAGCCTCGATCCCGCAGGGATAGAACTCATCTGGTCACACACCATGATCATCAGATGCCAAATGGCCAAATTCAAATTAATTAATTTTATTTAAAAAAAATTAAAGCCACTTAACAAAGTATCAGTCTGAATTTCACCATGTGTCGCTTGATGAGCATGGTGCCTGGCCAAGTGGTTCTATCCTTCCGTGACCCAAGCCGCCAACCATTCTATAGTTTTCCCGTGATGCTGCTCTGCAGCTATACTGGATTTTTTTGCATATATATCCCTGTAAACATATGATATTGCATCTGCCATTTGCCAAACTTTTTTTTTACTATAAACCTATATATTGCGTGTATAAAACAAAATAAATAAATAAAATAAACTTATATTTGCAAAAGGACTAAAATAAAGTAATAGAAAAAGAGAAATTAATCTATATTATTGCGTCTCAGCTCTTGGATACTTTTGATACTGCGGACAACAATTCACGAAGCAATAATTTCAAGAGCATAGCACGATATGCTTTTTAAAGATGATTTTTATTTTAAATAAAAAGACAAATTTAATGTGATTTGTGACTCAAAAAGTTAGGAATCCCGAAGAACGACGTTCCATCTCCCAACGCGCCATTTACTTGTTCATCCATCATTTCTTTTTTTCAAATATATTTATAATTGCATATATGCCCCCCATAAAACTTTAATATGAATGTATACCTTTGCGCGTTTCATAAGAAGGTCCTTATCTTTTTTTTTTTTTTTTTTGGTTTTCTGGTATGTTTGGAACTTTGGATTGAGAGATTTTTAAATCTTAAGAATTTTACGGATTTTGATTTTTTTTTTTTCTGAAATTTTATTTTTCTGCAAACCAAACAAAAGAAAAAGTAAACTTTTCAGGATATCATTTTCTAAATTCCACTTTTCTCTCAATCCAGAGCCTCACTATAGTTTAGATTGGATCCTAACGCTAGGGGCATATATGCATGCACAAGTTTCCCAGGGACTTGTATGCAAAGGAACAATGTTATGGGCCCAGCGGCTTATATGCCAATGTTTATTTTTATCGAGGTATCTATTAAAAAAATCCCCGACCAATAATTTCTCACCGCGAAAGTCAAAAGTCGTACAAATAATATTCGACAAAAGTACAAAACCGATACGCGTGAAATAGTTCAAAGCATGGTTTCCAGTTTCAGCCAAAACCGAGCCGTTTCCGCCAGTCCGAATCGAAATCCTATTTTAGATTTCGGTTAAAATTTACTATTTATTACTGTTTATCTTCACCGAGCGCGGGCGGGAGTGCGTGCTGGCGAGCGCGCGGGAGCGGGAGCTTGGCGGGCTCGAGCGTGAACTCGAGCCCGGGCGGGCGGGCGCTGTGGTGGTTTGGGGGGGAGCCGGCGGGGGGCGTGGGGAGGACCTCGCGCCGGCTTCATGTCCGAATTTAAGGGTCATGCACACTCGCTAGTCTGTCGTCGCTTTATCGCCTATCTCGCGTCCTCACCAACCTGACCCGTACTCCCGCAAGATGAAGTCAGTCTTACACTGAGGCCAGAACTATCGCCAATTTGATTTCGATGTCCTTATCGGTTTTTGTCAAATACTGTTTACGTACATAATATTATTCACGTAATTATTCATTATTTTTAAAAATTTTTAAACATCTTATAATTTTTTAATTTAAAGTTAAAAATAATTGAAATAAAGTTAAATTTTAGTCAAAATATAATTTTCATTTTTGGACATTCGATATATGATTATACTTCAGAATCGCTGCCACGAGATTATGCAGCGCTAGTTGTTCTAGCTCATATGCCTACAAATGTTCTTTCGGATCATTCAGATACTGAATTTATAATTTCACACCCAGATGTTCCAAACCAACTGATGATTATTATGATGATTAATTGTATTATCTTAGAATTTATAAAATTATGTATGTGTGAAATACATTTTAATGGAAAGTTAAATGTGCTTATGCTAATTTTAACTTTTAATCATATTCATATTATTTCTTATATGTTTTTTTAATATACGAATATATATTAAATAGACAATATCAGTGACTAATATCAAATTTAATATTAATAATTAAAAATAATATTTAAATAGTAGGTAAAATGAAGTATAAATGCATAGTCATAATTTTTTCAGATTTTTCCAAATTTTTTTCAATATTTTATCATATTTTAATTTGAAGAGTCAAAGTACATCAAAATATGGTCAACGGTGGTCATGTCGAGTGAAAAACCAGAAACGGCCGAAAAACGGTTTGGTTTCGACTGGTCCCGAAACCGAAAACGATACGATACCGGGGGGAATTATAAAACCTTGGTTAAAAGAGCTTCCCTCATGGATCGCAACCCCGCATTGAATTTCTCTAACCGAATTTAAAATATGTTTTGTTTATATTTAAAATTGTATAAAAAAATTAATTTTAAATACACTAATACACAAATTATTTCAAGAAATTTTATTTCAGTCATGATAGGGATAATAAGGGTACCCCCTATTAGCCTTAATTACGGTTAACCCCCCTAATTTCCGTAATTACCCCCATCCCCTCAAATTCGCCCATATTTACCCACAGCCCCCTGATTGTTATTTAATCAAAATTTTACCAAAAAATTCCGATTTTACCCCCGTTATTTTTACACATACACCTCTAAAAACTTATTTTTTATAGTTAACCCCCCGGATTTCAGAATTTTACAAATAACACCCCGAAAGAATTCAGATTTACAAAAACGTCCTCCAAATTCGAATTTTTGCAAATAAACCCCCGAAAATTATTTCGATATACAGAAAAGTCCCCGAAATTCGGATTTTTGCAAATAACACCCCGTCGCGCGGCCGGGAGCCGAGGAGGAGGCCGGCAGGCCGGCCGCGGGAATGGTGGCGGCGGCCGGCAGCGGGAGCGGAGGCGGAGGCCGGGACGCCGGCGCGCCGAAACGCGGGCGCGGACGGCCACGGCCGAGGCCGTTCCGCGCCCGCGTGCCGGGGACGGAGGCCGAAGCCGGCGCGCCCGCACGCGGGCGCGGGCGAGGACGGCCACGGCCGAGGCCGTTCCGCCCCCGCGTGCCGGGGACGGAGGCCAAGGCCGGCACGCACGCACGCAGAGGCCGAGGCCGAGGCCGTTCCGCCCCCGCGTGCCGGGGACGGAGGCAGAGGCCGGCGCGCCCGCGTGACGGGGACGGACAGCCTTGGCCTTGGCCGTCCGCGCCCGCGTGCCGGCGGGCCGGCCTCGGCCTCCGTCCCCGGCACGCGGGGGCGGAACGGCCTCGGCGTCCGCCTCCGCTCCCGCCGCCGGCTCGCCGGCGCCCCGGCCTCCGCCTGCTTCCCCGGGCGCGGGCGCGGATTTTTGCAAATAACACCCCGAAATTATTCAAATTTACAGACAAGTCCCCGAAATTTTGATTTTTGCAAATAACTCTCCGAAATTATTCTGAATTACAAAAAAGGCCAAAACTTTCTTATATAACCCTCTTCTTCTTGTAGCCCTAAACGCATCTGCGTCGCCGCCGCCGCTGTGCTCTGCCGCTGCCGCCGTCAGTCCCTGCGCAGCTGCTGCCGTCGCTGCCCTGCCGGCTTGCCGTCGCTGTCCGCGCGTTGCCTTGCGAAATACAGTGAAAGTTTAAAATTTTCAAATTTCAAATTACAAGTTTATTATTTTGTACATTTAAAAATAGACTACCTTCAATATTTTTCTTTATAAATACGTCTAAATTTTATTTATTTTATAAATAAATTTTACAAATAAGTCATCGAAGGTTTCAAAACTTAAAATTTAAAATTACAAGTTTCATATTGTACATTTACAAATAGACCCTTCAATATTTTTTTTATAAATAAGTCTATATTTTTAATCATATTTTAAATAAAATTTTATAAAAAAGACATTTGTGTTTTTTATATTTATAATTATAAATTTAATATTAATAAATTAAAGAATAGACCCTCAAATTTTTTTTAAAAAAATAACTGTAAAATTTTTTTTAAACTAATTTTTACTTTTTTTACATTTAAGAATAAACCACCTTTAATATTTTTTTTTATAAATACGTCCAAATTTTATTTATTTTATAAATAAATTTTACAAATAAGTCATCGAAGGTTTCAAAGTTTAAAATTTAAAATTATAAGTTTCATATTGTACATTTACAAATAGACCCCTTCAATATTTTTTTTTATAAATAAGTCTATATTTTTAATCATATTTTAAATAAAATTTTTACAAAAAAGACATTAGTGTTTTTTTATATTTATAATTATAAATTTAATATTTACAAATTTAAAAATAGACCATTAAATTTTTTTAAAAAAATAACTCTAAATTTTTTTTAAAACTAATTTTTACAAATACACCCCTCGCCGGAGGCCCGACGGCGCGCCGGACGGCCCGCCGGCACGCGGCCGCGGACGGCCTCCGCACGCGGGAGCGGAGACGGACTCCGTCCCCGGCACGCGGGGGCGGAACGGCCTCGGCCTCGGCCTCCGCGTGCGGGCGCGCCGGCCTTGGCCTCCGTCCCCGGCACGCGGGGGCGGAACGGCCTCGGCCGTGGCCGTCCTCGCCGGCGCCCGCGTGCGGGCGCACCGGCCTCGGCCTCCGTCCCCGGCACGCGGGGGCGGAACGGCCTCGGCCGTGGCCGTCCGCTCCCGCGTTACGGCGCGCCGGCGCCCCGGCTTCCTCCTCCGCTCCAGCCGCCGGCCTCCGCCTCCGCTCCCGCCCGCCCGGCCTCCGGCTCCGCTCCGCCGCCGCCGCCGCCGCCGGCCTCCGCTCCCGCCCGCGCAACGGGGTGTTGTTTGCAAAAATTCGAATTTGGAGGACTTTGTTGTAAATATGAGTTCTTTCTGGGTTTTATTTGCAAAATTCCGAAATCCGGGGGGTGAAATATAAAAAATAAGTTTTTAGGGGTGTATGTGTAAAAATAACGGGGGTAAAATCGGAATTTTTTGGTAAAATTTTGATTAAATAACAATCAGGGGCTGTGGGTAAATATGGGCGAATTGAAGGGGTGGGGGTAATTACGAAAATTACGGGGGGTTAACCGTAATTAAGGCTAATTACGGGGGGCCACCCGTAATTATCCTTCATTATAATCAATATAATTTTAAATATATTAATATACATATAACATAAAAAATATATTCTAAAATATTATATTATATATAATTATATATATATTTTTAATAATTGGTACAGTTCTAATATACCGATTTTTCATATAATATAAAACCGGAATCAAAATTAGATTTTCGATTTTATTAAAATTAAGAATCGGAATTGTACCGATTTATTTTGAAAATTAATTTTTCAATTAGTTTTCAACCAATATAATTCGATATATTGATTTTTCCATTTTTTTACTCACCCTTTGACAGCGACAAGGAATAATGGGCCGGGTTGAAAGCAACACCACCGAGAAAGGTACAACAATATTGAAAAACAATTTATTTATTTATTTGCAAATACCTCGTATTCAATCCCTTCGGGTTTGGTCTAGGCCTGAAATAAAAGTTCAGTATATGTTGCGTTATATGTCTCATTGTGTCCGGTTTTGGTCCGGTTTGGAGAAATGGTGAACCGGAACGAGCCTGATATTGTCTTATTCACAGGTTCATGTTAAGCTAAGTTGTGCCAGTGCGACAAGTAATTCCCGCTTCGCGGAGTGAAGCGGGAAGCCGTTCGTTTTTTTTTTTTTTTGGGTTGGCCTTTCCAGGGGGCACCTATATTTAAATCCACACAATTATAGCGGACCATTTCCGCCTTCTTTTTGTTTTTTTCTGTTAATTTCTCCCAATCGCGAGCGCCTATAAAAGATAGGGTTTCAGCCACTGCAAGTTTTAACTCCCAAATGCTCGTGCTTTGAAGCCCTTGGATTTTTCTTCCCCCGATCATCGGTTGCCGCTGATGGAGATCTGGACCCCTATTACACCAGGACAGGTAACAGATTTCATGAAAAATCTTCTTTTTTTGATTCGATATTCTCTGGGAGCGTCTGGAGGTGTTGTGGGAATGAAAAGGGAGGGTTTTTCAGGGTTTTTGTGGTTTTCCTTCTTTTTTCTTTTTGTTCTCGACATTCAGGGTTTGGGGATTTTTTTTGGAATGTAGTGTGAGAAAGTGAGTTTTTTTCTCCGGGAGGTTTTATGGTTGAAAGTGGATTTTTTTTTTTCAGAATTTTCTGTTATGTTCTTGCATTTTAGTTCTCAAGAAGTTGGACAGTTATTATATTTTTGTGGATTTAAATAGGAATTTAGTTCAACCAGATTTTTCAGCGAGATGCATTTTTTAACAATAATTTACAAGTAAAAATGCGAGATTCGGATTTTTGTATCTATTCTTCTTCCGAAACGCATTCTTTTAGTTTCTTTTTCTTTTTTCCGATTCTCTTCAATTGGGTTCTTTTCTAGCATTTTGGAAGAAGAATAGACGCAAAATGTGTATTTTAATCGATGAATGAAACATAAATTTTTTTTTTCCAAAATTTGAGTTGCTTTCAATACATGCTTTTGACTATTTTCATGAGTAATGAGTCTAATGACTGACAAATTACTGCATGACGAAAATTACTGACAAAATTTGTCTTTTTTATGTTCATCCCAGGTAGCCTTTTGTATTGGATTCATCCCACTGTTTGCAGGATGGTTGTACTCCGAGCTGTTGGAGTACCGGAGAAATTTTTGTTCCTCAAGGCTGTGAGTCGCTTACTCATTGATCTCATCCAGACCTGAACGTTAACCAGATATCATATTATTTTCATGTCGTGCTCCGCTCTGGAAGAAAAGTTTTTGATGGACTTCTATTGGCATAATCTTTTATGTACAAGAAGTTGCCTTGGAAAAAAAGAAGATTTTTTAATAAGCTCAATTTCAGGGGCAGGAATTCAAATGATTTATGTGATGGGGAAGATACTAAAGCTCAACTGCTGGAGGGTGGTCATCTTACAGCATCTTCTAGGGCTCAAAAGTCATCATCACCAATTGTCAGGTAAATAATCCAAAATCTTTTCTTTGTTTATATACCATATCATACAATTACTTAACCAATTCCAGAAATGTTTCAGATTTTTTTTGATGGATAAATCCTTCTATCTAGAAAACCGTTCAACCTTAAGAGCCATGTAAGTGCAAGTTACTAGCTTAGCAATTTTTTGAAGTTGCAGTATGCTGTTCATTCCTTTGGTTTGACACATTTCAGATCTGAATTCGGAGTTGTTATGGCCTATTTCTTCATTTGTGACCGTACAAATCTCCTTCCAGATGCTACAAGGGTAACACTTGAGACTATCTTTAAATAGTATCTATGTTATGTTCGAGAATTGTGATCAAGGTCTTTGATTTGTAGAGTTACAGCAGGGATATCTTCCTCTTTCTTTACTTTCTCCTCATCATCGTTGCTGCCATGACTTCTTTCACCATCCACCATGATAGGTCGCCACTTACAGGAAAATCCATACTCTATCTTAATAGACACCAGACAGAAGAATGGAAAGGGTGGATGCAGGTCTTGTTTGTGATGTATCATTACTATGCTGCAAAAGAAATTTACAATGCTATCCGAGTTTTTATTGCTGCATACGTGTGGATGACTGGATTTGGGAACTTCTCTTACTATTATGTCAGAAAAGATTTCAGCCTTGCAAGGTTTTGTCAGGTATGCGCCAAATTATGATTCGTTTTGGTACTGATTTTTCGGAGAGTTTTGGTAACTGTCTCTTACTTGTCAAGCAGATGATGTGGCGGCTTAATTTCTTCGTGGCGTTTTGCTGCATTGTCCTGAACAACCATTACATGCTCTATTACATCTGCCCCATGCACACGTTCTTCACCCTCATGGTCTACAGCGTGCTCGGAATTTTCAACAGATATAATGAGACTGGAGCTGTCATTGCAGCAAAAATTGCTGTTTGCTTTTTTATTATCATTGTGATATGGGAAATCCCTGGAGTTTATGATGTGGTTTGGAGCCCACTTGCGTTTCTTCTGAGTTAGTAAATCTTACTCTATTCCTTTATGCATTAACTTGATTATTTCTTGCAATCCTAGACTTGTTTGTTACATTCAAATATATGAAATATAGGTTACAATGATCCAAGCGCAAAAACAAAATACACTCCAATGCACGAATGGCAGTTCCGTGCAGGGCTTGATCGATACATATGGATTGTGGGAATGATATATGCATACTATCATCCAACTGTAAGTGCAGCATTATTTCAGAAATAATCTTAAAAAGGAGGTCATTTTTCACTACAGCAGAAGTAATCTGTGTCTTTCTGAACAATTTGGGCATGCTTATGTTGTAGGTCGAGAGGTGGATGGAAAAATTAGAGGAAGCTGGAGCAAAGTGGAGGATATCGATCAAAGCATCTATTACTGCAATTTGCTTAGTGGTATCTTTGATGAATCAGATGTCTAATTGTTCTCCATATTTCTTTTTTCTTTTCAATGTTTGAAGTTACATCCATTTATGCTATTTCAGATGGGTTACTTCTGGTATGAGTACGTATACAAGCTGGAAAAATATACGTATAACAAGTATCATCCCTACACATCATGGATTCCAATAACGTACGGTTCACAAGTTTATTAAGAAATTGTCTTTTTTCTTCCCATATGAACAGCTTACTTGAAGCTAGTTCCTGATAATTGTTCCAAATTGATATTCCAAATCTCAGGATTTATATCTGCTTGCGCAACATTACTCAAAGTTTTCGGAGCTACTCGCTGACTCTTTTTGCGTAAGAGCTGCTCCACATCCATTTTTATCATATGATGCTTTTGTTTTCTGAAGTTTCTGAAACTTGTTTTGATTGATTGTCAATGAAGATGGCTTGGGAAGATCACATTGGAGACCTACATATCCCAGTTCCACATATGGCTAAGGTATGTGGAGTTCATTTCATGATATGCACAAATACATTATTATGATCTTAAAACACTCCTTGGTTGATTTTCAGAACTGGAGGACCTGATGAACAGCCAAGGAAATTGCTATCTCTAATCCCCAACTACCCAATGCTGAATTACCTACTAACAACTGCCATATATGTCGTGGTATATGAATTTGAAGATAAACTCTGTAAGATCTGCCTTTTGTGCATATTTAAAGAAATAATGGTCTCCATTTCTTCTTTAATTGATGTGCAGGTTGCACACAGGATCTTTCAGTTGACAAACAGACTGAAGACTGCATTTGTGCCGAGCAGAGACAACAAGAGCCTCGTGTACAACATTACCATTGCAGCAATCGTGTCGGTTACCTTGTATGCAGTGGCATGGGCCTGCCTCAAGGTTCCAAAGATGCTGGTATTCCAGAAAATCACTAGCTTGTTTCTAGCCATGGCTTTGCTCATATTCCTTTGGTCTCACTATTTCTACTATTCTTTGTTTTCACCACATGAAGAAGGGTTGAGAAGCTTGTCTGAGATCGTATGCCGGGGGAAGCAAGAAAATCATGGTGGCTCCGTTGATGTATAAACTGTTCTTTTTTATTTGTAACTTAATGTTCCTGATGCATCATCAAGAGGCTTTATTATCATTATGCTTTTGAGATTTCTCCACACAAAAGTTATTTTAGATGCATTATGCATGATTTCATTTGTTAGGCTGAAATCCACTAATGACAAAATTAGCTAGGAAGTTGATTTCCTATGAACCATGCCACAAGAAAGGCAAGATTCCCCTTTTGCATGAATGTCCAAAATAAGCTCAACAAAATTTTTGCACCTACAAGCAATTGGAAAGCATGACGTGATCAACATAGCTTCGTCTGGTAGACCCACTTGTTGCATCACTGATTTGATCTTTAGATGTAATAAAAATATATAAATCCTTTTTTTTAGTTAAATAATGAAATAAAATTTAAAAGCCAATGGATGCATTTCAATGCTAGGTCTGCAAGAAAATTAAACCCAAGTATCAACCAAAAGCAAGTGAAAATGCACTGAACAAAAAATCGAACACATAATCAACATGAAGTACATTCCTTTGGACCCATGTCTTGCATCCCATTCCATTTCAGAATTTAAAGATGTCAAAACAAGTAAAATCTTACTAATGGCACTCCAGACCTAGCGTCACTTGAAAATTAAAGCAGCCAAAGGCCTAGTTTCCACCAAACTGACAGAAAACATTCGGCCAAATAGAGATCTTGGATACACTACAGAAAATCTTCTCAGCATTTTGTAGCAAGGATTGTCTGACGTATTCTTTGCCAGATTGCTAAGAAAATAGCATCCGGAGAATTGCAACAGAAAAGCTATAGGCTGCCTTTGTTTTTCACTTTGCTGTCTGCCTTATCCTTGTCCCGCTTGTTGTACAGCCTCTCCAAAACACGTTTAGCCTCACACGGCGGGAAATTACTGAGATCATAATAATGGGGTGCCATATCAATTAGCCTGCACAAAGAAAAAAGCGTTAAATATTTACCAAAATGAACAAGTGATGAAAATAATGACTACTTGCCACGATCCAAAAACAAACATTGTTGCTTCAAGCTAGAAGTTGTGATACTTCTTTTCTTGAGAAAAACTCAAGTGTCCACTTTTGTAATTGGTGCATATTAATAGACATACCAGTCCCCACGAATATCAGTAACTGTACGAATGAAGTTCCTGCTAGTCAAGACAAATTCGTTGTATATGACCCACTCTGGTTTGTGGTCAAGGCAGTTGGAAGGATGGAGATGAACCACCTAACAAAACAAACATGAATTCAGCTTCTAACCAGCCACTGATTGAAGGAAACATAGAGGAACAAGAAGCAGTACCTGATTGTCCTTCACTGTTAAGTAATGGCCCGTCCGTTCAAGATGAGCTACCTGCATAAAATACCCTGAAAGCAAGGCTTTTCTGATGTTGACATAGTAGTCACGACTGTTGAAATCTGTGCTGCATAACTTGAGGTTAAATCTGGCCATGATGCGAACTAGTTGTTGTCTCACATTATCAGCTGCCTTCAGTGCTCTTTGGTTGATAAAGTTCTCATAACACCATGAGGGGTCTTCATCTGCAACCAGAATAAAGAAGAAATTGAACTACAAAATTCAACAGAATTGAACATAAGTAGAATTATAAGAAGCATCAGTTGGTGCTTACTGTTTTGCTTGTAAGCATGATAAACATTCAAGAGCGTCAGATGATCCCCGTCAATGTGGCCAAACCGAGCTTTTGCTTCATCTGCAGCTTTCTGAGCCTCCCTAGGCCGGAGAAAGCAATTGGGTACTAAAGAAAGAAATTGTTATCACAGACGAGGCCCACGGTAGGTCAGCAGATGGATAGAGGCGAGACGACACCATTTGCTCATGAGAGTATATAACTGAGAAACTACATCTGCATCAGCCCTAAACTTGCATAAAAATCTATGGTCACTGCTGACCAGTGGCTTGTGAAGCCTAGACAATGCAGTCGCTGATGGCAAACCTACTTGGACCAACAAATGAAGCAAAAATGCATCTCTACAGCCTTGCACGCATACGTGCAATGAACCAGAGCATGAAATTTTGCCACAAATGAAGGAATCAGAAAGCAAGCATCCATATATATATATCTCCACCGGACAGGCTATCAATATATACTAGAGTAGATGCTTGCATTCCGGAGACACAAGACAACTTACACAGATGCAGTTGACTCTGACACAAAACAACTATAATCAGAGAAACAAATGACAGAAGAGCTTGCATACCTGAAAGCATTGCAGCCACAGAAAGGATTTCATTGGAACAATTGAGATCAGTGCTAGCGACAAGCATCTTTGCCATTTGTGGATCCAGAGGAAACTCACTCATTATTTCACCTAACTTGGTCAAGTTCCCATCATCATCCAGGGCACCCAGGTAATTCAATACCTCCAATGCACGCATCAAAGTCTCTGGGGCAGGAGGATCCATAAAGTCAAAATGGACCAGATCATCAATACCAAGCTTCTTTAATGTGAGAACTGTGTTTGCCAAATTAGATCGGAGAATTTCAGGATATGTTTGTGGCTGAAGATCATTGTTGAAACTTCTCTCAGTGTACAATCTGAAGCATTTTCCAGGCTGCGTACGACCAGCACGTCCTGACCTTTGATGTGCACTTGCCTTTGATATTGGAGAAACAAGTAAAGACTCCACACGGATCCTTGGGTTATAAACTTTCTGTTTAGAGAAACCTGGATCAATCACATACACTATCCCATCAATGGTCAGGGATGTTTCTGCAATGTTAGTTGACACCACAATCTTCCTTCCAGGAGGGCCACCCTCAGTCAGTGGAGCTGGAGCGGGTTCAAATATCTTCTGTTGCATTGCTGGAGGTAAAGTGGAATAAAGTGGCACTGCTTTCACTGGACCAACCTGATCGCCTAAGTTGTTTATTTCTTTTGTAATTTTCCTACATGCATCTTCTATCTCCTCTTCACCAGTAAGGAAAACAAGAATGTCTCCTGGAGGTTCACACATGTGTATCTGTACAACTGTCCGGATTGCAGCTTCCAAATAATCCCTTTCAGGTTCCTGTGTATAAAAAATTTCAACAGGATGCAACCTTCCAGGTACCTTCATTAATGGTGCACCATTGAAGTACCCTTGAAATTTCTCTGCCTCCAGTGTTGCACTCATCACCACTAGTTTTAGATCTGGCCTGTTTCTCAGAACTTCTTTTAAAAGGCCAAACAACACATCTGTTGCCAGTGTTCTCTCATGAGCCTCGTCAAGGATAATCACTTTGTATCTCTCTAGCAGTGGATCAGCCATTGCTTCTCTCAGAAGCATACCATCTGTTAAGTATCTGTAAACAACACAGAAAATATGTTTATAATCCAATATTGAAAATACAAATTTGTAGAGGATGCAAATTAACAAAAGTAAATCAGCCTACTAATGGCTCATGGAGTGCGTGTCAAACTAAGATGATAATAAAATAGAACAGCTGCAAAATCTTACTTTAAAATTGTCTTTGCACTGCTGCAATCTTCAAAACGGATACTATAACCAACTTCTTCACCTATTGTTACATCCATCTCCTCAGCAACTCGACGAGAAACAGACATTGCAGCAACCCTACGAGGTTGAGTGCAAGCAACAGTCGGTCGTTTGCCTAAATCATCACATTCAAGAACAAATTGTGGAATCTGCAATGCCAACCATATCAAAATTAATGAATCAAAAGATATATCCTGTCCATACTATTCAAAATGTCTTTTTGTCCGAGAAAACTAAATGTTGAAACAATCTTCTTTGTACATTTTCTTCAAAGCTGCATTTCCCAATGAAGTTGTAACATGCAACAACTATTGGAAATAACCATGAAAGAACTGTGCAAAATCTTAAAAATACAGAAAATCAAACGCAGAATGGGTGATAACACCAAGGCACATCATGTGATCATACTCTTCAGAGTATCAGATTAACTAGGTAGAACTGTAAAGCATGCCACATGGAAATTAATCGAAGAACAATCATATTGTTCAATGGTCTGCTATGAACTTATCTTATGCGACAAGTGAAACTAGAAAATAGATATCATGATGGATAATCTGCAGTAGAAAGGACTACAGGATATGTCTCTCATACCATTACTAGCATATGTCTCTCATACCCTTTCAGATCTAGGTTACAAGGGGCTAAAAAACGTTTGGCCATAGAGGAAAGATAATTCAGCAGGCATCTACATATTACAAAACCAACACAGTCTTAAAAAACCCGCAACGATTTCTCTATGCCTATTCATTGAAATTTTGTAAAGACCAAGAAATCAAAGCCTCATAATTAATTATATCGATGAATTAAAACAAAATATCACAAAAAAATGGGGCCTTTCCCCAGCAAAACAAACCCTCCTTGCATCACGTATACAAAATAAAAAATGACCCTGCCCTAGTATCAACCATAAATCTCCCTTTTGCGGGATCTAAATGAAGGAAAGATTAAAACTTCAAAAAGCTTTTTTATTCCTCCCACAAAGTGGAGGGAAACCGCGCAATTAATCTCAATACAACGATTACGAAAAAAGGGGATTAAAAAAACGAACAGGTTATCAATAACAAATCAACAATCAAGATACCAAACTTTCGTTACTCAAAAACACAAAAGAACAGACCTGGGTGGTCTTTCCACTTCCCGTCTCGCCGACGAGGATGATAACCTGGTTGGCCTTCAGCGACTGCAAGAACTCTTCCTTCTGCTGCCACACCGGCAAAGTCCGCCGCTTCTCAAGAATCTCAAAGTAGCGCTGCGAGTAAGGCCGACCGTTCCAGCGGTTGGTCGTGGGAGGCACCGAAGCCATTGCCGGAGGGCGGCCGTTGGACCTGGTGAGCTTGGCCGACACCGAGGTCTCGTCCACCACGTCGAAAAGGCTGACCTTTCTCTTCCTCTCCGTCCCCATCCACGACGGAGATATCCAAACGACGACGAAAAACGAGAAGAAAGCCCCGATCGGGCCTTGACGGCGTCGATCTGAGGCTTTGGCTTCGGGGAACACCAACTTCGAAACCCTAGATTTGGGGCTAGAGGAGTTTTCTGCCTCTGTGGTTGGTCAGAAGCCAAATGGAATTACTTAATTGCCCTTAATGGTGATGACATATTACAGTATGACCCTTGGTGGTTTTTTCACCAAGGCCCCCCGCGCTGAAAGTGGTACTGTTACATCTTAGTCCCTAATTTGATATATTTATAATAGGCCTAATTTTGTTTTAATTTTAGGTGTAAAAATTAGATTAATTTTTCTCTGAAAATTAAAAATTAATCTTCAAAAACTGTGGGAGTAATTATTACATTTCAGACAATTAATGATTAATTTTAATAATATAATATGATAAAATTATAAATAAAATTATGTGATCCAATGTTACTCTACTCTCGAATAAAATAGTAAGTATATTTAGTTAAACAAGTATAAATTAAAAAATATTATATATAAAGGAGATAATTTTCGAAGAGCTCAATTTAGAATTTTAACTAATTAAATCCCATTAATATTTATTAATTAATTAGTTACATCCTTAATTTCTTATCAAACAGACCCTTTGTGTTTACAATATGAAATGTTGAAAAATTCAATATATGTCTCTGCCACTTGCTCAAGAGATGCCTATGCAAAAACTTGATTTTCTGAATATTAGCAGTTTGAGCGGTTATTTATTTAGGGATATGACTGCAAATTCAAATTCCATAGGGGCATGTATGTCATTCTGCGATACAGGAGGCTGATAAGCTGCCATAAATGTTTGATTAATCTAAACATATTGAGTCAGTCGTTGACAATTGCGCTTGTAGTCCAACGGTGAGGATAATTGCCTTCCAAGCAATAGACCCGGGTTCGACTCCCGGCAAACGCACTTGGCTTTTATTTTTCATGCCTAATCTATTTTGCCCAAACTATAAATATTAGAATTATATTTTTCAAAGCTATGGCACCAACCAAAGATTTCTGCATCCAAATAGACATTGTAGTAGTTACATCCAGCGAATATAAGGTTCTTGGTACATGGACAACTTATATGTCAGACAAAAGGCAGACATATAAATGGTTAAAAAGAACAAATAATATCATCTTCCTCTATACAACTTTCTGCACGCTTTGGCTTCCCGTTCAATCAAGAATTAATATAGTGTGGCCACCCATCATTCGTGAAGTGATCTAGCTGAGCTGAGGCACCACACGAGGAGCTCTTTACATGACCAGCAGTTTTGTAGCTCGTCTTTGATCACCTCAAACGTTGGATATCTGATAGTAATGAGAAGCAATATAGACTAGCCTGTTTTGAGCGAAAAAACAAAGATCAGTAGGAATAGTCATCAAGAGGACGCATATGCTTCATTAATCAGGATTATAAGCCATATCAGGAGAAATGCACGCTTTGATATACTTCAAAACAATCTTATAGAGCACTCATGGTGATTCTAAGTCCATCTGGTTAATTGCTTTTGAATCTTCAATTTTCTGCTAGTTTTCTGCTGGTCCATTGCATATTTTCATCACCCTAATAGTAAACAAATTTAACAATTGGCAAGTAATTACAAACTAAGGATAGCATTTGAAATGCAATACAAGATGGGAGTTGGTTAAAGCAAGTTCCTCACAGCCAATCAATCAGCAGCAAGCTTGCAAAGCAAGAGAGGTTAAAAATTTTAGGCAAATTTTATTTCATCATATGTCCCAAGTAAATGAATGCTTATTTTATTTTTGGTAACAAGGGAGGGTTTCATTCAAAAATCAAAATCAACAACCATCCTTTACAAACCAAGAAGGATGACGCCACAGACGTTATGAAATGAAGGGGGTTGAATAGTTTGTCAACGTGCGATAGGTTCATAGTATGGCGTATTAATTTGTTGAGTTTTTGGTGTCTCAAATTCGGATTAGAATTTGAGTTAAAATGAAAATCCAAAATTGGATTCAGACTTATAATTGATTTATGATTTTAGGAGTTATAATTATAGTGAAACTCAGACTTAATAAGCGTCTATAAATATAATATAATACATAGAGTTTACGAGAGGTGTAGTACTGAGGTTGAATTAGAAAAAAATAGAGAAAAAAATAAAGAGAATAGAAAAAAGAGAAAAAGAGAGTATCGACCATCGTGTGTGAATCTTTCTAGTACTTTTCAATGGTATCTTGTGGTGATTTCTCGTAGTGTTTTCTTAGAAATTCTCTCTAAATATAGAGGCGTTGTCGAACCTTAGTGAAAGAGTTTAGTTGAGTAATAAAGAGTACAATCTTTTTTATAGACTCTTGTAAAGTCTTTTTTTATAGTGGATCTCTCGCTGTTTTTTCTTGTTATTTTCTTTTATCTTGCATTATTTCTCATTTCTTGTGTTGTTTGAAAATAAGGTGATTTGTGAATCTTTCGCTACGAATCCTAACATTAATCATCAATAAAATGTGATATTTGAGCAACTTTCTATACATAAATTCTAAATAATGTAAATGTAAAATGTGGTATCATGCATTTATGAGAAGACGAGAGAAGCGATTACCGCGAGTTAAGAAAAACTGGGAAACGCGGTTGTGCTTTTTCTAGCGCACCGGAGGCGGTTCATCTGTGCGCTAGAAACTAGTTAGCTAACAAGTTCTGGCGAGCAAGGATCGATCCTAGCCGTCCATCTTCTGAGACCGACTAAACGGACGAACATGAGAAAAGAAACAAGAACAATTAACCGGGTATCGTGTACAGAGGCCAGTGTTGGGTACCGACTCACAAATAAACAAATTTGAGTTGCAAAATAAATAAAAATATTAACAATTAAAATTTTAGAAGAGACTCAATGAAAATAGAGAAGAAAACAAAGGACATACATCAACAAGTTCTACCCAGATGTACAAATTCAATTTAATATACAGAAAACTCAAAATTTAATACATATTAAACAGGAGAATTAGGTTTTCTCGCGCATTGCCAAATGCCAGCCAACAAACTCTACCCAAGCTAATTAAGAAATTAACCCAGAATAACCGAGACGAGATTTAACTTACACCCCAACCAAACAAGGATTAGCAAGGGAACAAGCTGTTAACACCTGGTGCTGGATACAAACAAGACGACAACCTCCCCGCGGAAAAGAAATCAGAATGTAAAACCAACCACCAACAGTGGAATCCAGCAATAAACATCTGAAAAAACTAAGATTTTGAAACAAAAAGCATCCAAATCTCTAAAACAAAGGAGGAAGAAGGTTAAGCAAACAGCTAATATAAAAATGTACTACATTTGACAACATTAAGATAACCAATATGAGCTAGCTACGTCTATCGTTTTGAAGGCCTTTCATCCCCATCATCGCTACCGTCGTCGTCGTCCGAGTTGCCATTATTCACTCGCTTGCGCTTCGAGGAAGCTCCTGTCTTTGCATCATCATCCTCTTCATCGTCCTCTTCAATGATGTCTTCGTCGTCACTGTTCTCTTCAACAGGCTCAAAATCACTGGCATCTTCCTCGTCTTCCGCAAGGCCGACTGGTCTAACTAGGTATTCCGTTCCTAAATCTTCTTCCTGGAAACAGAGACAGCCAGGAAGAAGGTTATCAAAGACAATTACTTAAAAGCAAGAGCATCTAAACAAGGTAATCCAGGATAATTTTATTTCTTAAACAAGTTGATTGCTAAACATGCCATGGAACATCAAATTGAACAAAGCACAACTCAATCCAGATAGGCACACATTAATCACAAATCTCACCAACAAAAGTATCTGCCAACTTTCATCAACAAGAAAAAACAAAATACATCTGCATTACTGATTTGCTTTATCAACTTTTATCTTCATTTCCAACTTCATATCCACAGTGTTCAATCACTTTTCCCCCAAAAAGTCCCCGGTTGGATGATTTAGGAAGCAGTAAACTTGTAGCTTTAATAGTTTATATAATTAAATTTCTTTGAAGATAGATACAATAAGGGGAAGAATGGTAAAAAGGCAGGATTTTGGGTGATTATGCTAATTGAAAAGGGGTTACTTGCAAAGAAAACGCTAATAAGAAGGAACAGGTAGAGCTAAGAATGCATTTTCTGATGAAAAAACACCACACAACAAGGAGCAGAAATAGGATCTACAGATCACAGAAAAAATTGAAAATCTTTAGATAAAAACCAAAAATTTCAAACTTTCATCGACTGCTAACGTAAAGGAATCACGGGAGTTTTATCGTATTATGTAAAAGAAAAATAGATCGAATAACAGATCTTTTAACAAGAAAAAACAACATTAAGAAAAAACTAATGCCTTTTCTTTCCTGCAGGACACATCAAGCTATGGACAGATCCAGACATTTATTTGAAAAGCAACAACCATCTCCGGATCTAAAAATTTATCGCAATCTAGATCGCAGATCTAAACAGGAACAATCGGGGGAAAAAAAGCAGGAAAACGATACAAAAATCGAAGCCGCTGAAACCCTAATTTGACAATACAATAGTGAAACAATGAACAAATATAAAGAAAAAGCATCTTATACCTCATCGTCCTCATCAGTGTCTTCGTCGTCGTCGTCGTCTTCGTCTTCTTCATCATCCTCATCATCCTCGTCATCATCTTCTTCCCCCACGATCTCCTCCGGATCATTATCGTCACTATCACCGTCATCGTCGTCGTCGTCGTCGTCGTCGGCGGCGGCGGCGGTGTGTGCCTTGCCGTTCATGGCCTCGATCTCGTCCTTCTTCCTCTTCAACTCCATCTCCCTCTCGTCCTCGACCTTGCCCGTCATCCCTGCCTCAAAATCACCAAGGAAAATTACACAGAAAAGCAAGAAAATTTTTTTTGTAAATTTTTAAAGAATAAAAAGGGAAAATTAGTGCAGAAGAAGAAGGACAGGAAGGGAGAGCAGAGGAGCAGGGAAGCATCTCTCTCTCCGGGACGATCTAGACTGTCGATCCGTTCCTACTTCTCGGATCGATGACGTGGCGGAAATCTGACGGGCAATGAACCTTCAAGCGAGCTAGTTGAGCGAGAGGAATAGCAGGTAGGGCTGATGTCAGCGTGACCTGAGGTGAGGTGAGAGAGCTAACCATGGTTAAGTTGGGTTTTCGGCGACGCTCGAGATTCCCCAAAGCATATGGAATCTTCGATTTGATGCCGAGGCCGGACAAGTCCAGAATCCATTTGAAAGGCTAACAAGCCCCTGGCATTTTAAGATATTTTCGCAACCTGCCATAATTATATTTCTCTCTCAATTCCTTGTCAATTAGCAAAGAGTTCTTGTCGTTTGCTGTTGCAATTGTTGATTAATTAATTAATTAATTAATTATTATTTTGGAGACAACAATGCTTGTTCATAACAAGGGATACGTGTAGCCATACGCTAAGCTTCCTCACCCACGTGTAGGGGCTCGCAGGTCAAACTCAAACCTGACATTAACTTGATTTGTAGTTAGAAAAACGAGTTTGTAAATGAGCCGAGCTCGACCTATGGACGACTCATTCGATTTCAATTTAAAATTTTATTTTATAATTTATATAAAAAACAGAATTTTTAAAAATATATTGTATATATTTAATTCTTTAAATATATTGAAATATTTTTATATTAATTCATTATTTTAATATTAGATTTTTAAAAAATATCTTAATGTCGATGAATTGATTAACTCTAAAAATTTTAATTTAAGCTAAACTTGGCCCGCCTTGCATCGAGAGCCCGAAGCGAGAACTATTGGCCGAGCTTGAATTGAGGTCAGTTGGGCTCGTTTATACACAACATCTGAATAATGAGCCTAAATTCTACGATAAAAAGAGAATTTTGAAACATGTCAAGCATAAAAAAGAGCGAGTAAAACCAGTAGCATAGAACGAGCCACCGACAATATAATGCGCTGCCATATCATTAGGAGCCTTAAACAGCGCATTATTTGCTGACCATCGCTCTCACCAGATAAAAGCAGATGCCAACAAACACGCAAACCAAGTAAACATCAAAGCCACATCAAAGCAATATTCCACACTCCTTAAATCCCCAGAAGAAATAGGATGTCTCCAGCGCCAAGTATATCATCAAGCTTTTACTTCGACTTGATCCATATAAAGATCTCTTGCCTCTTGGAAACCAAAAAACATAGATAGAGCCCAAGGTTTTCTACCCTGCTGCTGCCTGCGTCATGGTCCGGTGGCTGGAATTCAATTTCAACTCTTCTGGAATCACCAGGCACACGCTGCAGTCCTACCTTTGCTGGTGGCCGGAGTTCAACTTCAACAGTTCCAGGCTAACCGGGCGCACGCTGCAGTCCTATTTCCAGTGGTGGCCGCAGTTGAACTTTTCATGGCTAGTCCCAGACCTGGCGCCCCAGTTCTCGGTGGCTGATAGCGTTGTGTGGGCCTTCATCATGGCGTTTGAATCACTCGCCTTGGTGGCCATGGTCTGTTTCTTCTATGTCTGCTGTGGCTGCACCTTATGAGCTGTACCTCACTGATGAACCTGCAAGACCGTTGCAGAACAACCAAAAAAATCATCAGATGGCATTGTATCTAGTGCTTGATTAGAGAGTGGTTTTCTTTTCTTGTTTCGGGGAGCGAGCTCGCTCCTCAGAATGTCAATGGCCACTTGACGAGAGTGGTTGGTGGTTAGGATTGTTAGGTGAATGACAAAGGCACATGATATGGTGTTGTATGATGTAGTTTTTATTGTTAATCCAGTCGCTTTATCTTTTTTATTTATCTCAAACCCATTATACAATAACAAAATACAGCAGATGTATATACAGGCTAACTTTACAAAAATCACATAAAGAAAATTGAAACAGGAACTTACAGCTGGGAAACAACGTTCCACACCACAAATATAGCAGTTTGTTGCAGCAAATCCTGGCTTTCCGAGAAACTGGGAGGAGTGGTCAATCACAGAAGTCCCGCAGAGAGTTCATCACTTGGGCAGCTAGGATTAAAATGTATCAATTCAATAAAACAGCTCTTGAAATGAATGAATTTGCCTGCCAAGTAGCCCATATATCAATCAATACAAGGCCCTGAGAACAAAAGATCATCTCATTTCAGATATGGTTCAAAAACCAAGTCACATAGTCGAATAATACACAATAGCTATATGCTGAAAAGCTAGGATGATGGAACTGATACTCAAGAAGAAGCTCGTTAGAATACAAAATCACCATACCAAGATGCATGCATTTTAACCGTTAATCTCATTCCTAATCCATTTCCAAACTCGAACTTGACAATTAATAGGTGTTGATCTTCCGCACCAAAAATTTTATGGTGGAAAGGAAAAAAATTAAAGTTTCTAACGCTAGATATGCTTCATCAATTGGCAGTTGCATCATATTTTGTGACAAGAAATAAACACCAGCATCAGCTATTCTAAGGTTGACATAATGGAATTCGATGATTGTTTAACCATAAAAATCATTTGGTGAACAGAATTTCAGAGAAAATGACAGGAACTAATAGAACAAAAACAAAAGAATGCATAAAACCGTACAAATTCAGAGAGAAGAAGCGATCACCTATCACCGAGTAAGCATTTCTCTGTTCTCTTGCATAGGATGAATAATGAATGAAAGCAATATGATTGGTCGGAAGAAAGTGTATCACTGGCTAAAGCTAGGGGTAGTGTTATGAGTGTACTCACTCATCAAGATCTCACCTTGATAGAAGTGGATTGGAGTGGAGAGCTGGTAAGGCAGTGAGATGACAACCATGGGCCTGAAAAAAGCCAGGATGAGCCCGAAAAGAAGCCAGAGGAACATGGCAGCTGCCAGGATAGAAGTCGGCCCGAAGGCAAGTCTGTTGCCATGGAAGATCAGCGGTTTAGTGTGTCTGCTTTGTGGAAGGAGATGCCACTACTTCTCATCTTCACTGACTGAATGGATTAGCTGCAAGTAATCCACAATTGTGAATTATAGCTCATAATCTAAAAATGAATCAAGTTATTTTTTCATTCATGTCATTCAAAAACTGGCTATTTGTGAATATGTTCTTAGAAATTAAAATTTCACTTGCTCGGGCTCTTTTCTCACGCAAATGATTCTATTAGTTTTCAAGTACTAAGAACACGTAATATGAGAATAAGCGAGGAAATCTCACAAGCATGCATGGAACTCTTTCTACTAAATTTTTCGCCTAAAAACAATACTTTTTAACACTACTGGGCAAAACAAACAAACAACTAAGAGATATACAAAGGAATATTAAGAAAAATATCAAACCAACCTTGCAACGTGAAAAGAGTGGATGTCGAGCAGACTTGTTAGAGCCACAGAACGCTACAAAATCCCCACCCAACTCCTCCAAATTATACAAACCCTTCTCCTCCATCCATCCAGTACAGTACCCACGCCAAACCTTCAACTCCCTCCCCACCACTGCATCCACCTCTAAAGTATTCCTTCAAAAGCTCCTCCACCATCACCCTTGTCATCAAGCTCAAGCACACCTTCTTCTCCACCTTGCTCAAAACCTCTAACCCTTCATTGCCAATATCATCTAAGAAGAACTTTGGCAACACTGCCTTCTCAACCCTAAACCCCTCCTTCCTCACACCACAAAAGCACACCAAGACCATCGCTCTATGTCTCGGTTCATTCCCGGCCAAGTAAAGCAAAGGGTAAAGCAACAAGAGAAAAAGGCCTCTGAGGAAGGCAGAGGGTTCAACGGCAACAAGAATGAAGTAGGGGAAGATAGAAGAGGACCTTAACGAAGCTCCCTCCAAGTCACGGACTAATGTTTGGCCATGAGAATGGTATTTTGGGTTTTTTGGAAAGGTGACAGGGGCATTGCGGATACGGTGTTCTGCTCCAAACAGCAAGGAGATGAGAGGTAGAATAATCATGCATTTTCATGAGTTTGGATAGCAAAGAATGGGGAAGGTTTGGGCATTCTGTACGCCCAGTAAACATCTCTGTGAATCATTTGTTGGTCAAAAAATAGGCCTGATGTGTTGATGAAGCAGTACGTGGATGACAGACACATGGCATTGCATGGTCAAATAAAATGGGACCCTCTGATGAACCATACTGTAATATTAATTTAAAATTTTTAGCATCTGCCGCTACAAAATTTAGATGATTCAAACATGTAATTTCCTTCAAGGAAAATGTTAGTCTAATGAAATATTCGCAGGAATGCATGTAACCAACCATGCCCTGGTCAAATCTAGATCTTTTCAGTGACCTTCTGTTAGTGAAATTAAATATCTTTAGCTTTCATAAGGAATTGACATGAATACAAAGAATTACAGGTGTGCATACAAAAAATATCAAAACTAAGAGTATACACAAGTATTTGTCAATAAATTTCAGCATAGGGGTTTCTTTTCTTTTCCTAAAGAAAAGGAAAAGGAAAAAATTGTATTAACATGATTAAAGGATAGCCCTGCCTAATCTTGTTAATCATGTTAATCCCATTACTAATCCATTTCCAAACTCAACCTCAATTTTTATGGGTATTGATTTTTCCACCCTAAAAAATTTGGGGTGGAACAAAAACATTAGTTTCTACAGATAGATTTGGCAAGGGTAACTGGGAAACAGAAGCTTAAGCTCCTAGTATAGAAAGTTATGCTAAATCCCCTCATAAAAGATAAGGATCATGACTTGAGCTAAGGAATCAATAGGTATTGGTTCTTATAAATATCTTCCCAAAATTCTTAAACAGATACAAAGACACTAGCAAAATCATTGGTAATATTAAGCAATACCATATGAAAATCCTATAACAGGAATTATGTGGTCCTTATTCTAACGCCAAAAAACAAAAAATGTGGTTCTTATTCTTACATAATACTGGAGTACTTGCATTATTGCACAACTAGAGTGGCGATGGTACAAATCATGATAATGACTGGTATCACTTGCAAATACTACACCAAAGATTATTCAAGATAGGTGTATAGCTACTAATCTTACACCTTATTGAACATCTAAACCAACATAATCCATCAACCACAAAGCATGATAATGACTAGTATCAACTGCAAATCTTGTACCAGGAATTGCATTGCTTGTGTAAACAACTGGATCAGAACTCTAACATTTGTCACATATTAACAAGAATCAAAAGAAGAATGTCGCCAATTAATCTATGAGAGTACCTGCTTATAATGATCGGTAGCAAAACTACCAGTCGGAAGATATCACCAATGCAGCTCCAATTGCTTCCATATAAAAGGTGAATGACACAAGAAATATTGTTAAGGACATAAAGAATGGCATAAAATTCAAAGAGCAAGCAGAAAGTATCAGAGTTAAATGTCATTTATGTCAGAGATCCTACAAAGCTTTCTAGCTGCAAAAGAAATGAGCTCTGCATCTATATACAACTGAGTGAGAGATGAACAATGCTGCAAAGCATATTTAATGCAAAAAATGGATAAAAAGAACTCTTTTAGTATTACTGCAAAATGATACAAGAAATATCTATGAAATTTTACAACAGATTTTACTTTCCAAATCCTCAGACTGCAACTCAATAGGAGGCATCCAAGCATACATATATCTTCATATTGCTGCAAGAAGAGAAAAACATGATTTAGTGCAGTTGATTTGATTACCATGAAGGAAGAATAAATGAATTGATGCAAAAGTGTGATCTTACATCTGAGCATTATACAAAAACAAAGAAGCTAGAAAATGTCCCTATATAAGTGAGAGCAGAGACATAAATCTGTATGTATAGATGAAAGTTGAAGTAGACGGACCACTTGCCCCAGATAACATCAATACCTTATAAGATTTCTTTTAGTATGGAAGACAATAGGGGTGCGTTTGGTTCGGGATCAGGATCAGGATCATCCTGTCCTGACCGACCTACCATCCAAACACCAAAAAGATAGTCAGACTATCTTTACTTTACTTTAAAAAATAAATTATCATATTATCTTTACTTTTATTCATTCAAATCTCAATATGTAATATATCCAATGGTATAAACGTCAAAAAAAAATTTAAAACATTCACTAGCCAAACTAACATCCAAACACTAAAAATTTGACCAAACTATCTATTTCTATTTTAGTCTTGATTTTGAATTTGAACTTGACTTTGATTCCGAATCAAAGAGTGCCTAGACATACACTGATCATTCAGCATGACAATATGTTTCCTGACTTTTTTAGTACTTGTGATTTTCCAATTTCATTTCAGGTCCCTTATTTTGATTGGTATTTAGTTTTAATTTCATGCCTTATTACAATGATGAACATGGTTGGATGGAGAAAAATAATGTCATATAAAAAATAAAAATATTAAACAAAAACAAATATTAAAGAGAGATGAGTGATTGACAGTAAATTTGTCTCTAGAAGTGTCTGTTTCCCTTCAATGTTTTATGTTTCAACCCAACAATGTTTCTCTTCGTTCAACTTATATCACAGTGACAGGTAGCAAAAGGTTAAACTTGGCCTGCAAGAGGGGACCACAAATGAATTCAAATTGCAAGAATTTTGAAGTCAGAAACAGAACAAGAACATTTTTTTTGCAAGAATCTGTAATTTTCCAAAACACAACAAACACTCAGTAATGGTTCATCTTAATCAATACTATATTCTTTTCAGTTTAGAAATGCAAGCAGAATTGGTGAAAAGGAAACTCTGAACATCATGGCTATCTCCTGACAACATTAGTTCCTGACTGAGAATTCTGTAAAGTAGGCCTCATGTTGCTTAAGATAATTCAAAATGATCAGGAAACATCACATTCAAGTAGCCCATTGAGAAATCCCCTACAGAGACCCACAAGGGTATGAAAGTTGGACATCAATACTGGTGAAATGAGGCTTATACAGGAATAATTCTCATATTAAATGATGCTTGGCAAGAAAAGAAAGCCTTGCTACTGCACTAGAGACGGAAAGGATGAACTCAGTGGTACTACTGAAAATCGAAGTGTTGAATGTGTCCATAAAAATCTTGCACGCAACCATCTCACTTGGAAACCCACAAGAGCATCACAAATCAAGGAATGTTTACCACTTCAGAAAAGTATAGCTGCAGTCTATATAGATAAGATCCAGAACAATTTTAACAACTGGAACCTAAGCTCCCCAAGTAAAACACGAAAAAAGAAAGAAGGAACCAGGTGAGATATGAAGACAGTTCTAGCCAGAAAACTAGACCCATTTTTCTGCTTCATCAGTAAATTATCTGTAGTGCATCTGGGGACAGAATAATTAGAACATGCACAGTTTTATTCTCCAATTGCTTAGAGGCAAAAAAGATAATAACACACCCAAAAAAGTTCAGCTAAAAATTCACTTGTTCACCTGTACCTATGAGAATGTCTGAAATGGACTTCCTTATTTAAGAAAAAACAGAAGAACTTTGCAGATCAAGCCAGGACACATAAACTTAAAAAAGGGAAAGAAAACATTACATGTAAATTAGAGCAAACTAGAGATGAAAAAGCAAAAATTAAGAGCATCAGTTTCACAAAAGAAGAAAAAAGAAACAATGATACAACGACAACAACAATTAAGAGCATTAGACAACAACAAATGGAAAATGTAGAAGCACCTTGCCAGACTATAATAAGACAGAAGAGAATAGTAACCACCATGGCCCAGAGGCTACTACTAGAAGAAGCACTCCTGGCATTCCTTCTCTTTTTCTTCAAAGCATCAATTCTTTCGTTCTTTGCTCTTTTCAAATTTGCCAGTTCAGACATTTCTCTTACTAGCTTTTCATCGCTAGCATCCAATGAAACAGACCTAGGAGGTCGAGGTGGCTTTGGGGGCTTATTCAAGGTCTTTTTTTTTGTCTTCTCAGGTCTTTCTTTCTTCTCCAGTGCTCCAACCTTCATTTCTCCATCAAGTCTTCTGCTAAAAATAGCATCCCTATCCTCAGTAAAGCCTTCTAAAGTATGAGAGAAGTTATTGCCGAATAATACAGCTTCATCAACCGCAGTTGATCTGTCTATGCATCTATTCGATCTATCAAAGTTGCAGAAGCTACTACCGGCCCTACTCAACAGCTCATTTGCCTCTTCGTTGCTGCTAATCCCATCTTGCTCACTGAAGACCACATTTCTGCCACTTTCAAGATCAACAAGATAATCTCTCTCCTTCAAATCCATACAACGATCAACGAAGAAGAAAACCTCCTAGCTCAAAAAGATCCCACTCTAGTACATCAAGAAAATTCAGATTTCCTGAACATCCATTCTCAAGAGTTGTAACAGCTTCTGATTTCGAGATCAAATGCCATAGGATCTTTCCAATCACCTCCCAATCCAAAACTTCTCAACAGAAAAACATAACAGCTAAATCATGATCCATTGGTACCGCAAGAATCCTCAGATCAACGAGCGTAAACTCACAATGCAGCTCCTAAATCTTCCAAATCGAAACCCGTTCCACAAGAACCACCAGAAAAAGCTGGCATTCCAAATCAAAACATGCACTTGAGCAACCGCAGTTAACCAGAAATTGCAAAATTGTACATAAAAAGAAACACTCCTGCTCCTGACATCACATGGTGAAGGATCAGACGCACAATCTAACCTCGTTGATGCTCCGAAATCGAGAGGAATCAACAAGGGAAGGTGTCCCCGAAGATCTCCGCATTGGAGGTCTGGGACCGACGGGGACCATAAGGTGGAACGGAAGACAGGGTCCAATTCATGAGCCAATTTTTTGCAATAAAAAAATAAGAAAAAAAAAAAAGAGGGCCAGGACTCCGGGTGATAGAAATGAACGGCTCCGATCGAATCTGGACCATTCTACATTTTTTGTAAAAAATTCCCGAATTTTTTCGGTTCAGATTGAAGCAGCTCGACAGCCTTTCTTCGTTGGCAATTGATCGTTGGGATGGGACAAGTCCTGCACGTCTGACAAACAAAAGAACATTAATGTGGATTTAAAAATTTGTACTATTTCGAATATTGAACAATAATCCAAGGATATATATATATATATATATATATATTTTGATAGTAAATAAAATCGAGAAGCTGCTAATTACATGGAATGCGTTTGATAATAAATTTAAACTAAAATTAATAAATTATTTTTATATACAAATATATTTTTTTATTAAAATTAACTATATAATAATTCAAAATATAAAAAACTTATTTTTTTTATAATAATTTAGTTTTATAATTTTGACCCGACTGAATATTTTTTGTTGGCCCATTAGCTTGGATACCGTGCATCCATTTAGCAATTTATGGAACCGAGTTACCTTTGGATCTGGACGGTTGGACCCAAATCCAACGGTCTGGTTCCGCAATTTTATATGGTATGTACAACAACAATATGCTTGCAAAACAAATGACGTTGTTTTATTCCATTCGTGTCCAGTTCCAACAAACTACGGGTTTCCAGTAAATGTAATAAACAAGGAGTGGCAAATTGCTTTATTCAGATAACTAATAAATCAGCAACAACTGCAATTGCAGCCCCTAAAACTTGAAGATTGCTGCCCCGCTAGACGGCTTTGATGCAAACACATAAAGACCTAAATTGCTCTTGTTAATGATTCCTCTTTCAATCCTTGATTGGTAGAAGGAATCCTGCAATGAAACAGTGTGTTTTGTTTAATGGAGTAGCTTTGAAGGACAAAATCCTGTGCTGGCAGATGATAAATAAATATACAAAGAAGTTCAAATCTGATTAGAGTCATTCTAGAGTAACAATTTATAAACAAGCAAGGGCAAGACAAGCAACCTTTAAATTGAGAATGAACTGGGGCACAATGTGTTCTTTAACCAATGCCACTGCACAACCACCCCATCCGGCTCCCGTTAGTCTTGCTCCCAGTGCTCCATGATCTCGGCAGGCTTTTACAAGCTCCTCCAACTCAGAACAACTAACACAGGAAAATTATCAAAGTGATTTTTAGGTTAATAAGCAAGAAAAAACATAACATTAGAAATGTTAAACTACTCTGTGAAAGTGTCTCAAAAGTTTTGCTGATCCAGATGACCTGACCTGACCTGACCTGGACCCATAATCTATCTCATGTTAGTCCTCGGGCTAAGCCTAAACAAGACCAGGCAGGTGCGGAGCCCACACTATAATTGTGAGCATAAAATAGAACACTTGGATTAATGCAAGACTTGTGATAAGTAGCATGAGATAGCATGATATTTGTTGAGATTGCAATGAGATTACCGGGCAAACTTAGTCGTGGTGATCTCATCTCCATGTGCCTATATTACAAAAGAAGACAAAAACCCAAAAGATACCAAATTCCTTCTCCAAAAACCCTGTTTCTAGTTTCCGCTTGATCTACGTCAGACCCTATTTAAACCTCGGGCTCTAGGACAAGACAAGTAAAACCCATGCCCAAACCGCAGGTGTCAACATCTACCCCAAGATCAGACAAATCAAACAAGAGCAAACCTAAAGGGCTAGAGGTGAAGTCTAAACAAAACTGCCTTCTGTATATGCACGAAAGAAGTGAGAAAAGTCGTTGTCCCTCATCAAGGTCTCAAAGAGCATAACAGAGGAAGGCACCCATAACACTTTGATGGATTATATATATACAGAGAAACCTGTACCTGCATTCATAAAGTACACTGCAGCTATAGTGTGACTTGTCCATGAGATCCCCAAGCTTTTTAAGCTTTTCGTCATCACTGCATAGAAATCTTGCCTGTCAGTATTTTAAATCTGACTAAATAATTTTTATTTCATAAGAGTTGCATGTTTATGTCTTGAAACTATCATACAAATGGCTAGGGCTGTAAACAAAGCTCGGCTCGGCTCAAATTTAATTTTTTATAATTATTTTTAACTAATTTATATTAAAATAATTCTTCAAAAATTTAATATTAAAATAATGAATTAACATGACTTCACAATTAAATATTTGATATATGTTATATATTACAAGTTATAGAATATATTTTTAAAATTATATTTTTATATATTAAAAAAATAAACGAGCTCTCGAGTTGGAATTGAACAAGCCATATCCAGCTCAAGCTCAAGCTCAGCTTGTTAGAAAACAAACCAAGCCAAACTTGAGCTATTCGCGAGCTGCAAGCCAAATTAACACTCCTATAAATGGCAAGTGATAACTTCTAAATAATCAGGTCCTTGATTTATGTGTTATATATTGCTGTCATAGCATTATAATATCATATGCAATGTTCCCATGCAAAATCAATTTAAGTGTTTCCTTTTCAAATAAGACTCCTTCATTTTTATATATAAAAGATTCAGGAAGGAACAAAATCATACAAATGCTGTTCTGATTATCAAAAGAATTTAAGCATGTAACATTTTGCTGATCCACATTCAGCTCCATAAGTGAAGAGTGAATGAAAAATATCTACCAAGCAAAAAGTAGTCAAAAGACCATAGATTGAAAGCTCAGTGATGAACCTGGTGTTTGATTGCACAACATCCCTGAATGCATGAACACGCTTAGCTTCAGAGTAAACATGGGAGGCACGCTGAACCAACACAGAATAAATTAATCAAACACCAATAGTGGAAAAAAGAATACATTACTCAACTATAAAATTCTAAACTGGAAAGAACTTAAATATCCAATACAAGTCTCAGTGGGTTGGACAACACTTGATACAAGAAAATAAAACAAAAAACAGGTAGTCCAGGACCAAAAGAACCAAGTGCCTTCTGAAAAGCAACAAACTTGAAACTACCTTTTGAATAACATATTACTTCAGTAAATGTCCCTTCTGATTGTCAGCTGATTCTTCTTTACTATAATCCAAGATCCACTTGCATTGATACACACACAGGTTTTGGTATTTGGATGCATTTTCATGTGAATCACCTAACAATTGATACTGCATTTACCACAAACATTTCCTATATTGGGACACCAAATTGTTTCTTGCAATTTGTTGCATGAGTAATAAGAAGGATTCACAGAAGATAATACCATATTTACATGCTCCATTTTGAACAGGAATACAATCACAGAATATCTGACCACTTGCATTATCCCACATTCTCCCTCTCTTTATTCCTTCTGTACTTATTATTAGAAATTTAGTCAAATCCAAGAATAACATGATTAAATATGAAATCCCTCCTCATTTGAACATGAAGCTAAAAAGAGCTTTTAGCTGCTAGTAAGTAAGCTGCTAATATAAATATAGCTGATAAATAAAGTGGAGTCCAACTTTACCTGAAATAGCTTAAAATGCTTCGCTGCCTTCAGCACATCCAATGAAGTTGCTGAATTTGCAAAAACTGAAACAAGAACTTCTCCTGTGATCTTTTCTATATCATCCACAGTATAAGGCTCCTCCTTCAAAAATTCCTGCATGTTGAGTTGGGATTTTAACTTGAAAGACTAGAAAAAAGGCCAAGACTTGGTGCTTCATTAGTTATGCAGCACTCATTTTTTACATTAGTTTAGTGTTCTTATTTCTCTTATGAAGATCCTTCAGCCATGATAGAAGAACGCTATTCAACAAATAATCATTTTGATTCAAGTTGCTCATCTGCCATTAGACATTTAGTTCCATGACTCTCCTTTAAGTTGCTATATAAACATAAAGTGATATTGCATGATCCTTGGACTAATGCAAAGTGAGCCTGATACATGAAAGTCACTGCATGCATGTTCAGCTCAATATACCATATACTTTAAATCCTATTTGAAATAATAACTAACAGAATTGGAACAATGGAGGAGCAAACAAACCTTAATAGCCACTCCTGGATCAGAAGATCCCAGCTTACTGGCAAATGATACACACATCCCCTCAACATCAGAGAGGGTTTTCACCTTGGACACTGCCTCTTTTGGTGCCATTCCTAGCTTTATTGCAAGGACAATCTGCAAACATTCCCATCATTACAACTGACACTAGATTGCTAGGTTTAATAGAAAAACAAGTGAAACTTCCGGTACAGATGGTTTAAGCAGAATCAATGAAACAATGTGCAGGATCTACTGAAGAAAATTAAATTGAAGACAAGACAAAAGGGGGAAATTATATGGCAATATATAAAGTTTAGAAATTGAATTATTTGCTTACTCAGATTTAAGAAACCAAAACTTACAGCTGCCAAACGACATTCCACGACACGATTATTGTAGTTTGTTGCAGCAGTCACTGCTTTCTGAGATTCTGCTAAGGAATTAGCAATCACAAAAGTTCCGCCAGGAGGTAGTTGTACATCATTTGCACTGATGGGATTGAAATCTATCAGTTCAGCAAAGCCAGGTTTGGCCATGACTGAGATTGCCTGCCAAATAGTTCATATCAGCTCTAAATGCAAGGGTTCATCCACAGTTCAGATATGCATCGAACATGAATCATATGATCAAAATAATGAACAATGGCTCCTGAATGAACCACATATCTTTTTAAATAGAGAGATAAGGCGAAGAAATGACACCAAAAGGAAGAAGGTGGCTGGAACATGGAATCATCAAAAAAATTACGGAGTTATCACGGCGGTATTCTCAGTTTACTCTTGTCAAGTTCAGGTTTACTTCAGCAATCAAACAAAAGCTATGTAATAAGATGTGTGGAGCACAACACCCACGAGTCATTTACTGATGCTTAATTGGAAGTTGGTGGGCCCCGATTCATTGGAATAACCCAAACAAGTAAACCAATCTATACTATTCTCCAACAACCCCATCTGAGACACAATTTAGCTTCTCGTAATACACTCAAAGGACATACTTGGGGGAAGCCAAGCAAATAGCAACAATGAAGGAAAGTATTCATCAGTAAATAGGACCCAGATGACAAAAATATCATTGAGTACATATACTAACATAATAAATCACGATAACCATGGGAAGTACATATACATGAGTTAAAAAAATTTCACCTGATCCATCCCACCGGATTGTGTTCCAATATGACGTTCACATTCGCAGGTAAGTTGAGCAATTTCTTTCTGCAAAATTCAGATCAAAATTACTTTGTAACATGTATCTGCAATTGACCACAGAGGAAAAAGCAAGCTTTGGTTAATAATAGATGACTAGCACACAAGCTGCAAATTTGTCCAGTTGTTTTAGTCCTTTGAACTTGCCAAGATTCCTTCAAACTCATAAATGTTAACTTGATAAGTAACATTAAGATCCCCCTTGTCACATATTCAAACAGCTCGCAAAAGCGCACACTGATCTGAAAAGTTCAGCAACCTGGATTACAGAGAAATGAAGGCAAGTGGTGCCTATTTGTCCAATATGATAAACATGCATATTGGGAATCATAAAAAGGTTCCAGATAGGCCCATAGTTCCATCAAGCAACTGGGAAAGAGAACAGGGTAATGTGATTGAGCAGAGAAGCAAATGGATGAGAAGTAAGAGCTTCAAGAAAACCCAATAATGAGGATGTATTGGACTCCCAGACGCAGGCTAAAGGATTGAACCAAGACAACAGAGCTTTTAATACACAGAAGAATCAAAGAAGCTGTGAGAATGGAAATTAACAATCCATAGCTACTTATCCATTAATGCAAAGAAATCTTCAATGATGTAGGATGCATAATTTGAACCAATCTGATCATTAGTAAACAAAATTCATAAAAGATTCTACCTTTGAAAAATTAAGACCAAAAGAAGCCATTATAGCAATAGTAGCAGAACAAACAAATGCAGCAGAGCTTGACAGTCCAGAACCTGAATGGTGTAAGCCAAGTTAAAACAACAACCAATCAAATTATCGAGAAGGGATCACAAAGAGAAACAAAGTTCTTAAGAACAGCATGCTTAAAGTGAAGCAGTAAAAATTAAATTGACAGTGGAAGAGGACAAAACCTGTAGGAACAGTCCCATCAACAAGGACATCAAGGCCAACAATTGCACCAAGATCTAATCCTTTTGTTCTGGCAAACTCATAAAAACCTTTATACCTGATAGCATGGAAAGCAATTCCAAACCGATTTAATGAAGAAATAATTGGGCTGAAAAACAAGGAGTTGAAAGACAAACTTAGGTGCCAGATTCTTAGCAACTAGAAGGTTGACAGGACCATGTCAATTGCAGTAGAAACAAACACAAAGCTATCATTTCTAAAGAGTTATAGAAATACAAATTAAAAATCAGAGAGATCTAAGTGGTATCCTTCAAAATCCAGGTGATTCTAGTAATCTGATCTTACTATGGCCATTTGCAAGATATTTTACACCATAAACAGGAAATAGGACACAATGTGATTTGAATAGGCGGCAGGGTTAGAATAGAAACTGTATCTATGTCATAGTTTTAGCAGCCAAAGGCTTTAGAAATGGTTTGTCTAATTTCAAAGCCTATTTATCACACCTAAAATATTTTCAACGCGCCCAGTCATTGAAATGAAAATGAAAGCCTAAAGTTGTTGAATCCACGACAGTCTAAAACATGTCGGAGTTTTTATATTCATAAAACTTAACAATGTATATCCCTTGTTTGGGAAGTTTCCACCATATCTGTGTCAGACAACATCTTTACATCATTGTCCAGTGCATACAGCCAGAAGCATTGATAGATATGTGAGATTCCATTTCAAATTTGAATTGCTGAAGTCTAATAAGTTAAAGAAAATACTAAAAAGGACGAGAGTTCTATACAAAAAAAAAGAATCTCAGTTAAATCTTAATAAGCATGAATGCCTCCTCACCCGCAAATAAAATAATGCCCCCATCTGTGATTCTTCAAATCAACTTCCTGCAAAGAGAATGCCAATGCCCGTGACATATCATTTCAAAAAGAAAGATCCTACACTAATAGTTAGCCCGGAAATAAAACAGACACGCAATCACAAAATTGCAGTAAACTCCAATCCGTGCAAAAGTCAACATTTTAAAGATTTCATGAAACATTCCTCTAAAAAAACAGAAATAGATAAAACTATGAAAAGATACTCCATTTATGAAAAAAATTTTAAAATCAACACCATTTGCAAGTAAACTATGCTAAAACTGGTTTTGTTCAACGGATCAAAGGCAAAATCAGCGAGCTAACCTACTGGAAGGAGTGAAGGATCTGAAATAAAACCAAAAAGAAGAAACGATACCTGGTTAGGATCAGTGGGATAAGTACAAGTCGAGTACTTGTCACTAACATTTGCAATCCGGACCTCCTTGGGCTCCTCTTGGCTACGCTTCCGGATGGCGACGATCGTGTCCTGCCGGATCGCCATCGGGAGTACCGAGTACCCCTCGTAGTCGATGTGCTCCCCAATTAGATTCACCCGTCCTGCAAGCCAGAAAACCTCATCAGTAGCGTTCGCCAACCATCCATTCGATTTCCCAGTGCAAACAAACGATACAAATCAACTGAAAGCTCACCCGGCGATCGAGCAAGGACCTCGGGGGCCTGGCCAAAGAGGTCGGAGAACTTGGCCTTGAGCGTCTTGAAGCGGAGATGCGCCTCCTCGAGGGCAGAGCCGTCGCCGTAGACTGACTCCAGGGCGGAGTAGACTGGGATCGGGAGGTCCTCGTGCTTCGCCATCGGAGATGGTTAGGGTTAGGGTTTCGACGGCGGGGAGACGACAAGATCTCGCCGGCGATTTGGTTGCGAGATCGAGGAGATGGGGAGATAAAGGATGTGGAGGCAGATTTAGCGGAGGTTTAGATTCTTGAGAAGGATCGGAGAGATCGCGCCGTCCGTTCTGGCGATATGACCCATGGCCGATCCCAAGGTGACGGTTGCAGTAGTTTCTCTGCGCGGATAGAATGTACGGTTACCTTGACTCGGCGGTTATGTTGCAGCTGTTGATTGGACCAAGTATAGAGCAAAGTTTTCATTCCCGGAAATTAATACCGTTTAGATCGAAATTAATTTCGTTTCTATCAGTAATATTAACCAGCTACTTAACTTTCTGTAAAATAAAAATAATATATAAAATTAAACATCACATAATATTAAATGTGAAATTAAATTCTAAATTGAGATATTATTACAGGTAAAATCAAAATTGAAATATTTTAATTTCCGTGAAACTTAAAATTTTGATATAAAAACATATTGAAAATCAGGGGCATGACAGTCGTAATCCGATCAACAATAAAGAAATCTAACAACGGACATCCCAATGACAAATAAATAAATAAATAAACAAATAAAAAAAAGGTTTCTTTTTGCAATAAAAAAATCCTGCAAAACGATATTTAGAAATCATCATTATAATATCAAGAACCACCATGGATCTTGTGCGACCCACAGAACTTGCTAGAGGAATTTCTTTTTCTTTTTTTTTAATTCTAAAAACAGAAAACAAGCACACAAAAAAAGCCATGAAAAATAATAAATAAATAAATAAATATTGTACAATAGAATTCACCGCCTCGGACAATCGAAAAATAAAATACCAGATTTCAATAGACATATCAGAGATATCTTTTACATATTCAGACTTCAATAAACATATCAAAGATATTTTTTTCCAGAAAAACTCAAAAGAGTACATGCAATTATACAATCAAAAACACCTTCACCATGATTACTGCTCAAGAATGTCCTAAGTCCTAACAAAAAGCAATACATCCTCAAAACATGGCGCACAAACTCGAAGGGCAAATCATTTGACTCCATGGTGAGAGGATTGTCTTGATCGAGTACAAACATTATCTGGGACCACAGAAGATAGCCACAGTTCATAATTTAATAATCCATTTTCTGACAGTAGCCAATGGGCAAAGACCAATGACAGCAAACTAAACTGCTCGCACAACTGTTCTCTGCATATATAATGGCAGCCAGTTAAAAACATCAAGTCTCTTTTACTTCTTGAGCTTGCCTGATCCTTCGTTGTTGTACATCCCAATTATACACCCGAGCAATTGTAACCTAAAGCAAAGTGAGCTCCAGAAATAAGGAAAAATGAATTTGTTGTATCATTAATATTATTCTTGATTGTGAAGGATGATGACATGCAACAAAAAACAATTTCAGATTAAAATTAAGAATTCAGGACCATATTTCCAATTGAGAACATAAGCCAATCAAAGGAGTACCTGGGTTACAGTCACTTGGTCCCTTAAGAATTCTAAATCAGCAACAAGGACCTCTAAGCTGGCTTTAGCATTTTCTAGGTTCTTTTTCAGGAGAGCGTTAGCCTGCACAACAAGTTGAATATATGAAACCACAACTAGCAATTTTCTTGCATATGAAAACTGTTTATCTACAAGTGTTCTAAAATAAAATAAAATACTAGATGAAGCAACCTCTTCATAAGAGTACTCTAGCATGACATTTGCTCCCAACCAAAGACACACTGAGTCTGTGTCCTCAATCTGTGCTCGCGAATAAATGCCCTCAGAAACTTCAAAATCAGCTATTAGTGCCTGAAAACAAATATCACGATTTCGTAATGAAACATCATAATTATGATTTGAACAGACACAAACTATTCCTTGAAATGGCAAACACATTACATGGGGGGAAACATATTTCAAGATAGCTTGGATGAACACAAGTGAAACCAAAACACTCATAATGCATCCCAAAATAGCTTGCACGGTACACTGTTCGTGGAAGGTTTTAACTGTGAGAGATGACATTAAAAGTAAAATAACTTTGCATAATATTGAGCTCCTTGGTGAAGCCTACTTATGGGAAACAACAGTTGATGTTCGCCCCTTGGTGAAGCCTAATTTCTCAGGATACAAAAAACAAAAGCGTTAAGTTTGTATTAACATCCTCATAAAGAGGCATTTCATGCCAGGGTTAGGAAAATTAATTGCCAATATTGCAATCAAACAAGGTAAAACAAGCTTAATCAAGAAGTACAAGTGCATTAAATTATTACCTCACCAGTTCCCTTCTTAGCTTCTAACGTGGCTACAATATCTAAACACTTCTCGATATCAGGAATTTTTGCCTGCAACAACAAAAGCAAGGCAAATCACTGGTTTTAGAATAGCACAAAGAAGTTGAGATTTATAGTGATATCAATATATAGTTTCACATATCTTAACATATCATTTGACTTAAATGTTAACTCAAATGGAACTAAAAAGTTCATGATTATTTCCAAAGGGGATTCTAATGGAAAAATTTGTTAACTCTGGGAAGTTTCCATAAATCTCCAGGAAAACATCAAAAATGAAATTGCATAGACTGAATAAAATGTAATTGTCCTCCTTGATCAAATCGATAAAGAATGAGGCAAGTAAATGGTCATTGAAGGGAATAAACAGAATTCATGGAGACAAAAACAAAAGGTACACCAAAGCTGATTCAGCAGACCTGAAGATCCCTTTGCTGTGCCAGAAGTTTCATCTCCACTATCTTGTATTGCTGAAGCCTGTAAATATATGAAAATAACAACCGAAATTATTCAAAGAACACTTACTAATAAATCAATAAAACAAACCAAATCTGCTTCTGAAGTAAATCAGTAACCTAAGCCATAAAGCATAATGGAACAAACCATATTGATCTTTGAAATGCACAGAATTAAATACAGCTTGATTAGACCTGTCAACAAGCTGTTGTATTAAAATCTTCAAATCTACGAAAAGTCATACAGGACACCACATGTGACATTGAAGTGAAAATTCAAACCAACAGGAGGCGATGGACATAGCTTTAAGACATGTGCTTGTTCAGGATATAGTGCAGTGGCTACACCCATTATCAATTTTCTGGATTACATACATGTTTGGTTGGTTGAAACAAGTTAACTCACATTATCACCTGAAAACATCTCTCTTAGGCTTATTTATCTGATTCTCACTAAACCTTTTGGAGGACAAAATTTTAACAGGTACACAAAAGCAAATGCAACAAAGCTTGTCCAAGCCAACCATAAAGCAGTGACAACTTAAAACACAACAATTCTATGCACAACTGATACTAAACAGTCCACGATGTACAAACCGTGAAGAAGTCTGATGAAAAGATATGGCGCATCATGCCAACCAGTGACATGAAACAAATTCATTGACCAGGCAGTTTAACAAATTAATAAGTCGAGGAAGAAAAAGACTGGCACCCATCCATCCAGTACTGCATTCGAAACTAACCATTTTCATTTTTAGTAAATAATTCTTGAAATAATTTCAATATTCAGAGGAAACTCAAAGCAACACTAATTAATTTGAAGTTTTATATGAGTCATGGTACATTACAGCAAAATACGTTCATCCTTATACTGAGGAACTCAATAAACTCCCAAAACCAGAGCAATATCACACCAGAAAAAAACAACCAACCAATAAATGAAACAGCGGCAGGAACATGCCCAGCATTCCTACACCTAGTATTCATGATCCAAGTTTAAATGAGAACACAACATAGCACCTCTAAGAACGGCTACTCATTTCAACATTGAAAAAAATATCTTTCAAGTACTCGAGCATCAGATTCTGACGTTCTTACCATTATTACCATCAAACAGAGGATGCTTAACCTTTTCAAAATCATTATACACAAGCAACAGTCATTTGCCCGATGATTCAACAGCCAATTCAATACGGATCACGCAAAATCTCCGAGTAATTCTCTGCTGTTATGAAAGAAAAAAGAAAACCCTAGAAAAAACCCTAGCTCTAGACGTTTTTTCAGTCCATACTCTTTGGCAGCAACACCCACTTAGGATCTCGTGCTTCCGAAGCATTTCGTCGACAAATCACAACCAAAAAGACCTAAATCGGGACAATATACCGCTCAAACTCACAGAAAAACACGATCCCCAGTTCTAAAAATCTGAAAAAACGAAATCGATTGCAAGGTAGGGCAACTCATCAATCAAACACGCGGCAAAAAGGTGGGAAGAGGAGGGACCTCTCTTGAAGGAAGGCGAGAGAGGAGTTGACGTCGAGGCCAGACTGGGTGAGGTAGGTCTGGACGTCCTCCACAAAGGACGCCGCAGGAATCCCCCTCCGCTCCGTCACCGGCTCCGCCGAAGACGAAGAAGAAGCCATTGGTCCGAGATCGCGAGATCGGAGGAGGAAGCTACCAAACCAGGCGGAGACGGTGGCCGCCGAGCCACCGCGCTCGGGTCCTCTCGGAGTCCTGTGCTTTCACCGCTCACGGGGGTAGAACGGGAATAACAGGTATTGTTGTGGAATATTATTTGCTGGGAGCAGGGGACTGATGGCAGGTTCTGGACCGTTTGATTTGATGGATATTTACAAATACCACGCGAACGTTCTCCTAATTATAAATCAATTTTCTGCAAATAAGTGCATATATTTTGTTTTTCCGAAATTCATTTCTACTCCCGAATACATACATATAAACGGTATACCCCTTTTTTTTACTTTTTGAACAAAAAAAGTTTTTCCGCTTAATAATGTCGCACATCGTTTAGTTTTCTAATAAATCATTTTGTTTTTTATTTTACAAAAAATATTGATTTTTATCCACGAGTGAATTATTATTTTTATTATTGTTAAACGTGCCTATCGTAAATTATATTGGAATGACAAATGATATATTTTTAGATATTTTGCATATATATTCTTGCAGATGGTTGAAATTGTATATAATTTTCGTTAAATTTAAAATTAAAAATTTTTTTTTCTTAATTTACTCTGAATGTAAAACTCTCTTATCCCAAATTAATATTTAATTAATATTAAAAAAGACCAGAAAAATCCAATATAAAATATAAGTATTTTGCATATACCTTCTTGTAAATTGTTTAAATTGTATATCTTTTTATAGAACTTAAAATTACATATAACTATTTCCTAATTGATGGTCAATGCAAAAAAATTTATCATCCAAATCTCGGATTAACTTTAATTAAATTTGTAAAATTTCAAAAAAAATCCTCGATATGATATATAAGTATTTATATAGTATTCAAAATTTTTGAAGATGTATGTATCTACAGGTTCTTGCTCTTCGAAGATGTATGTATTTTGGAGGCCAAGGCCGTTCCGCCCCTACTGCCGGCTCCCGCCTACCTCCGCCTCCGCTCCCGCTCGCCCGGCCTCCCCCTCCGCTCCCGCCGCCGGCCTCCGCCTCCGCTCCCGCAGCCGGCCTCCGCCTCCGCTCCCGCAGCCGGCCTCCTCCTCCGCTCCCGCCCGAGTCGGGGTGTTATTTGCAAAAATCCAAATTTTGGGGACTTTTCTGTAAATCGGAATAATTTTAGGGGTTTATTTGCAAAAAATCGAATTTCGAGGATTTTTTTGTAATTCTGAGTTATTTCGGAGTGTTATTTGCAAAAAACCGAATTTTGAGGCGATCTATATAAAAAAATAAGTTTTTAGAGGTGTATGTGTAAAATAACCGAGGATAAAATCGAAATTTTTTAGAAAAATTTTGATTAAATAACAATAAGGGGTATGAGTAAATATTTTCGAAAATGAAGATGTAGGTAATTCCGGAAATGTAGGGGTTATACATAATTAAAGCTAATTATAAAGGTTATACGTAATTATCCCTTATTTATATATGTGATATTATGAAAATTATAAAAAAAACTTCTTTAGGAAATTAGTAAAATTGCACACTATTTCTTAAGGGTATTTCTGATATATTTATAGCAAATATTTTAAAAATTATTTGTGAAATTTTTTCCTGTTTAACTAAAAATTTGAACAAGAAGAGTTTTCTATTATTTAATTTTTAACCAAAAGAGTTATATTTTTTTTTAATTTAAAAGTAAGTTACATGTAATTCCAGCAGTTTGCATGGAGGTATATGCAAAACACACTTTTTTTTAATTACGGCCTTATATATGCCTTTACATTGTCCCAATGTTTAAATCCATGAATTTTTTAAGAAGAGGCGCTAGTCTGATTTTGTGATTTACATATTTCTTTTTCTGAAAATTTTCCAAATTGCATGTACCCCCCTTGACTTCTTCCTAATTACATATGACACTGTTTGATAATTGACAACTGAAACCCTAAATCCTGAGGAGGAAGACGCTGAGCTCAGGCTCGCCATGATCGTACTTGCCAGTTCTCCTGCCTTCCGGACTGATCATGTACAGCGCCTCCGAATCTCTGCTCCCCACCACCCTCTCAAACTTCGCCCTCATATACATCACCTCCCCTCCTCCTCCTCCCTCCCCCGCCGGCGGAGGCAGCAATGCTGCCGCTGGCACTACTCCCGCTCCGACCGACACAGCCCGGACCGCCCCCAGCACCCGCGCCTCCTCCGCCCCGCAAGGCCGAGACACGGCCAAACCCCGTCGGTGCCCGTTGCAGTACACCGTCCACACCGGCTCCTCCCACAGCCCCCGCCGCTTCTCCATCGCGCTCCGCTCGCACTCCAGCAGGATTCGCACCATCCCCGACGCCATCTCCTTCACCAGCTGGGTCGTCGTAATCGCCAGCTCGATCAGCAGCAGAGGCTCAGATTTGGAGTCTTCCTGTACGGCGAAGCTCACCCGTCCTTTCTTGCTGCCGAAGAAGGTCCCGATCACCTTCTTTCGCGCCGCCATCGGCTGAGCCATCGCGGGAGCTGAAAACCAGTAGCAGGAGGAAGGGAGCAGCAGAGATTGGATTGCCGGGAAGACGGAGCGGAGAAGCGCGGTCACGAGGCTCGATGACTTAGACCGTCGCCCCGGCTTCCGCGGCATTAAGGGAAGCTGCGGTGACGAGGAGTCGGACACATCATCCTCCCAGAAAAGGTATTTACGAGAAGAAGAGAAATCCATCGCCGGCGGCGGCGGCATCAGTTTCCGGCGCTGCAACATGGCGAGGACGACGAAGACAAAAATGGTGGTCGTGGGGGTGGTGCAAGTATATAAGTGGTGTTTGATGGAATGCCAACGAGAAAGTTGCGGTGTGAATGATCGCGCCCGACGACCGTAAGAGGCGCATTCTTCTTGGTGCTTTACATGTGGCTTTAGTTAGAACAATATTGTAATTAAGCATGTCATTAGCGAAAAACATAAAATATACAATTTTTTTTTTTCTTTTTTATCTTTCTCTTTTGTTTATAGAGAGGACGGTGCCGGTCATTAGGCTAATAAAGTCTAATTAGGGTAATGTCATATGGCGAGTTCGTCAGAGGGACAGCCTTGTCCTCGAGTGAGTAAATTGGCGAGCTGCAATGAGCGTTCGGACAAGTGTCAGCTTCCGGTTAGTTTCCGATAGATTGGACGTGGGCATGTTTCGATTTGCGGATTATATTGTACAAATTATGAATGGATTCGTTTTTGTCAGATGGGCAAGAGTAAACGCTGTAGAAATATATAAAAAGATAGTATCATTTCCTCCTTGTCTTCTTGACATCCAGGTCTCGTTACAAAATAGAGTAAAAAGAAGAACGCATTTTGGCGATGAGGTAAGGGATACGAAGAAAGAGAGAGAGAGATGTTTGTAATGTACATGTATGATTATGTCATGGTATCTGGTTTGCTTTATATGTTTTTTTTTTTTTTTTTCCGAATTATAACGCGCTGCATGTCCTGCGTTAATGTAGATTACGTCGACAAGACTGAACATTGTGGACTAGAATGTAAGGGCACACGCATTATTCTATTTGGTCTGTTTTTGGATTTTCTTAGTTCCATACAAGCGAGACAAAATCGTCCTTTCTACTCAAAATCAGGGTACCTAATGTGTCTTGATGACCATCTGAGTTACATTTTCATATTGGATTTCTTGTCTTGTTCCTTGAACAGACAAAAGATTTTTTGTATATTTACGTAAAGTCATGATAGTTTCTATATAACCCAAAAAAAAGTTAAAAATTTTATGCATATTCATGAAAAGTTTTATGCCACTGAAAATTTACTGACAAGAGCATATGATAAAGAAACAAACCTTTATGGATGTACAAGAAATTTAAAACTTATCGAGATTATACAAAAAATATCATAACTTTTTACGGGTATACAATAAAATTTCTCTATAATTAATCCGCCATTGAGTAGAACTTTGACTCGGTCAGTGACCCAAATAAAAGGTTACAGAGTGCCCCCAGTGCTCAGCATTAAAAAGAATCTGCAAATAAAACAAAATAGAATAGAAGCATAATGACATAACTACATTGCTGCTATTGATCTCTGACAAATGTGTAACCATGTTTCGTGTCCATCTCTGAACATCTTCAGATGCCATTAGCGTTCGAGCGCACTTCTAACTGATAGCGAAGGACCATTCGCAATACATTCATGGTTTAGGAAAATAACAATAACTGTAATATCATCATGGAAGTGGCGGCGAACCTTCTTGTCAATTCTCTTGAGATCTGAGTACCGCATTTCTCGTTTTCGAGCTGCTTCCCTAAGAGCTGCTTTGATAAGCCTCCTTGCACTTCCCTGCTACAAGCAAGATTGTGGATACAAAATGGAGCAAGAAAAACAAAATTATGAGCACAAAATTATAGCTGCAAAATGGGCAACTTGCATATATTTGCAGGCAAACAGATACCAGTAAAACATGCATGCCAATACAGAGAGTTGAAGATTTACTGCAAATAATTATAAAATCCTAGAGATGCTAATACATTATCTTCATCTAGAAAATTTTGATCTTGAATACAATGTTGGCATACAATGGAGACTAAGCAGTTAAAAGCACATAATAAAGCATAAAAGCCACGATATCATGCATAATTTTGGTGACTATATGCATCTAGAAGGCGAAACACAGACTGTGAAAAATAGACATAAATGCCAAACAAAATTTCCTGCAATAATCATCAATGTGACGTGTAAATGAGTAGGGGATATTTCATCTATGTTTACCATACAGAAACTTACTTCACTAATACTTGAACAGCCAGGATATATAAAGCTAGGGAAAAAAGCAACAAGAAAGTGCTGAGAAAATTTGCGAGAAATATTGAAAGTTTGTTTAGTCTTACAGCACGAGGATGTTTGTGAACAATCTCAACCGCTTTCTCATTACTTAGGTGTTCCCACAGTCCATCTGAGGCAAATATGAGGAAAGAATCACTTGGCTGAAGAGGATGAGATATAATAGATGGCTCTGCAGTCAAGATAGGCATGTTCATGGGTTCAGAAATTCTGAACTTCGAATTGATTGGTTCTCTGTTAAACCGTACATGTTTCATATACGCATCACCTATGGACCTAGATACCTGCAGTAAGCACAACAAAAACATTTACAACAGGAATAACTATTGACAATGCCTCAATGGGAGAATAAGATCCATCTTGAACTGCAATAGAGAATAAAAGTGACACAACAAGATTGTCAAGATGGCATGTATTTGATAGTAAAATCCATTTGAACAGTTATCATTACTGCTTATTTGCTTACTAATGCACAAACTTCCAGTAAAATCTAGAAACTGCAGTAGGATGATAGGCAGTATCACTGAAACTGTACAAATCAATAAGATAATAAGCACTATTTTGTTTATACATCATAATCAAAGATCATAAAAATCACCTTCCAGAATCAGAATAGCAACTTATATTGTGTAGCACATGACACATGTAGTACCATGAAAAAGAAGAGAACAATAAACATAATATGTTAATGCTGTGTAGCATTATCTCTCCCATCAGAACACTAAACAAAAACCACTGATGAAAAAAAGCGTTTCCAAAAAGCCAAATAGAAATCAAAATATGGGGAAAGATGTCTTGGTTTGACAAAAATATTAGCATGAATAAAGATAAGAGGTATTAACCTGTATTATGCCTTTGATTCTCCAAACTCCATGCTTGAGTACAATTATCTGTGGGTCATTTGAGTGTTGTGCCTTGAGTTCTTGCCTCACAGATTCCAAATTAGCGTTATGTTCAGTGGACAACTGTATCGCAGCAATTCCATCAGTATTTCCAACTCTTTTTCCAAGTACAACACGAGAATCACCTAAATTTGCCACATAGAGATTCCCTTGACAAATCACACCAACAAGGCAGCATGAACCTGTAGTTGCCATATCAGGCTGAGTGTTCCATAGGTCTGAAACCAGAGATATGAATCCTTCCTCAGTTGCTAAAAAGGCTCTCCGGATACCATCAGATGTCACTCCCTGTGGTCCGGAAGAAATTTCTGCATCATGCAAACAAATAACATAATAGTCATTTTACACAGTAAAAATTTGCACATAGGGTCCAGAAAAGACATGTTCAGTATATGTAACATATTATATAAGGGCAGCAGAATAACATGAAAAATGTGGCCATTCATAATTTTTGACATACATTACATACATGGAAGAGAATATCAGACGCATTGTATGTTTTCACTCAAAAAGGCAATCAACTTAAAAGATTAAGTTACAATATCTTGCAACATTTATTTTCAAGCTATCATGGAACTCTAGTACATAACATGCCTATCAACATTAGATGATAGAACAGTGATTTTGCTCCAATTGCAAATCTTATAAACTAAAATGAAGCTAACATGGGATTCGGACACAACCCACAAGTGGACAAGCCAACGAAAAGAAAAGTTATTTTGTTTCTAACTAAGTACATACAACAAGAGGGGAAAAAACATATGGAAGGTCATAATCTAGCTCCTGAGATCAAAACAGGTCGGTGCAGTCATCCGCCAAAAAAGCAAGATATTTCAAGTGGAGGAAAAAATGTCATAGGCTTAAAAGCATCAATTGTAATACCACTGTAGGTATACAACCATAATCTCACACCCTGAAACATTCCAACCCAAAAGGCTAAAAAATTCAATTACTGTACCAACTAGGAATCTAGGGTTTATGCTCCAATTTCTGAAAATTAAAAACGAATACAGGGTTTATCGCAAGATGACGGTTTTTAGCCTATCCACTTCTGAACTAAATAACAAAAGCAATCACGAGTCAAATAAAGGCACACGTTCCATCCATTCGACAAAGAAAGCGAGAGAAAGAAACTCATCACCAAAGAACAATTAATTACTGCAGATCAACAAGAAGGACCTCGGAAGTGGCGGAAGAGATGGTCGCAGACGTAGCGCGCGGCGTGCGGCCCACCGTGGCCATCGTAGACGCCGACGAAAGTCCCGAAAGGCCCTGACTCGATCTGGCTCTGGTCCTCGAGAACCTGGTTGGCCTGCACGACGGCCATGGAGAACTCCCCACCCGAGCAACGGCCGAGGTCGCGGTACCAGAGGAGCCCGTCCCACCCCTCACCACCGCGGCCGCCGGAGGGACGCCAGCAGAGTGAAAGCAGGTTCATCAGGAGCCCCGCCGGCATCCCACATCTCTCGACGGAGACCTAATCCGATCTGATCGCGATATCGTAGAAGCCAGGAAGGAGAGCGGAGAAAGCCTGGGGACTTGGTGCGGTGTGCCGCGGGAGCAGGTTATAGCGCTATAGCGTGTTCCATCGGGGAGGACAGGCCCTCTGGCTTTCAAAGCCGTACTGAAAAGTCACCGGCAATTTGAACGAGTTATTGGCACCGGAAAAGTGACTACCTAATGGGACGTTTTTAACTATTTTACTATTGCCCTTGAGTTTTCAATATTTATGCTATGGTCCCCGGTAGTGGAAAGGGGAGCCATTTCCACTTTCCACTTTCAAATTGAAAATTATCTAAATGCCGCCTGAGTTCAAATATTGAGCTGCCACTTGGCTCGTTGCAATTGGCTGATGGGCGTGGGTCGGATCGTGAGTTGGGTTAGTTGGGTCCCGGTACGAGACATGGACACAATGGATGTTTCTGGTTTGTCTCAGTTAGGGGGACTCTCCGGGCCTCGGTGGCTCGTCAAGGTCGGCACACGAAGCCATATCAAATCGAACCCGCGGCCGCGTGCACCCATTGTTTTGGATTCCTATGGGCCTTAGCGGGCCCTTGTCGTCCTCGATTTCCAATTTGGGCCCTCATATTGCTCTTCAGAATTAGAAAACGAAGAAAACGAGGGCCAAATTGCAATTTGGGCCCTTGCTCCACAAGTGTTAGTTTGGACAAATTGAAGTGGTGGCGCCATGCAATTAGCCACCTAGCCACCTGCATATAACGACCCAAGCTAAACGACAGAAAGACCCGACCGACAGAAAACTGACCTGTCTTTCTGTTTGAACAATATTGAACCTCCGACGGATGACACGCGGAGTCATGCGGCAGTTACTAGATTTTTTCGGTAGAACAGAGATCTTGGTCGGTCAAGTAATTCAAAGACGCAAAAAGGTTTAGCTAAAACATAATTTAAATAAGGATAACCTTTTTTTTTTCCAGCACAGTATAATTCAAAAGAAAGACGTCAATCAAAAGGTAAACGAAATACAAAGTCATTGACAGGTTTATTCAAACACTAACACAAAATTTTACATATAACTGTAATTAACTACCCAAACAAGCTGGTCAATGAATAAACGTTGACCAATTTATCCTAACGTTCTCACACACCACCTTACAGATAACTTCAATATTAACCGCCTAAACAAACGAGACGAGAACTTTGTAAAATATCAGTAATAAAAACACACTTCAGAGATACCATTTTTCTCTTCAATCCAGGGAGTATCCAGTGCAAGCTTCCCATTACTCGACCATTCAAATCCTCCATCAATTCCATTCACTGAACTCTCCTTTGGCTTCTCGCTCGAGTAAGCTAAGAACTTGCCTTCTCCCTTGACCTTAATCTTCACATTGATTTCACCGAGCTCTGCTTCAAGAACTGTTCCACCACTATTGAACATGTTCACCAAACCAATTGGCGCAAACTTAATGTCTGAAGCGAGCTTCGTGATTGGAACAAAACTGAAGATCTCAAATGAGGATGGTTGAATGGTAACTTGGATGGCAGATGAGGTTGGGGTCATTAAGAGTAGCTCCTCAGACTGGTTGAGGTACACTACATACTCTTCAGCTTCTCCCATCTCAGTGGCTTCCTGCTTCTGGTCCCACTCAATGTCCTTCACGTGAACTGTGCCCGAAACTGGCTTGTAGCAATGAGAGTACCCTTTGATTTGCTTGTCCTTTGGATCCCATCCCGCTCCTTGGCAGTTAAAAGCTCCAATAATACCACCAAACTGCACAAAAAATTATACTTCAGAACTGCTTCAGATGCAACAACAAATTAATAACTGCATTGCAGTAACAGTGCGATCACCTTGTTCAAGTTCCAAATCTTGAGGATGGTTTGCCCATCAAAGAGGGGGTTCTTAAACAGGCAGTCTCTTACAGGGAGAGCAAAGTGCTGGCACTTCGGGATGGTACCATCGGGGAAAACTAGCTTCTTAATGAGCTCAAAGTCATGGCTGCCAGCTGAGTCACTGACATAGACCGGACCGCCACAAATGGCTCTTGAGCCGGCATGGAACTTTGCACATACATGATCAGACTGGAACATATCCCAATCTGGCTGTATGATTTGGCCTATCCACATGCTGTTGTATGCGCAGTGAATCATGTGAACACCCTGCAGCCAGTATACACCCATTGGATCGCCATTTGGATCTTGATACCAGAAATCATCCCCTGTCACAAAATGTAGACCAATTATTAATTGACTAACGAGAAAAGCTCAAAATCTAACAACAAAAATATATGAGAATAGCATCAAGTTTTGTATCTTACCTACTCTGCCTAGAGATATCTGCCAGGTCCCCAGGAAGAAGAAGTCATTGCATTGCTGCATGCTAGAAATTAGCCCTGTGCCATTGAAGTTCTTGACGAGGGATTTTGTAAGCCCTTTGTAATAAGTCTTTGCAAGCTCTACCCGACCACCATATTCCTCGCAAACATATTCAAGTGTCTGCAAGAGGTACATATACCCGTGATATGCTGAGAAGAATGATGACTTACAGAACTAAGATTGTTAAAATAGAGATCGAATTCTTACATGGATGACGTCTACTTTGACCCCTGTGATTCCAACCTTGGAAAGATAAGAATGCATGGCCTCATAGAAGTTTTCTGCTTGATTCGGATGAACAAGGCCAATGCCGCCCTCCACAATCTTCACCACAGCGAGGTCGGTCATCGTCCTGTCCAGTCCTGGAGAGATTTTGACTGGAATCACCTTTGAATTCAGGTGGGTAGCACCAGGCCTCACTCCTCCCCAAGCACCACAAAGAGCGTGCCAGACATATATATCGTCCAGCTCTTTGAACCTGGTTCTCATATCTCTAGCAAAGGCCTTCATGCCCATCTCTTTGTATTTACAGAAAAAAGTACTGCAAGTCTCATCTTGTCCTTCACCAAGCATCTCATTTAGTTCCCTTTTCAAAGCTTCTAACTTGGATTCAAAGCTCCTCAAGTCAATGACACCAGATTGGATAGCCTTGTCACGAGCTTTCTCGGTTTGCTCAATCTCAATAGCCTTGGAGATTAACATCTTTGGTTTCTTGGGATCAAAAGGAGGAGCATTCGGATCAAGGATATCCCCTCCCTTGTACTTCTTAAACTTGTCACACTCCTCAAATCTGTATAGCCTAGCAGTCATCTGGCTTCCTCCCAACACAATGTTTTTTGCATCAGCAAGCGGAGGCTCACCGTCAATGCTAACACTCTGCCATCCGTCATCAATAATTAGGAACCTTGGCAGTATCCCCCCCTCAGCGAACTCCTTTACTCCATGAAAGATTCCTATAGGGTCTACGGTCAAGTAGAACGCATCCCAAGTGCACCAGCCAAACTTGTCTACAAGAGGAGGGACACATTTCTCCTCCAACAGCCTAAATGTGTTGAGGTGCACCCTTGCAGCAGCATAAGATTCTTTCATCAAGTTATACGGGTTGTCACTAATATGTACATAGGCTATTGCATTGAAGGATGAAGCCGTGACACTGGTTGAGCCACTCTCCGCAGAGATTAAGACATGGTCGTCAGTGCCGGGATGGAGCGCAGACCGGAATGAACCTTCGATCAAGGGAAGGATAAGGACATAAGAGCTAAGCTCAGGGACATTTAAGAGCAACCACTGAGTCTCCATTTGTAGTTCAGAGCCAGAGTTCCCCACCCACATGGTAGACCACCATGTCTTGAACCTGAAGATACTAAGAAAGGTCCGGTTGACAAGCTTGCCCAGCGAGTTCATCAGTCGATCGGATGGTTCTGGCTTGGAGAAGCCAAGAAATCCACCCTTGGATGAACAAGATTGGACTTGGTGAAATAGGTGAGAGGGTGAACTAGAGGCTTTGCATACAGAAGAGAAGCTACTGAAGGAGATGCTGTCTGGAATCTCATAGAGTAATGTAACACCATTGATGAGAAGCTCCCCTTCAGATAATGAAAAAACACAGCTCATGTTGTTGGATTGGGTCATGCTGCTCACTGGATTGCGAGGTTTATTTGGTGGCGCCATGAGCAGAGAGACAAGATAAAGAAGAGGCAATACAAATCACAATACCCAAATCAAAAGAACAATAACAATATGAAAAGAAGTTCAAAAGTGTAAATGCTGTTATGTAATTCACCATGGGGAGGCAGGACATTTATAGGCAGCGAGATGAGAAAGGTTTGCTTCTTGTGAATCTTTGAAATTGGAATATATTTTTTTTATAGCATCACGAAGCAACTAACTTATTGGCGCACAAGTGCTTTTTTACATAAAAGGCACTCCCTCAGATACCCTTGGCCACGGAAATGCATGGCCCACAATATCATGATACTGGAAGAGAGATTAGGTGGAGGTTGGGGGACTTGAATAACAGAAATTGAAGGATAAACCTATTATTTAGAGTTCTGAATCTTATGGAGAATTGTAGAGGGTTCTTCCTTTTTGAATATGCTACAACCGAAAGCTTTTCTTAAATTTTTTTTATATTTCCCCAATGGCTCCAAAGTTCCACAGAGTGTGTGTCAACAGCTGATGGGATTGGTAGGCAAGACTGGTGGGAAAGAGGACCCATCTTTGAGAAAAGAATTAGTTGTTATCGTTATCTTCACTCAGTAAGGCATGACATCCGGGAAGCAGAGTGAAAACCAGATAAAAAACTATCTCAAGGATCAAAATGGTTTATCCTTTTTCTTCTTTTAGACTGGGAGAAAATCCATGAGCTCTGAGGAATGAAGAAAAGGTTTATTTTGATACCCAAAAAACGATGCCCCAAAAGCACTAAAGTAGGACAATTTTAAGCTGAAAAATGGATGGTTGATGACAGAGCTTGTGAATGCCAATACTGGTTGTTAGATGGATACTTGGAACGCCCCAGGGGTGAAGTTCCCAACAGAGAATTAAAAAATGTTCCTGTGAAGAATAATGGCCTGGCCTACTGTAAAGCAATAAAAAATCTCCTGAAGATCCTAGATCTGTACTTCTGGTCTTCTACTGACCCACATGTTTGCCACAGAAAACAAAATTAATGGCACACCTGAGCTTTAACTGTTAGATAGGCCATTTGGGTCCGGAGCTAGTGCCGACTGAGCTTTAACTCTTAGATGGAGCCATTTGGATCAGCAAGCTATTGCCTCCTGGTTTTTCTTTTCAGTTTCTATCCACATGAACAGAGAAACCTAGGAGGATGAGGAATTGCTCTTTGAAAACGTTCTTGAGATTTTGCATATATAGCCTTGCAAAATATGAAAATTGCAGAAATAACCTAAAGATTGCAAATTTGTGATAGTTGTATAACTCTAGCATCCTACATAAATTGTATATATGCCCAGGCGTCATTGGCCATTACAAACTCATAATTGAATGGGCAGGAATACTTAAAACATCAAGAGTACCCCTTTGCCATATAACTAGTAGGGAGTTTAGGCATCCAAGATCAGTGTTGTCCTTTTATACGTCAACTTTCTAGTTACGAGAAGGATAAGTTATGCATTTTAATGTTTGCAAAAAAGCTTTTCTATGACCTGTTTTCTCTCCTTATCCAATGATTTGCTGTTTTACGTCTAAAGAAAATAACTTTAATATTAACCTCCTGATTTCTTCCTTCTCCTAATAATAATCAAGATGAAACCATAGAAACAATAAGCCATAAAATAATTCTTCTTGCCAAGAACTGTTGAAGTATGTAGGTGACATGGGGCCATAAAAGACAAACTGCTTTTGCTATAGCATGAAAAGAGCACTGAAACAGGAAGATGCCTTGGTTTTCTGGTTTCTAGTATTCCTACTGTAAGCAAGTCGCATCCAGCCATTTCCAGATTTTCAGAAAGGGAAATAATCTTAACACTTTTGGGATAAAGAATAAGTTGGATTTTGTACCTGTTCATAAAGTTGCATCTTATTCCATGACACCTTCACTCTCCATTTTTTTTCTTTTTTTGGGTAAACCCTTCAGTCTTCATATTTTTCCAGGTGGCTGGAGATGAATAAATGAATTAGAAGAGAAAAACTAAGAATGTGATTCATATTTGAGCTCTGGTAAAGGATAGAGTAATGCTCTCCTTTATGATACAAGATATGAAGCATCATCTTGGTCCATTGATTCTGTCATTGGATACCTTGTTGCACTCCAGAGTGACAGGCATAAAATACCTGAAAAGCAGTCAATAAAAAAAAAAAACATTGTATGAGTTTTAGCTGAAATAAGTTTAAGTGATAATAAATAAGACTCTTGAGTACAGAAAACTTGGAAGTAATCTGTAAGGCTTACATATTCACTGCAGCAGAAAACATCTAGAGTCAGCAAAAAATGACAGAACATTCTAATGCTATAGTACATATAACAAGCATAGCCATTGCCTATAAGTGTCAACTGGACTCAAAACCATTATATCCTAACTATCACTAGTCTGTAATATACTGATCACAAGGTATCTGCCACTGTAAGCCAGAAAACTATGTATGGAATGATTTCCTGATCAATTTACTCGCTCCAATCACTAAACACATTAGTATAGCATATATGTGGAACATGTACATATCAACATCACCAGTAGAAATTACAAGAACATGAATCATATTTGCAGTAATGGAACACATTCCTGTCTCTAATGATTATCTCTCTCATTCACTTTGGAGATGACTTTCAACACAAGATGACAAACATGACAGACTTGGAGGTTCTGGACAACTCTAATGGGCACTCCAGCATCCAAGGCTTATGAGGCCAAATTCAGCCGCCAATTTCTCACTATGATGATCAACAACACTTTCTTTATTTTCTGCTATGATAACAAACAGCAAATGGATTATGTTGGGCTCATAGTCCACCAGATCTAATCTACAACCTGATCTCATCTACCATTTGATAGATCTCCATTGTTCTCGAATGTGACTTATCTCCAGAATAAAACTCATGTAACAAGCCATTCACCTTGATTAAGCTGCCACCAGGGATTTTCTCAAGTCCGAGTTCATCAACACGTGGACCCTTCTAGCATCATGCCAATGTCCTTTCGTGGCATACATATTTGAGAAGAGCATGTAAAAGCCTCCATCATTGGGCTAGAGCTTAATAAGGCGTTTCAGTACATATTTCCCCATATCTGCATTTTCATGACTCCAACATGCACCAAGAAGAGTAACCCACAACACAGGGTCCCCTTTCCCAGGAAAACCTTGCACAATAGAGGAGGCTTCTTGTATGAGCCTGGCCCGTCCCAAGGCATCCATCAGCTGAAGTGCTCAATTGTGGGCTCAATTCTATAAGCTGTCCTCATTAAATCAAAATACTGCCTAGCTAACTGCACCTGCCCCGAGTAGCTGCAGGCACACAGGACACTAACAAAAGTGACCTCATTAGGCCTTATCCCTTCTTCTTTCATATTTGCAAAGAGCTTCAATCCTCTAGTTCCAAGTCCATTCACCGCCAGGCCTCCAATCATAGCTGTACATGAGAACACATCCCTTGAAGCCAATGCATAAAAGATCCAAAGAGCTATACCTATGCAGCCACATTTAGAATACATATCGATTAGATCTGTTCCGATACTGGAATCAACCTTCGTCTTGTTTCTCCCTATGTAAGCATTAACCTGCATGCCCTGATCTAAAGCTCCTAACTGCGCACAAGCTGATAGAATGCTCCTGAGTGCAGCAATTGGGCTTCACTCTCACTCTCTTCATCTCTTCAAACAATTCCAATGCTTTGGTGGGGCATCCCCTTTGTGCAGAGGATGTTATCATAGCAATCCACGATATGGCGTTTCTCTGGAGCATCTGGTCAAAGAACATTTTTGCCATATCGAACAAACGGCACTTGGCATAGCCCGCAATAAGTGTTCCAGGACTCCACATTCCTTTTGGGCATTCTATCAAACAGCTCCTGGCGGCATCGATGTCTCTACTATAGGTTAGGGTGGTGGTGATGGTGGTTTTGGGATGAGGAGGAGATGCTTTGATTTTTATGAGAAGAATCTTTGCACATAAGCCCCTGTAAACTAGCAAAATTGCATCTCGATGGTGGCATTTGTTTTTTTTTTGTTTTTTTTTTTTTTCAGCTTTTGGGTCATATCCTCATTCTTCGCGTATTTATGGCAAAACAGAGAAGTGGATAATTAATCCATGACAATATATTTACATGTAAATAGGATATAAAAAAGTTACCATCCACTCGCTGTCTCCTCCATATAGCGGCCGAATATCGATATATAATTCATAGATAGCTATTTCTGATACGACTAAGTTATCCATAGATATTGCAACAAAAGGCAGAGATCTCATTTTACTGCCACTGCCACATACAACGAGAAGATCCAAGCCAAAATACCAACAAGCCGATCCTAAGATTTCAAGGTCTACAGTTGCAACGTTTGCAATCTGGGAACCAGATTCAGCAGGCTAGCTGGTTGTGATCGCTCGTCGTGAAGGAGGAGAACGTTTACCGTCCCGGCATCCATTAGCCATGCAGACACCACAGCACCAGGCGACACGAACCTCCCGATGTTGAACCTTTCCATGTGGAATGGGGCTCCGATAGTGTTGAGCAATGCCTCAACCACACGCCGAAGAGTGCTGGCCCCCGCAACCTTACTATGCTTTCCCCAACCTGTCAAAATGCTGCCAGAAACTGTAGTTTAGACTTTATAATGCTGGTTAAGTGAACTAGAATGCATTGAATCGAATCTGTATTCCATAATTTGACACTAAATATTGAACAAGAGTGCAAACATCATAACTGAGGTGTTCATGTGTTGATAAATAATGGTGTCGTAACCAGAAGAAGTTTCATACCTCACAAATTCGGGCAGTTTACGCCCTGCAAAGACAATGGAGCGTATGCTGAGAAGCCATGCATGAACAATGGCCTGAGCAGCTCCAGAAGACATGAGATGCAAATCCAAACTAAATTCACTCCATGTATTCTCCCACACCTGCCTCTGCACCCCTTCAAGCACAACCTTCTGAGCTCCTAGTCTCTGCAAATGAATCAATGCTACAGTTCTTTAGTTGAAGATCCAAATCTAACATATCAAGTAGTTGGCTCAACTTCAGAGCCTGAAAGAAGCAAGGCTAGAATGTTCATAATCATAGTTTCAATCTAAAGATTGTATTCCAAACCATCTCCGAAGACATTTATAAGAAAAATGCCATTCAGAAGGAAATAGAGAAAAACACACAAATGCTAAGAAGGCAATGTTTCAAGTGAAATCTTATAGTCATTGCAGCAAAGAGAAGTTCAGCTTACCTGCCCAAAATGCCACAGCACATCTGTCAAAGCATTGTAGAAGGCTGACGATGTTGGTTGGTCCATATGCCTCAACTCATTAAAAAGGGATCGGGCTTGTGCCCAAGCTTCTTCAGAACCCATTAGAAGCCCATGTGTGACACCGTACACAAAGTTATCAAACAACCGAAGCTGCTCCAGCAATAATGAAGCATCTTCAAATGAGTTACAACGACTGCAGTGCCAATTAAGCACCAATTAGGTGTTTGATAAGCTTAAATTTAGATCAACAGAGGAAATATGCAACAAGGGATGAGGAATGACAGGGTAGATTTCTGGATGGGTCATGTAGTTTAAGCTAATGCAGACGAGGAATTTTATGAAGAGTAGATACAAGGTCCAAACTGGAATGGATATATAAGCTCTTAAGCATAAACGATTGAAGAAATTGTTTGAGGTAGAAAATGGCACCTGCAAGCATTCAAGATGGCAGAAAATGTCACAACATTGGGCTTCACTCCCTGCTGGATCATTTTCTGAAATAAATCCAAGACACAAAAGAGTTCCTCAGATGTTCGCACTCCCTCAGCCATGGGCCGCCCCCTCCCCCGTGCCAGCTGACCAAAAACCCTCACAATCTGACCGCCACAGCCCCCTGGATCACCCAATTCTTGAGCAACATCATCCTCTCCCACAGAAATCCTAGACTTCCCAAATCCATCAATGATAGCATTGTAGGTAACCACATTAGGCTCAATGCCCATCCGTGTCATCTCATCAAGCAACCAAACTGCAAACTCCACTAGCCCATTCTTCGACAAGATGTCTATAAATGAACTATACAAAACCACATCAGCCTTCAACCCCGACCTCCTAAACTCTAAGAACACATTTGCAGCTTCCGTATACATCCCAGATTTAGAGTAAATATCAATCAAAGTTGAGTATGTTAACAAACTAGGTGGCACCCTTCTCTGCCTCATCTCTTCAATTAACCGGGCAACTACATCAAACTTACCCTGCTTCCCATACCCATTAATCAAAGAATTGTAGGTAACAGTGTCCTTCTCAATGCCCGTAATTTCCATCTCCTCACAAACTCTAGCAATCTCTTCATACCTTGCAGTCTTCACATAGATAGAGAGCAACGTATTATAAGACACTCTATCCAGCTGAATCCCCAAGCCCTTCATCTCTGCATATAGGCACAATGCCTCATCAAACCGATCCAACTTGGAGTATCCATCAATAACAGTTGAGTATGTCACAATATTTGGTTGCACCCCATGTGCAGGCATCTCTGAAACAATTTGCACAGCCAGCTCCATATTCCCACACTTGCAAACTGCGTCAATGAAGGTATTATAAGTGTATATGTCCCGCCCAATCCCTGTAAAAATCATTTCGTCGAACAACATATGCGCATCCTCCAGGTGCCCTGCCCGACTGCACCCAGCAAGCAACGAGTTGAAGGTTTTCCTATCAGGCCGAAGCCCATTCTGAAGCATCTCCCTGAAGAGCTCCATGCTTAACAAAGGATCGGCACCGCCCTTCCCACATGCATCAATAACAGCATTATAAGACACATTGTTCGGTCTCAATCCCCGCGCTTTCATTGTCTCAAAAACAGCTATGGCTTCCGCCAAAAGCCCATTTCGCGCATATGCAGATATCAGAGCAGAGTAAGCATAAACAGTATTACCATAACCTTCACTGAGACCAGTGTCGAAAATTTCCCGCGCAAGCTCGTGGCAGCCCATCTTTCCAAGCGAGCTAATGGCGGCAGTGAGCAACTTCCCCTTCTCCGTCCCCGTGCGCATCAAAGGCATAGAAAAATGGAAAAAACTCCTAGCTTTGGACGGACATTTCTCGCGGTCGCCGAGCTCGTGGAGGATAGAGCAGTAGTCTTCGGGAACCGCAAGCGCCGGCTGAAAACTCCGGAAAGCACTCGTCAAAACCCGATCATTAGAGCTTGTGCGAGCTATGACGGCCAGGCAGCTTCTCGCCGCCGGAGAGGCGGCGCGGGAGTGCTCCGGGGAGAGCTTGACGGAGGCAGTGTTCCTCTTGGAAATGACTCTGGTCGTTCTGCTCCGGCGGAACTCAGGCCCGAGGTGAGCTCTGGGCTGAGGAACATATGCTGGGCCATAGCCGGCTATTTGGTTGACGAGGGAACGGGAAAGCGAGGAAGCGGCTCCGGCGCTGGTAATGGAGGCGGAGGGTGACGAGGAGGCGCGAGAATGAAACTTGTGGTGGTTCTTGGTATGGTGCTTCTGGAGAGTGTTCTGCGACGGCGGCTGCGGCGCTTGGTGGGTTTTGGCCGGGTTGATATAGTAGTGAGTGGGGGTCGACGAAGCCATCAGAAGAGAAACGATGTGATTTTTATGAGGCAATAGATAAAGATGAAACCATAGCAAGGGTTTTGAAGAAGGGAAGGAAAGCTTCAGCCGAGATGGAGAAGAGCCGCTGACGGAGAGGTCGCGAGGTAGAAGACGATGATGAGGGTATTGAAGATAAGGAAGGAGAGGCCTTTGGAGATTGGGTTTTGGAGGCCAGTGGTGAGGAAGATGGAGAGGGTAGTTTGGGATTTCACATGGTTCTTGGCTGACGTGGCGAAATGGGACTGGGTTTGCTGGGGCCGGAATTGGATTTGGTGCAGACCCGGCTGCGTCGGACGCGTTTGTGTTCTGGAAGATTCCTGGATTTACCTCAGGATTTGTATGATGATTCCGGATGAACGGTCAAGAATTGTCTGTTTGCTAGACCATCTTAGCCTAAAAGTTCCTCCGGAACACGAGACCGGTGTCCGATCGAATCCGAGACACAGCGAAGCCTGGCTATTAATCCGACAGCAGTGATCGATTCTTGTTCTCCATTCACTTCACCACCACCCGAACATTTCACCAAAACTCCAACTTAAGTTTCACCGTCAGATCCAAATCCAACGACTTACATCCTCCCAAAACCACCTTAGCGACTCCGTTAGTATCATTTTTTCCCTCGTCTTCTCCGTTGGGTCCCATGGTTTTGAGATCAATCGGATAAGGAGAAGATAAAAGCACGGAGCGAGCGAGGAAGGCCGAAACCCTAGCTCCGCGATTGGCATCGGAGACCCTAGATTTGGTGTGGATTTCGTCGCCGATCTTGCTGGAGGCTGCATGAATGGGAGCGGGGACCGCGAGCGCGAGATCAGACCAAGGTTCTTGAAGCATCCATGGGATTGATTATCATCTTCTCTCGCTCTCCGATCTCGTCTCAGCTGAACTCGAGGTGTTCTCGCCGTCCTCGAGCTCCGGCGCTTCCGGCGCGATCCCGGCAATGGCTTGTTGCGGCCGATCGGCGGCTGAGGCCCCCGCAGTTCCCCATTTTGAGGTCGAATTCTAGCCTCTATGCGATTTAGGAGATGACTTTTAGCGTTTTCTAGGTATGAATTTTGGGGTTTGGATGCAATGGATTCTTATGTTGCTGAAAATGTGTGCGAGTTTTCATTGAACTCCTCTGTGGAAGGCAATTGGCATTCTATCTGGAGTTCAATGCAAAATGCAGTCGCAAATGGTGAATTCGGCGGTGTTGGCTCTCATTTGTGGATTTAGTGGGTTAGCTTTCTTCTTTGGCAACTTCTGTTTTTGGGGCCTAAACATCAAGTTTAAGTGATTAATTACATAGGCTAATACCAGCTGAGATGTCTTTCAAGGAACGAAGCAGCTGACACTCCACTCCTAGTTATTGAGACTAAGATTTGAAATATTGGTCCTCTGGATACATTATCATGACATGGGGCCCTTAAATTCCACTATTATTATTTTACTGTAGCTACAGAAACCTTCAACGTTCTGCAGTTTCTTTTATTTTCCCTGATTTTCCATGTTTTATGTCTATTTTTAATGATTTTTATCTATTTTAAACAAAATTCCCAATATTTTAGTGCCAGTGGGCAATAAAAAGGAATCAAGCTGAGACTCTTGTTACATAATGTGTCTGGCACCTGCTTGTAGAGTTTCGAAATCTGTTCGAATGTACTGAAATGAGAGATATACTAGTGAACGAGGGGAACGTCATAATCAACAAGTTTTCTTACTTTGTTTGTTTGTTTATTTTTAAGCATGGTAGAGTGGTATGCATGTCTCACACTTATGCAACTACAGCCTTCAGTGTTTTATTAGTTCCATGTACATTGAGGTTATATCATGTCTGTTGCTTATATATATACTCCTGATTTACACTGATTGTTTTGCTTCACGTTGCAGAATTTCATTTCAAATTCCTCCATCACGAATATAGACATTGAAATTGAGAAGAGGACAACTGAAAATAAGGTCCAAGACAATCTGTCACCTCTTCGATCTTGTTGCTCAATTTCAGTTCTTCATCTCACATGCGTTGTTCTTGATTTAGTCTGTGAGTTATTTACTGAGGAGACTCATAAAAATTCTCGTTTTACAACACTGCCGGTATGTTCCTTTGCTTGAGGCAATACAACTTTTCTTTCTATTCATATTTTATTGAGTTCCATTAGTTGGTTTTACCATGCTAGCATAAGCCCATTTACCTTATACAAATGGCACCATTTTAGTTACTGTCAGAAGAGGAACAAAATGCACTTTCGGCCACTCCAGCTCTTCCAGCAGGTTTATATGGTAGGTCATATTTTCTGACCGTATTAAAATGTTGCCTTTTGAACATTAAGTTTTACTGTCTTGCTCACGAAAAACTACTCGGACTTCATAGTTTACAAGTGTTGCATGGAGCATTGAATATGTTTTCCTGTCTACTTGCTTAGTAGTCTTCTTTTTGTTTCAACTACAAAATATGTAACTTATGCCACTTACATGCTTCTATTAGTCATGCAAGAAATTGAAGGTTTCTTCAACAATTGACTTGCCCCCAAGAATAACAAATAAGTCAATCTGAACTGCAAGTTTGACTGTGAATGGCTACAAAAATCTATGTGATTGTGAAGCCCATAACACAGCCTTTTGCAGTTATGTAATGTGTGGCTCGTTGATCGTCCATTACAGTTTTCTTTCATATAAGTGATAGTTAAAGGCATACTTCATCAATGTAACATTGACTTCATCATGGAGCCAAGTGCAAAGAATAATTCAGACTTTGTTAGAGCCTTTTGAAGGTTTATTACTGTGGTCTGTGAGGAATTTCTAATCCTTTCACTTGGTGCAAATCCAAAAAATTTTGTTACTTGTTCAATTTCTGTGCTTTTATCCATCATGCAGAAATGGAAGATGCCTGCTCTGACTTTCTTCTTTGCATTCTGTGCAAACTAGACATCAAGGGGTATTTTATGCTTTGTCCTAAGACTTCATGTGCTTCATTGGTTGTAACATGCATGTTATGACTTTTTGGTTGAGCTCTGCATATGTTGTGTAACTTAAATCTTGCAACTAACTTGATAAAAGCTTGTTAGCTTTATATGCTATTAGCTTAGCTGGAAACTAAGTGGAGCAACTGTGGAACTTTGCTTGGCCTGCTGCAGTTGCAATTCTTCATCCAAGTCTTTTGCCAGTTGCAGTTGTTGGCTTCTTTACAAAGGTAAAAAATCAAATTTATTATATTGTTTGTGAACATTGAAGAGAACATTTATGACTGTTCTCATTATACAGCTGGCGATCTTTGTCGGAAGCCCTTTAGTAGGCTACCTTATGGATACCTTTCCCAGGATCCCTACATATTACAGTCTGAATGTCATACAAGTCTGTAAGTTTTGCTTAAAATTCTTTTTTGCTTGATGTCTAGTTAATCCTGCTCCTTTCTTGCTGCTTCTTTTTTCCTCACATTATGTTATGTGCTGGTTGATACACAATTCTGTCAGACAGCTGCTTGGTTGTTGTCAGTTACAATGGTTATATATGCTCTCAATACTTCTTGACACAACTCTGTGGCATCTGTAATCCTGCAACCTTGGTTTATTGCACTTGTGCTAGCTGGGGCAATTGAAAGGGTGGCAGGTTTGGCATTGGGAGTCGCTGTGGAGCGTGACTGGGTAGTGCTGGTAATGTCAATGTTTTCCCTGGATTACCCATTCATTTTGTTAATGATGCCCTTAATTGAGGTTGTTCACCCTTGTGAAGTTAGCCAGTACAAATAGGCCCACTGCGCTAGCTCAAGCAAACACTATGGTAAATAGAGTTGATCTTCTTTGTGAGGTACAAAATTTTATTTCTTTTCATAGTATTCTATTCCTGCTAAGTCAGTTCTTTGTGATTCTCATCTTTTTTCAATTTTGGGACTTTGGATGCATCATTCATGTGATCTAAAGTGGCATGTAAATGGAATTTATAGATGCTCCTACCCTTTTTCTGTTACATAGCATTGCAGTGGGCAAAATTTTTAATACCTTGATCACTGTTAGCTTCTTTTTAGACTTTGACAAGCAGCAATATGTTATAGAATTTTGAAACAAAATAAGTTATTCTTCTTGGTTGTAAAAGGCAAAGTTGGTCTGTCTGCTGTTAATAACTTTGTCTTCCATTTGTTACTAATGAAACTAGTCTTATAATAATATGGCTTGACCTCAAACTGATATCCACATGCAGTATTGCCATTGACATAAACATTTTTGGAATGTTTAAGAGGTCAATGCATCATCACTAGTTGCTGGTGGCAATGCACTTAGTCTTTGTTGTCTGTTCCATCTAACTACCTTCAGCTTTTTGCATTTGCTTTGTGATTGAAACTTACTCCACTATGTGCGCCAGTTCATATTATATTATCAATCTAATTTCAAAATTATATCAGATAAGGTCATAATGTGCATACTTTGTCTGCAGATAGCTGGGGCTTCACTTTTTGGTTTGCTACTATCCAAGTATGATCCAGTGACTTGCTTACAGCTTGCTAATGATATGCACATTGCCTGTGCATACTTCTAGTCTAATGATATGCACATTGCCTGTGCTGGTATATCCTTTTTCTACTGTTTCCATGAATATTACACTGAGCATTCATTTGTTTCATTCCCTTCAATTTGCAGATTTTTCTGGGTAGGTTGATCAACAGGCTTTCAAGTGATGTGCTTGATAGCTCTAGGCTCCTTCAGCCTGGTAAGAGGTCCTTCAAACCTGATATTTTACTTCATTCAAGGAAAATACAGGGAAAATTGGTGACTGTTGCTTTGTCTGAAGTGTGAATTTTATTTAAAAATTCATGAAATCCTCGCATTCTCCTTACATTTCAGTGCAGAAAGGCTTGGATGTTATCAGACAGGGCTGGTTGGCATACAAGCAGCAGCCTGTTCTAACCTGCTAGTGTAGCTTATGTAGTTCTATATTTCAACATTGCTCTTGCTCCAGGGGCCATAACTGCATTCCTAACACATCATGTATTGCCTAGACCTTTTCACGCCATCAGTTTATCAGCTTTTTTGGATTTTTTTGGGCTTAAATCAGTCACAGAGGCTTTCATGCCATAATCTTTTTAGGCAGTCAAGGTGGTTGTATCTGCTTTCTTCCCAACAACAGCTAGGCTGTTAGGCAACTTCTAGTGTTATCAATTCCTTCTCTGATTGTTTTCAATACTGTTTGAGTCTTCCAGAAAGTAATGGGCCATTGTAGAAACAAATCGGAGTTCTCTAACATGCCTTTGTTACTATGTTGTATCATATTTTGGGAAGTCAGTAGGGTGGTCAGCACCATAGGACTTGTTCTGAAATAACATAGAAACAAAGAATTAGGTTGTCATACGACTGAATGGCTGCCATGAGTCCCATTTGCTGTGCACATGTTATCCTTTCGGAATTCTGATCTTGTGCTAATCTTTACCAGGCATAAGCCCATCTATTATTCGCGGCTTTAGTGGCTTGTGTGCTTTCATGGGTGTTTCTGCAACCTTCATATCTGCCGCTCTTGTGAGAAAGCTGGGCATCTTAAAGGTTATTTGCATTTTTCATGACTACTAGACTTTCTGTATTTTCCTTTTTCCTTGGGATTATGTCCTGAAGATATAGTTTGACTGCACCAGGCAGGAGCAGCTGGCTTGGTATTCCAGGCTTCTTTTTTAGTTATTGCAGTTGCAGTTTTTACAAGTGGTTCGGTTCCTCAGCAAACTCCGCTACATCTATTCCTCTCTTTGATTGTAAGCATTGCAAACTCCCTTTCAACTGGATTAAGTATGAGGCTTGTTTTGTGCCAAGCCCTGATCTTGGTTGACTTGGTTGTCGAATCTTATAGTGAATTCATGTTTTTGTAGGTACTCTCAAGGCTAGGTCATATGTCCTATGATGCTGTAGGAACACAGATTCTTCAGACTGGGATTCCTACAAGCAAGGCTAATCTGATAGGAACAATGGAGATTTCAATTGCAAGCCTTGCAGAACTCTCAATGCTTGGTGTTGCAATGATTGCGAAGGACGTCTCTCACTTTGGTTTCTTGGCCATGCTTTCAGTGTCTTCTGTGGTTTGTGCAACCTGTATGTTTTGTCATTGGCTAGCAAATCCCACAGATGAACACTGAAAGCTCTTTGCATGCGATCCTCATTTTAGAGACAACAGATAACCATTCAGGTAAGTTTCTACTTTCAGCTCCAGCTATTCAAATTTTTTTTGTTTGTTTTTAATGAAAAAGATTCCAATCAAGATTGAAACTGACCATGGCCTTTGTTTCTATATACTTTATCTAGCCCGGGTTATATGTAACCCTATCCATTTTTCTAAAAAGTAAAGACCCTGAAGCTTCTCAGGCCAAGTTTGGGCTGGCTTGGCTGTTGGCACCACAGGTAGCCTTGGTTGATGATAACCATAGTTGGAATTCAACCTGCTGCATTCTATTTTTATGACCATAACCTGCAACCTGTAACCCAGTGGCCAAAAAATTTTGGCCATCTGATTCAAATCAATTTAGAAGCAATCCTCTGGATTTATTGCTGGAGCAGGTGGTGGGTAATGACATGCAAAATTTCTCCAACTTAGAATTTTCCTGACAATTGGTTTGCCATATCTGCACAGAGGTTTTTTCTTTGATTGAGGAGCAATCAGAAGGCCCAGCTTGTAATGAAAGTAGGAATGAAACTACAGGTTCAGTCGTGGATAGGTGATACACTAACACATAACACAACAAGAGCTTAGATTTGTCCAGTGTTTTATCACAGTTATTGCATCCAGGATCATTCTTAGATTTTGTCGCGTCCGGGCCACATAACGTTGCACCAGCTCACTCCGGAAGGATAGACATTGCACGAAAGCTGATTGCTGGGATCACCACAACCGGGAGCATCCGAGTGATTGCCAGAATACTGTACATATTTGATACTAATTCTTGGATGTTGCATTGAGAAAATGGTAATTACCTGTTAATTGTCAAATTGAAAAGGTGTGAACTCTAGGAGTCGCTTTTTGAATAGAATTATTATAATGTTACTGTACTGCAAATTTTAGTCCGAGATTTAGCTCAAACAAAGGTGTGAATATGTGATCTTTTAACAATTCCCTGTCACTCACAAAGGATTCTGTTAAAATTTTATTGTAATTTCAAGCTATTTAGTGAACAAATATATTTGTCAAACAATTTTACCAAACATGTATACTAACAGAATGGCTAAATGATCTTCCATAAACACATGGTAATGATGTTGGCGATCGGCACTGGCAAAGACATTTGTGTTGGGCTGTAAAGACCTGTCAAAATTCAACAGGTGACGTTGGCCCAAAACCGAACCTAGCACGGCCGAAAGCTGATAGCCTTAGGCTGACGTTGTTAGGTTGGTGGGGTCCCTCTCTTGGGCTAAAGAACTAGAAACTGACTGGCCCATCCCTTGCATTTCCAGCTTCGGGGTCGTTTCGATAATTCCGGATTTCGGAATTGAGAAAATTATCAATTCAATTAATTACGAAAAATTAAAAAAATTAATCAAATTGGTAATTTCAGTGTTTGAATGTACTTTTTAAGTAAAGAAAAGAAATTATCAATTCAGTCAATTCCGTGAATTCGATTGTTTGAAATGTAAATTGAAATTAACAAATTTCGCCAATTTCTTCAATTCCGGTGTTTGGTTGGATTTGAAATTGAAAATATGATCACCCAATTTTTAATGGATGAAATTATCCCCATTTTTAGACATTTTTTGTATTTAATTTTAAAATAAATATAGATATTAAATTAATAAATTAATTAAACATATTTTTGAGATTTAAAAAATAAATAATATTAGAATTACATATTGATAATATCTATTTTTTTAAAATAAATGATAATTGATTTAAATAATATTAAATTAATAAAATATTTTTTAAAATAAACTCCAAGCAACGGAAAAAGGAATTTTGCCACAATGAAACAATATAAAACTTAATGCCCTGTTGCAAATCTCAACTTCACATAAACTGCAATAAAATATGTTATATTCACTCATTTGCTGCTCGGAGGACTGTGTATGTGATAGATGCTTTCTACAACACCAGCCAAACAGAACCATCAACAATGAATCACAATATGATAGATTTCTCTACACTTTTGTTGCAGCACATCGAAGCTGTCAGTATTTACATCCACAACAAGTAACCTTCAATATTAAGTTTAACATAGATAATCCCATAAAATCATTTTTTAAAATACTTTTATTACTAACTTCGGACCACCATTTTATTTTTTTATTTAAAAAATAAATCAACAAATCCAAGAATTCATGCAATATAAGCGAAAATGAACGCAAAGATATCGAAAGCAAAAGCATTGAAAATTTAGAACCGAAATCAAGATGCTTACCTCTCACTACGCCGCTGCCACTCTGCCGCCGGCAGATCCGCCGGTCATCGGATCGAACTCCTACAACCCCAGCCTCCTCATCATCGCCGCCATCCTTATCTTCGTCATCGCCGCCTCCGCCTCTATCCACCTCCTCCTCCGCATCCTCTCCCGCCCCTCTTCTTCTGCCACCCACCCCTTCGCCTCTTCTTCTTCCTCCTCCTCTTCCTCCTCCGGATCATCGTCGCCTTGCGATTCGGATCTGACAACCGTGATCTCCCTGCTCCCCCACGCCGTGGCGGCCAGGATCTCTGGCGACTGCGCGGTATGTCTGTCCCGCCTCCGCCCCAGCGACAAGCTCCGCCTCCTCCCTGCCTGCCGCCACACCTTCCACCCTACCTGTATCGACACCTGGCTCCGATCCTCCCCTTCCTGCCCTCTCTGCCGCTCCGCCATCACTAACCCCCGCCTGGAGATCCGGGCCGCACCGAAACTCCACCCATTCTGGCGATCGTTCTCTACCGGATCGTCTTCAGAGGATCTCGAGTTCTCGGTTGAAAGAGTAACGAAGGAGAATCTCGGCGGGGATCGGGACGCGTCCGGAGACCGGCGCTCGGGCTCGGGGACGACCGGCGTCAGGCTCGGGTGACGGGAACGAAGGCCGGATTCGGCCAATTCCGGCGGCTTTTAAAGGGCGGAATTAAAGTTTCCGGTGGTGATGGACCCACTGAATTCGGAAATTCCCAGGTCCTCATTTCTCAGCCCAAATTCAAATTGAGAATTGAAAATTATCGGAATTAAAAATTCACCCGATTCCGAATTTTTATTTGACATCCAAACAGTCTCGATTCAGCCAATTCGACAGGCTCTTCGTGCTTTAGTGCTCAGGTCAAACCCGAGCCGAGCTACACATATCTCAGGTCAAGCACGGGCCTGGCCATGCGCCAACCCCCACCAGCCCGTTTGAATCAGGCACCACAAGTCCACAAAATAAGTGACCACCGGACACGAGGTGCACTCGAAGATGCTGTTGACAAACAACGATTTTTGAAGATTTTTGTGCATCTGTTTCGGTGGTCAATGGACGAGTCTGGGGCTATCTACTAAACGCACCACAAAACCATAAAAATAGACCTGCAAAATCACAACTGCCCCCAATAAATGGTTGAAGTACCAATCTGCTGCTAAGTGCCCATTATCCACTTCAAAATCTACTGTCTCCACAGATTTCTAAAATACATAGTCTGAAAAGGATTAGAAATTAGATTTTTGCCAAACTTGAGAAAAGTACTGTAAAGCAATATATGAATGTAATATCCATAGATTTCTTAAACATAACAATGAAAAATATCAGCTCTAACCTATCATCTTCTTCTCACAGGAGCATTTAGTGCCCGGCGTGCTGAGCATTGGAACCAACTTGCCCAGAACCCTGTTCCTCTATGCTCATGGCTTGAGTCATAGAATTCATAATGATGAGGCCCAGAGGAATGAGATACATCCACTGTACATAGAAAGAATAGCAATGATATCAGGTTAAGACACAATAAACTAGAAAAAACATAATTCTAGGCACAAACAGACAGCCAGAGGTCCTTCTGACCTCCACCGAATACAAGAAGCACATATTCAGTGATTTGACATTAAGAGAAAACATTAAGCATGCACCAATCAAGTGAACATCTATATGATTACTCACATATTTGGCCCAGAAAGACTTTTCAGGTGGTTTTACACCTTCACCTTCTCCATTCTCCCCAGCAATCAATTCTTCAGCAAATGTGGGAGTCCTGAGAAAGGAGTTGATTTTTTGAGAGAAAAAATAACTGCATTAGTATATAAAGATGTTATCATCTAAAAAAAATCATATTCCAATGCAGAAAATGCAGAAGAGGGTGAAAACTTCAGAAACACACGCAGCTGAATTTCAAGATTTTTTCTTTTGCATAAACCAAGTAACAAAGAGAATTATTTACGTTCAACTTCAGCATACCGTGGTGCCTGTTCACTGTCCTTCAGAACTCTGTATGAATTGAAAGACCACTTTGCTGGCTGAAATCAAGAGGAGAGCAATTATGACTATTTAATTTGTTAACAATTTGGCCGCCCCAGTGACTAATCTATAGCATATCTACTGGATGCATGATGCCTCATTTTATTGAAAGAATCATGATATACTTGGTTTTCCCATGATAGTGGCAGATCAAACTCCCTTTTTTGACAGAAAATTCAGCTGCAAGGGACCCTAACATTTCCTTGCAGAGATACCAAGCACAAAACCATGATAATCCAAATAAAAGCAACCCATCAAAGATGTTAATAATTTTTCTCACGGAGCTAAGAGATTCAGCTCATTTCACAATTTGGCGAGACATTTATGGCTCATTTAAAAATGCAATAGTTAGGACATCCATAAACATTTCATTGGCAGTTGCGCAAATAAAGCTTCAACCAGTGAATATTGTTTGGAAAGATCTTGTTGGCCACAACTTACAAGTTTCAGTGGTCGTGGATATTGGCATGCCCCAGCAGAACCATAATTCACAGCCAAAATATTCACTCCATCCTGTGAAGGACGTATAAACAAGAATCATAAAACAACATATCATCTTTTTCTGTTCTTGTATAAGGACATGTTATATTCAGTTTTTACTACGAGCACATTATATGTCTAGAATCCAAATTTCAAGCTAAGGAGGCCAATGCATGCCTATAATTCAAAGAACTGAAAAGAGAAAAGAACTTTCAATTAAATTGAAACCACATAACTGGTATAAGCCAATTTAGTCTCACCATCAAATAGGCCAACAATTGATATACGTGGTTGTTCATTTCCAAAGTGTAGGAAAAAACTAGAGGGAGTGCCAGCAGCATTGATTTTTAGATGGTATTCATTGAATGATAATCACATGATTACTCCTTCATGCACAATGGACCCAAAATAGATGATGTTCTCAAGCAACAGGGTAGTACAACCAGTGAAACTCTACAGGTGATTTCTGCAATACAGTTAAGCGTGTGTACAAGGGACAATATGCCACACTGGCATGGGAGAGATTCATCAATCATCAATCCTTAAAATTGTTTGCATCAAGTGTTTTTTTTCCCCATTTGAAAGACTTTTAATAATTTCCTAATTAGACACTCACCTGCTCAGAACACTCATCTTATATTGTTTAGACACTTGACATATTCATAATCACTGCATAATATTTCATTATTTAAGTTTTTGTATGAAGTGAACAATTTACACAAATAACCATACAACGAAGACAAACCACTTATAAACGCAAGTAAAATATTAGATCACAAACATATAAGTGTAAATTATAACATGGTGAAATGAAAAACATCAACATTGTAAAATTACATAACCAATATCTCACAACAAACAATAGATAAGTATATAATTAGTTTCATAATAAGACAAATCACTAACATGGATTGCACAAAATTCATAATAATTTATTAGCTTTTTCACTTTGTAAGGCATTTAATTTCATTAATAACCAACAAAAAGCACCAAATTAGCCAAACAAAAAAAATGAAACCCAAGAACAAAGAATTGTGCATGTAAAAAGATCTACACTCATATCACCTAATCCACACCATGTCAAACTACACTTCAAATTCACTACAAATGGCATAAAAAAAATATGAACTATTAAGGTTTTATGAATATTTTTAATAAAGGATCTAAGAACACTTCAACAAGATAAAAAACATATGATCTTCAACTGAAGCATTGATATAATTGATACAAAAAAGGTAAAAAATTCAATAAAAACACATCATGGAGAAATAAAAAGAGGGTGGTTGACAAGAGGAAATCAAGCAATTAACTTGGTTGATCACCAGAGCTCCATTACAGTATCAGAATATGTGCATTTCAAGTTATCAGAAGCGGTCCTTTTTATGGTTTTCTCATATTGATAGCGTCTATGCCCATCCAGATTGTCTCTTCCTTTGGTCAGCTCATAATTCATAAATGTCGCTTTGATTTTTTCACTTGTTCTCTTGTCACCTCAATCGATATTCATACATTAAATCCTAAATGGAAATACAATAAACTGCCTTATTTCTTTCATCTCTGTCTCAATCACACATTCACAAAAACTCGCTTTTCATTTAACACCTTGCAGTCACTGTGATATCCTTCTTGTTTCATATGAAAGTAGAACCACCTCTAAGTAGCAAAGCAGATATTCACTTCATTGAAATTCCAGTAGACAACTATAAACCATTAGCTTCAATACGTCCAAAAAACCAAGGTAAAGGGCATCCAACCATAACAGAGCCACTAGGCATAGGCAATTTTTGTTTGTTGAAAAAAGTAACATTGCTATGATTTGCAAAGAACAAGCAATTGCAACCTGTTTTACTTATAATCCAGATGTAACATGAACAAAAAGAAATGAAGTAATCATTCCTTCAATTCATGTTATGACAAACCATCATACTACAGATTCCAACTTTCCTATCAAAAATTAGGGTCACCAAAAGGCGTCCGGCAATGGCAATGTCATGTTAGGAAACTCAAAATTAGAAGATAAACACCTCACACAAAACATTTAATTCAACATCTAGGTAGCATGGTCAATGTTGAATGATACCATCCAATTCCAATAAGAAACTGTTTGGATCAATTCCTTTCGGTCAATTTTAGAAAATTGAAAGAATGGTTGATTGGTAAGTTTCGATATTTTAATACACTTTTGAAGTAAATTTGAGAAATTATCAATTTCGTCAATTCTGTAACATTCGATATTTGGATTGCAAATGAAAATAAATTAATTTCGTGAATTTTTGAAATTTTGGTGTTTGATTGGAGTTAAAATTGGAGATATAGTCACTCAATTTCAAATGGATAAAATTATCCCTCTCTAATTTTATTTATATTTATTTTAAAAAAATATAAATATTTAATTAATAAATTAATAAAACATTTTTTAGTGGTTAAAAATATATATAAATATTGAAAACATATTTCTGTTAAAAAATTAAAAATTTTAAATATTTATTCAATTAATAAAATATATGTTAAATTAAAAATTGATAATCTATAGGCATTAATATTTATAAAAATATGCAAAAAATTAATGAGTAAAGTGAAAATTTTTCATATGATTTTAGATAAAAAAATTTTAGTTTATTTTTTCCAAAATAATGTTAATGGTTGAATCGCAACAAAGAATGGTAGAAATTCCTGATTTTTGACCGTGGAACCCATGTAATTTTGGTCTGAAATTGTGAATTCCTCTCTATTGGAATTAATAAAACATATTTTGGTGATTAAAAATATATATAAATATTAAAAACATATTTACGTTAAAAAATAAAAAATAAAAAATATTTATTCAATTAATAAAATACATGTTAAATTAGATATTGATAATCTATAGACATTAATATTTACAAAAATATGCAAAAAATTAATGAGTAAGAGTAAAAAAATTTTCATATGATTTTAGATAAAAAAATTTAGTTTATTTTTATTCCAAAATAATGTTAATGGTTGAATCACAACAAAGAACGGTAGGAATTCCCAATTTTCGTCCCAATTTCGAATTAGAATTAATCCACCCATGTGAACATGAGCCCCACGCAATTTTGATCTGAATTATTGAAAAGGAATTCAAATATCACTGTTCGGAATTATTGAAAACTTTAATTACAATAATTTGGAACAGTATTACTATAATCAAATATTGGAATTGAAGGAATTTGATCTCCAATTCCCCCATTTCGCACTGTTTGGAATTGACCCAAACAGCTCCTAAAAGAAATTCATGTAAATCCCATGAAGCAACAACAACAACATTATCATCCTCATCATCATCAGTCGCCATTCTTCCACATAATAGAAGAAAATGAACAAGATTTCACATTGGAATGGGGTTCAAAAACTTGATGCTTAATTTATAAAAATCACAATGCTACAAAGAGCAAGCCTTTCATCTGAAAATCCAATCGAAAAACACGAAGAATCAGCAACATTTCATTTTCAATTAACTATATGATAACAGACCTGTACAGTGCCACAAAATGACATTGCCATCATACCAATTTTTGTATTGAAAAAAAAAAACTCTGCAAAAATCCCCGAAATTTCAGAAAGAAATCGAGTAGGGAGCTGACCTATTTCAGGGAAGGTATGGTTTGCTCATCTCAAGGTGGCTCCGGAGCCGAAGGCCGCAATGCCACAGTCACCTCTTCTTCGTCAACTAGCTTCCGGAGCCGATCCTGGAGGGTGGGAATTCTGTCCTCTGTTTGCCGGAGCTAGCACCATCGGTACACCATGTAGACACCAATCCCACCGTAGACAAGGATGTATGAGGCCCATATCATTCATACGGAAATGTCTCAGTGTGCTCCCAAATCTGCCGCCAGTGGGTCTCGATCCTCGCCACCAATCCATTGCCGGGAGTCATGCCGGCGGCTTCCCCTTTCTCCCCAGCCATTGACAACGAGTCTCTTCAGAGGTAAACCAAGGCTTGAAAACACAGAATGCAACTGCCTTCAAGAATGGAATATAAAGTAGACCAAGTCAAAAACCAATATCTATTGCCCAAGGCTTTCACTATGTTAGGTTCCTTTTGGTGCTGCCCAAGCATTTCATACGAACTCCATCGACTGTGAAACCCATTGGCCTAGAATAATAAATGAAACTTGTAACTCTACTATGACCATCCGTAGAGGAAGCTATCAACTAAATGAAAGGGAACGTACACCCCATTAAGCTCTTATATACCTTTATGCGAGGATTATTTCCAGTTCAAGGCACTAAACCATCATAAGCTGACAAAAACATTTATAAACAAGTATCAGTAGATAGGTCGTACATAAAAAACAACAGCTTCAGACATTATGATTGAAAAATGACGTCGGAAACATATGACATGCTCATCACTAGAATTTAAAGAATAAATTTTCAAGACAATAGCGAACAATTAGGAAAACCCATTTCAAATTGTCATAAACTCACAAACACTGCAAGGACGGCAGAAATATACTTCAAAAAAATCAAATGAACCACCATTTTTCACCAGAAAATAAGTATTATTTGTCTAAAAGACTACACATAACAAGGGATATTGCTTCCAATAAACAAGCCACCAGAAACAAATAAATTCGTGCGACATTTTTCGATCTGAAAATAATCACTGTAGCACCGTGCTCGTATAGCCTACGACACGAGATCAATCACAGACTATGAAATTTTTGGTGCTGAAACATACACAACAATGGATCGGTATAAACCTCGATGATAAAACATCAAGATGCCCGATCCAATCGCACGTTATCAACCATGTTCCAATCCAAAGATTGATCAATAGAACACATACAAACCAAGAAAGAGAATTCCAGTCTCCAGCATATATTCCGCCAAAATCGGATCGTCAGAATTGAAATCAAACGCAAAAAGGGGATAAGAAAAGGGAAAAATCAGAACTGCAATCTCACATGCAAAAACAAAAAAAAAATAGGGCAAAAATTTAAGAGAAAAAAAGGGAGATCGAAAGAAGGCAAACCTACAAGATTAGGGCAATCGCCGGTTGGGGGGCTCCTGACTCTCGATTTCGATTTCGTTCGCCCTGCAGCCGGAGCGCGACACTAGGATCGTTCTTAAACGGATCCTTGGGCCGTTGGGCCGATGGGCCCGTTACAGACCTGCCGCGAGGGAACGTGAAAGCGAGAAAGCGGAACAAGTAGCAGACATCCCTGCCGTAAAGCTCCAGGTTATTGGGCCCAGCCCATCGGAAAACTAAATGTATGACAAAAAAATGAAATGGAGATGCGGGGTATCGATCCCCGTACCTCTCGCATGCTAAGCGAGCGCTCTACCATCTGAGCTACATCCCCATTGTCGTTAATGCATGTTATTTGTAAACTATGCAATCTCTGTATGAATTTCATAATACTTGCAAATGAATTATTCTGAAGCAATACAAGTAACCTGACACCAGAAAATAGAAAAATACTCTCCTTGAAATTCCAATAAAAGTTCGCCGGAAGAAGATAAATGGAGTTAGACAATAAGACAATGACTTGTGCTTCTACCATTTTGCGTTCTGCTTCACTCTTCTAGGTTTGTCTCTACGAATGTAAACCAATAAAATACATACATAGTTCCTTTGACAACAAGGTTAGTTTCATATTTACAAAAGGTTCTTGCAACATCGAGGATTTTCTCCTTTTTTTTTCTTAGTTATTTCTGAGTAATTTTACATTAAAGTTTTGAGAATTCATATCCAAACCGAATATTTGTGCTTCCCAGGGCTATAGAGACAAGTTGGAAAGCCATCAGTTAGTTGGAATGCTTGCTCATATCATACCCCTCATCCACTAAGTGATCTTTCTTTTAACTTTTGAGCCTCTTCCTCGTAGTCTGTTCCAGAAGATAGTTAGAGAACTTGCAATGATCGCTATGCTCCCAAAACAACAAAGATAGCCAACTGTTTGAGAAATAATACCTCCGGCAAGCATAGAGAAGAGGGTATTCTGAAGTTCTCGCTGAGGCAAAGGAATCAGCCTGTATTCTGAAGTTCCCACCGAGGTGAAGGAATCAGCCACCGACGGTAGTTGGCAGGCTGAAAACCGCCTCCATGAATTACCATATGCGGTTATCCATGCGTTCCAGCGGTAAAACAAGCGACAAGATTTACAAGCTGCTTAATGACTTATATAACCTGAAAAATGGGAAATTATGCACAAACTTTATCAAGAGCAAGTTACTTAAGATTATGTCAAATTTTTATTTGTCCACAATCTATGTCATTTGTTGTTAATGATACTTTTGCCACGCTTTTGAAATGCGGTTCATTTACTGTCAATTAAAATGTCAAAAGAAATTTTGTTGTTTTCCCATGGATTTATGTTCATTTGACAGTGACTAGAGAAAAAGGTGAGGCTAAGTACATTTTAGCTTCTTTCTGACAATTGGACCTTGTGAACTAGTTTTGCTGTTCATTTTTATGAAGTTTGGAGCTTCAGTTTTTTCCACTCTTATCACTTTTTTACCCTGATATCTGACCTGTAGCGAATTGATGCAGAACTTCTGTATGGAGTCTATGATCCATTAAATATCTTTAGCCTATATATGCTCTTTGGTGCTCCACTCGCATCAAAGATTATTGGTTGCACGTAGTACAGGTATTTCTTATTACTGTATCAAATCCTTGCGACTGGTTAGCAGAAGCCGCTATAGACCTGGGGATGGTAAATACCAGCACTGCTCGATGACAATCAAACAGAAAGAGATAGAAACATATGAAACAGGAAGAGGTTATAGAACAATGAAGGAATATAATTGTCGCGTTGCTGATTCGAAGGCAAGGAAAACTAAGGAGAATGTAGAACATCCAAAAGCAAAGATCCCTACTGTCTCGAAAGGATATATAGATGATGAGATCGAGGAGGGTGAGTTGATAGAAGAGCCTGATGCATGACCAGGTGCTTGCTTCAGCAAGAAAAATCCCCAGCTTTGTTAACAAGGTTGCAGATGCTGCTGTTGAAGCGCACAAATCAAACCATTCAGCAGAACTGAACGCGCTACACGAAGATGCTCTTCAGAAAAGCACATTATTGGTCAGAACGTTTTGAAGAACTAGTGACTCTCAAGCGAGAACCTGAAAAAAGGAGTCTGAATCCATCGGTAGCGATTGTGACTTTGGCAAGTGAGACTCAGCGGTAACGGCCAGTGAGAAAGCGGCGCTGGGGAGCCTGTCGGAGCCGTTTGGCAATCATCTTTTTCTCGAGCTTTAGTTCTTTCGTGTCTCAGCAACTTGAGATCATCTCAAACCCAAAGCACACTTAATTTTCAGGACACCTTCTGGTGGATGACGGCGGGGTTCATCCTTGGTACTTAACGAGTCAGGGGTCTGTAGGGTCTGACTCTGCCCCTCGTGTTGCCAACTTATCAGTGAGTCAGAGCCCAGTAGGGTCCAACTCATTGATCTAACTCGTAAGTTGAGATTGTAGTCACAACCAAAAACAAAAGTTGGAGGTCATGGAGTTTATTTGTAGAAATGAGAGTTGGGGGTTATGGATTTATTGTAAAAATTGTGTGCAGCTTTGCAATGCAAAAATTGATGTACCAAAAACATTAGCTTGATGGTAAAAAAGATATAGAATATATAAAAAATTACCTACTTTATTCTAATATTTTTTTTTATTTATAATATAAATGTTAAAAATTAAATTAATTTAAATTTTATTCAAATATTTTAATTAATTTATTTTTTGATTAAATTAATATAAAAAATTTAAATTATTTTTATTTAGTTTTGGCACGAACGAACATTTACAATTATTGGATAGTTGTTTTAATAAAATTTGATTTTAAATTTCAAGTTTTGTAATACCGGATAATCGATCATTCATAGAAATTTTAAAAAATAAATAATTTTTATATTAATATAATAATTATTAGAATTGAAATCAAATAAAATTAATTTTTATATTAATTTAATCGATAAAAATGAATTAAAATTAAATATTTTAATATAATTTAATAGTTATAAATTTTATAAAATTATAATATAAATCAAGTGATTTTTTATAAATTTTCATAAAATACGTTTTTTTGGCTAAAATTTCCAAAAAAAAAATGTTCGAGCAAGAGAAAAAAAAGTTTAAAAAATATATATCGTTAGTCCGAACTGAGCCATAAAGCCGAAGCAATCTACTTTTAATCCGAACTGAGTCCATAACCCGGGGGCAATCTCGTGTTGGTTCGTTTCTTTCGCGGCGTTGGGTCCTAACCAAAGGGCAGACGCAGGTTCATTCTTTCAGCCTCTTCCTTCCGCTCCACAATCCACTCCCACTCGTCTTTGCCTTCGGACTAGGGTTAGGGTTTCCTTCCTCGATCTATACCAAATTACTAATGGCTCTCGATCGAAGCAAGCCCCCTCCGATCTCATCTTCAGCCCCTCCTCCTCCTCCTCCCCGAACCCTAAACGTCCAGAAGTTCGCTGAGTGCCGGGCCTCGGAGCTCGAATCCCTCCACGCAATTATCGCCGAACGGCTGAACCATGACTTTAAGGTTTCCCGCGGCAAACGCCGGAGGACGACGGGCCACTTGGTCACCAAGAACCGGCGCCGTAAGCGGCGGAGGGTGGGCGATGGCGGAGAGCCGGAGGAGGGCAAGAAGAAGGTTTCCAGGCGGGTTCGCCGGAGGCTGGAGCTACAGGAGAACCCGGTTACCGGGTTCTGCGTGTCTGGGGATGGGACGAAGAGACTAAGAACTCATATTTGGCATGCTAAGCGGTTCACCATGGTGAAGCGCTGGGGTTTTTATCTCCCTCTCGGGCTTCAAGGCAGGTGATTATCTTTTCTCACTTCCACGATATTACTTGTGTTTTTCGAGAAAAAAATTGCAGCTTTAGATTGGTTCTTCCAAAGACTATTGATTTTAGGCATTTGAATTAGTGCATACCATGTTAACACTATGCTATTTCTAAATGTTCTATATTGGTTATCTGTGGTAATGTTTGTGTGTGTGTTTTTTAATTGTTATATATCCAGAGGAAGAGGTTCGCGAGCAGTCCTGAAGTGGTTTAAGTATGGAGCAGTTGTACATGATGCTAGCTATTGCTGCCCCATCCAGTTAGAAGGACCAGAGGCAAGAGCTTATTCTTTAAAGAACTTCAATTTTTTCTTTATAATTCACGTGAACTCTTGGTATTTTTGCTCTATTGTGAGCTAAATTTTGCTTAGCTCTTCAGAACGTTTGGGCAAAAGTTAATGTAGCCAAAGCTCGAAGCCTAGAAAAACATAAACACAGAACTTCAAGTTGTGCACTATGCAATATTTTATCCACTGATAATTAGCTTATGCCTCATGTTTACAAATTTTTTTTGGCGCTCAGGATTCTTTGTTGGCTGTTTTGAGAATGGTCTTGCTTCCACCACCTTCAGATGATACAGAGAAACTTCCCAAGTATTTAATCAATGGGGTCTGCTATGAAAATGCCATGGTAAGTCTTTTTTTAGGCATTGACATTCAGTCACTACATTATAATACTCATTTTCATACTTGGTAAGATTAACATATATTTGCAGCTTTATCATGTTGGAACTCACCTCTCCAGATTGATTGCTCCAGTTATGTACATGTGGCGGCCGGTCAATAGAGAAAATGTTCATTGTAGTGTTGGACAAGACCATATTCCTCAAGACTGTAGTGTGCCTTGTGAAAGCGAGTGCAATAATCCATCTTTTCGTCAATTGTGGATATGGATTCATGCTGCAGCTTTTAATGAGGCGTTTGCTGCTCTGAGATTTGCATGTCAAAAGGTGGTAAGGCCATGCTTTTCCTGGTTCTCATTAAACAATTTTTGGTCATTTGGATATGGTCAAAGGGTCTCATCTCATGATGAAAATGATAAAGATATTTTATTTGGTTATCAATATATGTTTTTGAGATTGGCAACTACTTGATTGAATGTACTGATGTTATGGATAATAAGGATCGGAAATAAGACCCAATACACTTGTATATGTTGCTAGGACAGAGAACTAGGAAAAACGTTCTGTCTAATCTCAGCATTTACCTTTTCTGGGTCTATGAAAAGCACATTTTGTCCTTTTTTTCTGACTTTTGTTTTATCCTTGGTTTTTGTTTGGAACCCTTCTTTCCTGCTAACCAAACTAGTTATTTTTTATGATCAATAGGATGATAAACTTTTAAGTTGCTAAAAAATTAAAAAGGAAACCTTTATTTCACAGATACTGTTCAGCATTCTGATGGTTCTTTATGGTTCAGATGCATGGAGATGTAAATTGTTCATCACTTGAAGGACGCTTTGCGAAATTGGAAGTTGCTGGCACCAAGGCATGCCAACTTATTAAGAAGATACTTCAACCTGTATCTGAGTAAGTTACAAGCTTATGCAGTGGCTATCTGAAGAGTCTCTCCCATCCACTTGTCCCTCTCTCTATATATATGCTAATTTGTTTGCAGATGCTACAGCAGCTCTGATCCTTCAGTATCAAGATGCTCGGATATGGTGGCTTGCCCTGACTCTCAAGTTAATAAAGGCCTTATCCTTGAACATGCAGGGCATCTACCGTCCCGTGCAGTTCTTTCTTTGACGGCCAATGATCCCAGGAATTTACCCTCCACAGTAACTGATTATTCCCCTGAGACACCTTCCACTGCATTTAAGAGCAATTTACAGGATGATGATGTCCCACAATCTAATACCTCAGGATCTAGAGTTGCAGCGAAAAGCGAGGATATTTTATCTTCTCTTTGGTCAGAACCTGTGGCAAATTGTGCTTTTCTTTCTGATAGTCAAAGCTTGTGGGGTTCCAGTGATAAGGTGAATCCTCCATTACAGGAAAGTATTCTTTGTGCAGAGAAACATCTTAGACGTTTGAAATTCTTTTGCCTCGATCATTCTGACGATGCTACTCCAGCGATTGGTTCAAGAGAGGGTTTGGTCCGATATTGTCCTATATTGCTTCTAAAGCATGAAGATCTTGGGAACTGCAGTAAGGGGTAATAGGGTGTCCAAGTTTCTGTTCGTACTTCTTTTTACATATATTGTGTTTGGAAATTTACTAAAGGCCACTGGTTAATCTTGTACCTTTACAGATGGTCTATCATTCTTCCTTTGAGTTGGGCAAAGGTTTTTTGGGTTTCTCTGGTCTCACTTGGGGCTCATGCTATTGGCCTAAGAGAAAGGCGGTGGATTGCTTGTAATGTAAGTGTCTAACCTGAGCCCTGTAGAAAGATCTTTCTCTTAGTTGATGTTGTCATCAGCAGTGGCACATTTAATTTGTCTGCATCTGAATTTTTATTGATCAGACAGAATTAGAAGAGAAATGTTTTTCTTTTTCTTGGATATACATTGTCAGGATAATTTGATGGTTTCTTCCTTGAGATTATTTGATCTTGTAGTTGCATGCACTTTGTAGTTTTCTTTTCTACTTCCTGTATGAATTTTTTGATCCCTTTTGATTATTTTTGCTATCTGATTTAACTTTTTTAATGGTACATCACGATAATTTTGCTTGCAGAATGGGGTGCCCACTTTTCCATTTGATTTTCCTGATTGCAAAGCATACTTGTTAATCAAGACTGCCGAATGTTCTGAATCTGACAGACATGCTGAGCTTCGTCCATCTGCTGTTAGACCTTTTAGGGTTCCAATACCACCCCCTTGGAATTGTGTAATATCTACTATTGAAAGAGGACACAATTTTGCTGAAGATCACCAAACACCAGATGTCCGAAAACCTGGAAAGGTGGCTCCTGTTAGTTCATTGATAACTCCAGAGACTGAATTGCACAAGTCAGGATCTTTCTCTTTTGCATCATCAGAGGGGACTGGTTTGTCCTTCCAAGGTTTTATCCCTCGAACATCCAATGCTTTTAGTAGTTACATGGAAAAAAGGGCAGATGGAAGCTTGCTTTTGTTTCCGAAGTTTTCGATGGAGGGAGAAGATCTTTTCATGCTAGAAGACAATAATAAATATTGCTTGCTCTCTAGTTGTTCCAACCTAATGCTTGCTGACAAAGAACTTTGTTTTGCAAGAGTCCTCCTTCATGCTTACAAGGAAGGTGTGTTTGAAGAAGGTGCAGTTGTTTGTGCACCCGTTCCTACTGATTTATCCCATTGGACGTTAAGGTTGATAAACTCATCTCTTAACTTCTTTAGATTTTTGGAGTGTTCAACAGCAAGCTACTAGTGCAGTAGAAATTTTGTCAATCTAAAAAGAGAGAATTGTTTGGAGAACAAATTGATGCATGTGGTTGTAGAGAGAACTATAAAAACATGTTGATAGCTGAACACTTGGACGTTGAGATTAGTATTGTGTCACTTTGTATGTTGTGCAACAAGGCTGGAACTTCTGTCTATTGTCAGAAGGCAGCATTTATCTACTTGTTCGTTATAAATGATTTGAATATTAAAAGAATGATAGTCTATCCTGATTCTCATTGTATTAGGATTTTATTTCACCTTTTCATTTCTAACCATGTTTTGGAATGCAGTTGTGAAGAGGAAGAAAGCCTTCTGATTCCCCAGTCTTTTGTGAGGTCTTATTTTCATCAGCAGGACACTGGAGAATGGGAGCTGCAGTTGCCTGAAGACCATCAAACAAGGCAAGGATATAGATGGCCTATTGGCTTTGTGACATCCGGCTTTGTCCTGGGAAGGTTTGTCGGGTTTTCTTGAAAGTTTTTAATCTCATGTATTTTCCTTTATTTTTTATTGACCTTGTGCATAATTGTGGTTAATGCAAAACAGTAGCAAGCCAGTTGCAATAGCTTTCTGTGAAATGAGGCTGCTTGCTCTGTTAAGAAGTCAGCAATGGAATCTGATGGAGAAGGCTAGGCCTGAAATCTTTGTTCTGGTCCGCAATCTGAGGTCAAATGCATACCGCAGAGCCCTTGCCACCATTGTTTTGGAGCAGCAAAAAGATGATACAGATTTTGTATAAGTCGTCGTGTAGTTTATTCCTCAGTTTTGTAGCATATATATAGGATAACCTTTTTTTTATGTATCACTAATCTCGTGCAGACCTGTTGTACACTATTTATTTTGTCAACCGTTGGCTCCGAACGTCTTAAGAATCTCTTTGTTATTTATTTGCGAATATGAGGTGGAAATCATGGATTCCTATGTTTGCCCCCCTTTGATAAGCTATTCTAGTTTTTGAACAATTTTTTGTTCTTAATCCATTTTTTTGGATTAAATCAAATGCAATTTCGATTAAAGGCAAAAAGTCGCATATTGATGTTGGAAAATGTTGGAATGAAGCTCTTTGGGAACTCGGAAGCAACAGCGCTTGCCTCTCTCTCTCTCTCTCTCTCTCTTCCCCCACGCCCCCCGCCCTCCCCCCCCCCCCACCCCCCCCACCAACACGCGCCCCCCGACAAAACTGCTGATTTCTTCTAGTTGGCTTTCCCAAAATACAAAGCGAACACAAAAAAGCAAGATCTGCCGTCTGGTTCCTCCTCAGCTCGTCATGCTCTCGCTCTCGAGCGCCGCACGATCAGCCAACATAAGCAACGGATTCGCATGAGCTCTCACCGTCGGCGGCACCCCATTCCTCCTCTTCTTCATCCCCCATGTCGCCGTCATCGCCGCAATGGACACGAGCTTTCTCTTCTTCTTGTTCTCTTTATTCCTCTTCTTCTTAGCGTCGATGATGGCGACGGCCTCCTCGACCGTGGCGACGCCGCACCGGACGGCCATAACGGAGCTTACGGGGCACTCCTCCCACCCGATCGACGCCATGTCTTCCTTGATATCCTTCAGCTGCAGCGTCGCCGCCGCCATGGACCCCATTGCTCCGCCCCCAAGCGTCGACCGTGAAGGCGGCATCAAATCCAGCGGCTTCAGCAACGGAACGATCGCCTTCTGCACCATTTTCGCCACTAAATTAAAGAAAAAGAAAGCACCGGAAGGGTTTTGAAGAAATGAAAAGCGGGGGCAGAGACCTTTGTGCGGAACCGGGAGAATCCATGCATGGAGACGACCTGGCGGGGAGGAAAGTAGGAATAGGTGAAGAAATCCAGTAAAATCGAAGGTAATGGAGGGGAAATTAGGATGCCAAAGACGAAGAAGGGGACCTGGTTGAGCTGATCGACGGTGAGAGCGCGGCGGTCGCGGTTCCTGAAGAAGGCGCCGTACTCTTCGAGGGTGAGCTTTGGCTTATCTCCCATCGGCATTTGCCCCATCGCGCTTGAGCTCTTCTTCTTCCTCCTGCGTTTCTAGCGCTACTTATTGTCTACTTGGGGAAGACGACGAATAGGTAAAATTACTATAATGCCCTTTTGCCCTCATATTTCTGGGAGGGGATTGGTCATAAAACTCTCAAACATTTCTGAAATTCCAAAACGCACCTACCTCTGCGATATCAGCAAATAAAAACGGGGATTCCTAAATTTTATTGAAATAACATTCAGTTGTGAACCCACATTGAAATCGCTAGTTCAAGATAATTATGAAACAAATTTTTTAGCGAAAATGTCATAAACCCTTGTTTGTTTTTTATGATACATCAAATGATCAAGTGACAACTCAAAAAAATTGAATAAGCATCAACTGAAGCCTTCGAATTGAGATATGAAAGGACTACCTTCGAATTGAATTTTTTGAATAAAAAAAATTAACAAAGCCAAGCTCAGAGGATGGGTTGTAAATAAACACGATCCATTTAGGAATTCGATTTATTAGCGTCGATATATTAGCTAATTAACTGACAATTATTTTTAAAGTCAATTTTGAAGAATTTGAGAACAATCAATCTTTTATAGAATATTCAACTAAACGGTTGTCTAAAATCACGGATTTAAGATGTCACATCTCTATGACTAATATAAATAACACTATAATTGAAAAAATAAAGAATTAATGTTATTTTTTTCTTGTCTACCTATATTATTAGTAGAATAATATTGATTTAAATATTAGAGTGACCACCATCGAATAATTTGCAGCGATCCTTTTTATAGTGTCTCTTTATTATATGTGGGCAATTTTGTGGATCGAGATCTTAAGTATACTCTTCGACTAAAATTGATGGTAAACCAAGTTACATTAACAATTTTAAATGCTTAATTTTATTCTTGACAATTAACAACCAACTAAGAAATACATAAAATTATAATTTATTAGTGAAATTATCACGTGAATACTCATAAAAAATGATATGTAAAAGCGGAAAATGACAAATTATAAAAATAGTTTTCATAGAAAAAAGCTCACAAAACATTTTTACAAGAAAATTTTGTGAATGTTTATAAAAGGTCTATTTGTATGTAAGTCTATGATATTTTCTTTTATTATGTACATTTCGTATTTTGTGCATAAGAACCAAATTGCCTAGTTCTGTTTGTAAATTTTACAAATACTCGGATCCGTTTGCAATTTTACGAAATTTGTCGGGTATTTTCTCCGTTTCCTTCCCGTTTCCCATTTTCCCGCCAAACCTTGTCACCGCCTACAAAACCCTCGACCCCACGACTCGTCGGACCAGAGCTAGGTTTTTCGGGACTATGGAATCCCTTCCCAGATCTCGCCGTCCTTGCCCTCTCTTCCCGACGATCCTACCGCCAGCGAGGAGCAGGAGGCCTTTCTAGCCTTCGTCGAGCACTCGAGGTCGGTCATCTCTCCCGACGACCGGGAATACGACGTCGGAGATGACGTCCTCGGCCCCTCCTGGAGTTGGATCGTCTCTCGGATCATCTATACCTGCGCCTCCTACTCCAGGGGCGTCACGTCCGCCATTCGTCTCGCCGATCTCTTTCAGGTCTTGCAATCGATTCCGTTGATCACAAAAACCTTCACAGACTCGGAATTGATCGATCTCTGCTTACAATTTCTCGAATCTTGATGATTTTATTGCATTTAATTTCTTTGGTCGAGTTATTCTTGCAGAGGGTTCTTGTAAACGGGTTTAATTTGATAGGAAATCGTGATAGCTTGCGATTTTCGTAGAAATGGAGGGAGATTGAGGAACATTAGAAGGAATTTTCAAAATATGTTTGTTTTGATGATGGGTTGGTCTCTGTAGGGTTGGAATGATCAGCGTAGGTATGCTACTTCCAAGAAAAAGCAGGAGGGCCTGGTTCCATTAGAGAAGAGGCATAGGAAGTTAAGGCTTCCAATTACTGTTATTATTGACTCGATTCTTGAGAAGAATTTTGTATCTCCCAATTGCATTTTGGAAGCTGTTGTTGTTGATGCTTTTGTTCTGCCAGGTGTTCTAATATTGAACCATTTATAGCAATATGATTTTTGTACTTGCTTTGTACCTTTGTCTATTCCCTATTTTTCCTGTTGGATACATGCAACTGTTTATTTCATTTTTACATGTGTCCATGTCTTTATATAGGAACAAACATATACATGCTCACTTTGGGGAATTTGTGAAGCTCCTCCACAATTGACCTCGTATCTGCATCGCAGGTAAAAGGTCCAATGCGGTACAAGTCTTTTGTTACTTTTCCGCAATTTATATATTTTTTCTAGTCTGATTTGTGTCATGGATATGGTCTCATAGATATTACCATCGAGTAGATCCGAACAAGGGGATTTTAAGAAAATGCCGTGAAATCTTTCTTACTGGTTGCTTCCTTCATAAGACTCTGGGAGTTTGTGGCAATTGTTGATTTTTACCAATAGAATATCTAGTGATAACTGAATGAAGTTTGGTGCAATTACTACTTTAGCACAATGTGATGCAAATAAAATTCGCGAGCTATGGACCTGTTCAGTTATAGAAATTTACTCTAGTTTTTTGCAAAATATCTCTACAGAGACAAAAAATTAGAGATATTGTTCAAAATCAAATTTATTTTCCAATTTAAAAAATTGAAAATTAGTTTTAGATTTTCTAAAATTGTATTAAATATTGGAAAATACTTTAAAGTTATTCTCTGAAGCTTCTTGTATAACTTTTACAGAAAAACGCGTGATTTTTTTTCCGTATTTCTCACTTTTGTATTATTTGAATGACATGTTTTGTATGAAAAATTTATAATTACATTACATTTAAATTAGTAGACTTTTATAATATTTTTTTAATTTGAGAGTTATTATTCACTTAATAAAAATAAAATGAATAGTCTTGAAAAATAGACATAAAAATAATGAAATATAAGAATAAAATAATATTAATTTATTTGTATTTTTTCTCAAGTAGAAAATAACATTATTTTTTACGTTTTCTCATTTTTAAATTGAAAAATTAGTTTCATATTTTACTAAAATGAATATATTCTGTGCTTTTTCAAAATTTTATGTAGAAATGAAAACATAGAAACAGAAACGAAAATTAGAGATGGAAAACAAAAAATATTTTCTATAACTGAATAAGCCATATGTTTTCCTACTTTAACTTGCATTTTTCCTTTTGTAGTTTATGGTTCCTCTTTTTAATTCACATCTGGAAATATGACATATTTGCGTAGGCTCCAGCATGTTATTCAATCTGTTAATTTGTTCTCTTGTTCAGTATAATATGTTGTCAGGCCAAGATGAAGATGCAATGCTTCCCAATGCACAGTTCTGCTCAGATTTTTTCTTGTCCATTTCCATGGATTCATTTAGAAATGACATTGAATATTCATTTTATGCTAGGCAAGCTCCTTCAATCTCGTGGAGCACCTCTTCTGTAATACAAATAGTGATCAGATAGGCTTTCTAGAACTTTGCCAATAATATTTCCAAACAGTTACATATTATTTCTTATTAATTTTATTTTAAATTATTAATTGTTTTTAGCAACTTATCTGCTTTAGTTTCTCATGCATATACGATTAGTTTGGCAACTAGGCTTTGTTATAGGCTGAAATTAAAAGAAAAATGTACATCTGCTCATGTTTTGGGGAACGGTACAAGAATTAATGTGAACTCTTTGAACTCATGACCATTGTCTTTTTCTGTAATTTACAATTGTTGACAATTAGTGAAACACTACTACAAGTATTCTATTTGTATCTAAATTGCGTACTGCACATATTCATCATTCATCATTTTACAGGATCGAATCGATTGGACAATTGGAAGTTTTGGGTAGTTTTAGTGTTCTTCAAAGGAAACAAATTACTCTTATTGATAATGATGGTTTCAAATTAAATTTTCTTCTGTTGGGCTAGCAGGTTCTCCTTTCTAATATTTCAGGTCCATCTTCTGTTTTGTGTAAAAAGATATATCTGTTCTTTGCTTGGTATATGGCTCTTTGTTTTCTTTCTGTTCCAGCATTGGAAGCATGTGAGCATCGAATAGTCCTTTCATCTCAGATATTTCTGATTGCAATTCTGAGGCAAATCAAGAAATATGCCTTGAATATGCTGGTGCTACACAGTTGTATTTGGTGCCTTTCATTCAACATGAGGAACAGGTAAATTGCCACATCTCGAATGGTTAAATGAAGTTCTTGTTGGCCTAAATAGTTGCTGAATCATACTTTATATTTATACATCCTATAGGTACTCCTTGCTTTAACCCAAATGCAATGCCAAGGTTCAACACCATCAAATGCAATCAGCCTGACTCAATATCGTAAATTTTCCCAAGTCTCAGTACCCCTTAATTGACAAGGCTCAATGGACTTGAGTAACTACCTATTCTGGGTATGTTTGTCTACTTTACCTTCGAATTTTGCTAATTTCCTTATCACTATTGTCAGTGTTATGACTGCATTGTTATTCTCTTCAGAAGATTATGATCCTGTACTGAACTAGCTTATTGCTTATTACTCAGATTTTGCATATATGACCTTATTCATTGACCCTATTTTACTTTTTGAATTTTCTGCTTCTTTCTGCAGTCTTCTTCCGCATGCTTGCAAGCCGCTCCAATGATATTTTTGGCATTTCTTTCCAATTCTTACAACACATGTTGGTACAAAAAAAATTTAGCAACCAATGGGAAAACGAATTATTTTCTGACCTAATCACATTAATTTTATGATGAAATGAGAGATTTTTTACTCTTTCGGTATGGTTAATCTGCAAAAAGATGTTTGCAAAAAAAAAAAAAAAAAAACATCCAACTTTTTGTTTGCAAATTATGAATTTTGCCTTCCCGTGACACCTCAATTGTACTCGTAATTTTAATTTTTGTCAGAAAAGTTCCATGGTTTTGATATTTGGCATCATGGCATGGTTGCCATTTGTTGGAATAAGGTGTTAGTTAATTATCAGACAAACCTAGGGAAAGTATCGCACATGTTTGTTTTCCTGTTAAAGAAAATTTTTAGGATGAAATTATTGATATTCTGGATGATGAAAGTAATTATTAGCTGCTATTAGTGTTCAGATGCAATAAAACTAACAGCTAAGCAACTGCAAAACCTAGGATTCTCCTTTTCGAGAATTTTTTAGGAATGACTTGTTTTTCCTTCCCAGGTAATTTGTTCCAAAATGGTGTGTTTGGATAAAGATTAAACTACTTAGATGGCCTTACACTAAAAAGAATATCACTAAAATAATACATCTGTTGTCATTGCAGCACTCATTCCTTTGGCAGAGCTCTCAGACCCTGGTATTGCAAAGAAATATGGGGTGATTCCTGATGCTGAAACCTTGGACATACTTAACACTGTAGCCAAGCAGAAGGATGTGTGTTTTATTTACTCTGATTGTGGTTTCTGAGAACCTGGGAACTGACTTGATTAACACCAACATTGTCTGTACTTGCAGATTGTTGTTGTAATGAAGATCTACTGAGACCCTCGTGAAAAGTTATGTGAAGCCATTGGTAACGTTCCCTTGAGATGCATTGCAATTGGAAACAGAGGACTTGGCAAGATCAAGAGGTCAGCTCCAAATACTGCTTCTTTATGTTTATTTTGTTTCTGTGTTGAACTCCTTTTGCGGGATATAGTTCTGTCAATAGACTCATACTGAGAAAACTGATAAACCAGATGAACAAAGACCTCTTAATGGAGGAGTATGTTTGGATCAAACAATTGTGTGTTTGGCCCTTTGGCTAGTGAAGGGAAATTAGCTATCAATTTGAGCAGTGTAATTTACGTCTTTGAGATTCAAAAGGGTTCAAATGTTAAAACGCACAGAGGAAAACTTTGATCAAATCATCCATGGTTATAGGGCATGAATAGAATGTACTGATCAAGATATTATGAGAAAATAAGAGAAATAATCTACAAGCACACAATTCTAAAAGTTTCTTGCATTTATTTTCTATGCTTTCTGTTTGTTTGATTTCTTTTGGCTCTGCAGGGTGCTGTTGGGCAGTGTAAGTAACTATGTGGTGAACAATGGGACTTGCCCAGTAACAGTAGTTAAGAGCGCTGATCTGGTAGTCTAGCTCCTGTGCTTGGTCCTTGTTGATCCCAACTTCTTGTCTTATTTCTATTGCCAAGCTGGAGATTGGAACATATCCCAAATTATGGACTAGAATCTGAATAAGTTTCTTTTGTGTTATTTCTAGTTATGGACCTATGCTTTTGCTTAAAGATCATCATGCAAATGGGTGAATAAGGTCTAAATACTCATATTGCCTCTAAATTGCAACTACGAAGAAGTGGTTGTTTTCTTGCTTTTACAACGCATGTGGCTTTAATCCATGCAGTTGTTTTTTTTTTTTTTTAATCTTTTCCCAGTGCCATGGAAGCCTGCGGAAATTATAAGGTCAGCTCAAGTTTGGATCAATATAGAAGAGGGTGTTTAATTACTTGGTTGATAGAACTCGCTGACACAAGTTTGCAAAATGAAAATCATTTCCGGCTATTCCATCCCTTTGATCTGACATGAGCCCCCATTGTTCGGGTTTAGAATGCTTCGTCTCCAGCCCGCACCACAATCACCTTCGACCTCGCCCGCTTCTTTTCCAACCATCAACGTCTCCTTCTCCTTCTCCTGCCTTCGCCATCTCCTTTTTGTTTTTTTTTGTCAGCTCGCGGCCCATTCCAGTATTTCGGTCGAGTAAGAAAAAATTGGTTTAACCAATTATATGGGTACCTCTTACACCATGAAAATTTTTTAAATTATATGGATTAAAATGAGAGTTTAAGACCAATTTTTTAAAAATATTTTTAACAATTTTTTGATTTTTAAAAACAAATTTAAAAAATTTGTTCAATAATCCTTGTGATTTTGATAATAAAATTGGTGTATTTTTCTAAAATTTATATGATTATAATAATTTTAGTGTTGGTGTGCAAATTTATGATTTATGAAATTTTAAATGATAGAATTATTTAAAAAATTGCTACTAAGTTTTATTTTAAACGAGCTTAGACCAACGAATTGGGCTCTTTAAGAGCTTGATTTCAATTTGTCCGACCGGACTTTTAACGGGCTCCGTGTAGAATAAACGGACCTTAACGGAGTCGGCCTGTTAAGAACCCACGCCGACCTCGGGCGGCCCAACTCGCAACTCGCAAGTCGGGCCACTCGAAAGTCTGAAATTATTCCCAGGCGCTCTCAAAATTTCATATTTCCCAAAATCGCCCTCTGGATTTCTCCTTGCTCGACTAGGGTTTCTTCCGAGCGCTTCTAAGGTGGAGGTATATCTCTGTAGATCCTCTTATTCTTATCGCTGCTGTTGAATTTTATGCTATTCTTTCTCGATTCTTGATCCTTTGTGGTGTCTGGCGTTTTTTCCCCTTCTTTCAAGCTTTAATCGTGTTTTTTGTTCGAAGGAGCTTATTAGGGCTGAACGTTTGAGATGTTCATCTGTTTCCGAGAAATTAGAGGTCTTAGGGTTGCGTTTAGTTCAGCTTTCTTGAATTTACATCTGCTTAGTTATTCGAAATCCCAATTTCATCTCTCTTGCTATGATATTGCTAACTGAAGTTCTTTGTTTTTGGTTCGCAATAGTAAAATCAGGCCCCGGGTCTTAGGGTTTGTTCGTTCTATAGTTCCAATGGTTTTGTGCCATTGATTGATGATTTTGGTATGTGTTATTGAAGCGAGAAAATGCTTCCTTTTTCCAAAGAAATTTAGTACTGTTGGAATTGGAAACTCATGATTTGTCTGTCTTCTCTCGGCCTGTTTCGTTTTATTTGAAGAGGTTTTAAGTGTCAGTTATCGATGGATGGACAAAACTAGTACAAACGTGAAGAAGATAGTCCATAGTGATTTACTCTTTTTATATTACGAGCATTATATTGCTTTTTTGAGGACGATCTCCAAGATAGCATCTTTGTCTGACCAGAGGTCTGCCTTTTGTTTTTTGTTATTATCTCTTTTTTCACTTTACAGTTGCTATTGAACAATTTAGCGTCTGTGAAAAGAAGTTTCTTTGGCTTCTGACTTTAGATTGTTCCTGCTTGGAGTTCGCATACAGAAATTAATCATATTTATTGTCCAAATCATGCCTTTTGGTCTGATGTAAGAATAGAGAAACAAAATTTTGTAATACATGTTTTAACCTTGGCAGAGAGACAGTGCCTTCACTCTCCCACCAAAGTCTGAAGCTTGTGATTATATTGTGGCCAACATGTCAGCGAATAATGAGGCTGCTGCAGACCGCATCAAGGCAGCAGCACTATCAGCTACAAAAGGTCTTAGTCGGGCTCAAGCAGAAAGGGCAGCTGCAGCAGCCGCACGAAATGTGAATGCTTATGGGCAAAAGGAAGAAGGCCCGAGCAGATGGCAGGAGAGGAAAGAAGCCAAGCGCCAGATGTACTTGATGAGTACTGAGAAAGCTGTAAAGTTGGGTGAAAGGAAGGACCTCAAAACTTTGGGGACCTCTAGTACTGCATCATATGCTCAGTGCCAGAAATGTTTTCAGCCTGGGCATTGGACATATGAATGTAAGAATGAAAGGGTCTACATGCCACGTCCCTCAAGGTCTCAGATGCTGAAGAACCCAAAGTTGAAGTTCACACTTCAAGTTTCACATGAAGGCAATCCGGATTTCGAGAGGCAAAGGTTGAAGGAGGAGACCGAGAAGTATATGGAGAGGCAAAGGTTGAAGGAGGAGAAGAAGGAAGGGAAGAATAAAAGCAACAAGAAAGGTGGAAGGAGCAAAAAAGATGAGAAGGGAGAGGGAGAGCCGAGCAAGAGGAAGAGCAAACGGAAGTACCATTCTGAGAGTGACTCAGATGAGGATACCAGTGAGGCATCTGTTTTTGAAACAGATAGCAAGTCCTCGGTGACTGACTCTGATTATTCTTCTGGCGATAGTAGTTCGAGCTATAGTTCTTCTGACTCAGAGGAGGAGAGGCGGAGAAGGAAGAAGCACAAGAAGAGAAGGCACCGAAAGTACAGATCATCCTCGGATTCTTCTGAGTCAGAGTCAGCTTCTGATAGTGACTCCGATGATAGGGCCAGCAAGAAGAAAAGCAAGAGACATAGTTGGAGGCGCTAGGCTGATTTCAAAAGAAACATACTAGGTTTGCTTGCAGGAGATGCAAATGTAATCCATAATGCTAAACTATGGTTTTAGTGCTGTGCTCTCTGTCGTTGTTTCTAAAACATCATGCTAGTTATCAACTGAGGTGATTTTTCTGTGTGATACCTGTTGGTTTGAAGGCTTCTGATGTAGCTACCTTCTGTTGAATGTTTATTCTGAAGATTGATCTCTGAGATTTTATGTTTTGTGGGGAAAGGAACATAGGAAATAATTTCTACATCAGGTGTATCTGCTTTTGGGAAACATTTATTGACCCACATGCAAGGTTAATCCATTTGTCCAGCAATATTAGCAAACCAGAGACCTGGGACATTGTAAGCTGGTGGGATCCTGTTCTCCAATTATCTGGCGTCTTCTGCAAGATGCTGCATTTTTGAAATTTTAATTTTAATTTTAATGTTTGTTTTGTTTTGTCTCTGTGTGTTTGTGTTGGAGAGGATCTGCTGCTACTGCTGCTGTTGTTTCTTGTTCAACATTACATTTCAAGCCATTACCTCTTCTATTTAATAAATAGTAGTACCATCCTGTGAATAGTTAACCAGTCAACATTCGCTTGAATCACGTATGAGCATTATTAGATAACCAATCAATGTTCAGATGCGCACATTGCTCTGTAGTTTAATTTCACTCATAAGTTTCACAATTAATTTTTATCAAGATGATGATTTATTCTTTGACAATCCTACCACTTTCTGGAGATTGCAGACAACTGCAAATACAAATATGTGAATATGCCAAGCAAAACCTTACTACTTATTGGCCCAATGAGTTGATGACTTCAGAGTAACTCTACCGTTTCGTTTCTTTTTTCTGGTGTACAGGTTTAGAAGCTTTTATATGTTCATTCATCAAAATCTGCAGCCAAGGGTAGGTGCAAAATCATTCTGCCAAATAATCATATCACACAAATGGGCCCAAAAATGCCATGGAAGATGAACTATGTCAACCAGACAACTCCCTAGCCCACAATGGAAGTGGGGAATGAAAATGAACAGGCAAGCCACTGGCAGGATGATTGAAAGAAACTCTCAGCATGAAGGCAATGGAAGTCACAGGACATCTCCTTCCACTCGATAACTCCTCCATACTTCACATCTCCTTTTATCAGAATTCCAAGACACTGACCATGAAGGCGCATCTGATGTGTACGACCACTCTCGAGTAAGAACTAAGGAGTATCTCTAGGCTCTACGTCATCACTACTAGTTTCAGCTGTTTTCCCTTCTACAACAACTGATTCCACTTTGTTCACTTCAGGCTCTTTTGGCTCCCTGAACTCAACTACATCCATTTACAGATAGCAATTCAAAGGAAGTATGTGCTTCACCAATGATCCTCCAGGAAGTGTCCGGCCAACATCTGATGCAGCATAAACACAGAATGCACCAAATTTAGATCTTCCATGGCCAGAGCTGATTGTTATATTGTCTCGTTTAGGTGCACGACCAATGCATAGAACGATGTAGGTTTTCTTGACTGTGTGATCGGTGAGAGCCTTGACTAGTTTCGCTGCAACTTTATGGGATTTTGTTATGACCATGAGCCCGCTGGTGTCCCGGTCTACCCTATTGGCAAGATGAAGATTGCTTTGGGCTATCACCTGGAAGTCACAAAATAGTGAATTAATTTCCCATCTATGCTTGTTAAGTCTGCAAATTGTAAGTAGCATTACCGCAAAGTTTAGTTGCTTGCAAATTAGCAAACAAATTGTTTGCTTTACTTCCATTTTAGGTGCCAAATGCAGTATTTTGAGTTGCAAACAAATTATTTGTAAGTTGAAATGCAGCAATTTGCAAAAAAATCTTGATGCTCAGACTCATATAGATTTCAATTGATTTGAACCATTCTGTTCACAAACGCTTTGGCCATAAAGGCAATCCAGCAATTTTTTATACATCACACAGACGAAAACTCATTGTAAGTGCAAATACACGATTTCTGCGGAGATGCAAGTCCACTTACCAGCGGGAGAAAGGGCTTTGAGAAGAGTCTCGCAGTAGCTACCGGAAGGCTTGTCGACGACCGCCATGGCCTCGTCCTCGAAGATCACGTCGCCGGCGGCGAGCTCGTACGCCCCCGACCTCGCCTGCCGTCATCTCCCGTGAGAGTTCCACCTCCTTCGACACAGCCGGGTACGGCGGCGTCAGCGGCACCGGGTACCCGCTCCCGCCGCCGGAGTCCGTCGCCGACAAAGCCATGTCTCGTGATCGGGGAACAACACAGGCAAGCGGAGTCGCTAGGGCTTTGAAGGGGACGGCCGGGGAGAAAGGGCATGTTTGTTATTTGAGGGAAGCTGGAGGAGAATGGCATGAACCATGCCATCTGCGTTCAACAAAATCAGATATATCCTCGCAAAATCAAAAAATTTCATCCATACGATCATTAATTAACGCGTTGAAGAGGGGCTTAATCTTGAAATATTCTGCTCTTTGCTCACTGTACCAAGAACGTATGTAGAAATATATGTATTGTGGGGGGTCTATTGCAATTCCCATGAGATTGCAGGTAAGAGTTCGAAATCAGAATATTTTTTACATTATTTTTTTACAAATTAATATTATTCATTCATACATCATTATTTAATTCAAAAAATTATAAAAATTAAATAATTTTTTAAAATTTAAATTATTATAGAGTTAATTTTAATAAAAAATAATTTTTAAAAATGATTTATTAGTTTTAATTTTAATTTTAATTTTAATCCGAGACGGTATCTAATTATTTATAAAAAAAAGTTTTTGAGAAAATCTTTTTTTACCAAGAAAATCACTAAATTTGCCAGAGACGGTGAAAAGACATTTTTGGAAGAACAACAAAAAAAAATCCAAATATAATAACAAATTAAATGACAATTAAAGAATTAAAATATTAGTTAAGGGTATAAATTAATTACTTTTATGAGCTTTATCCCCTCCAACCGATAAAAATCCAAATTTTCATCAAGCCACGAGCTCATGGATAGAAAAAACGAACCAGATTCAAAACCCTTCCCGAAATGCTCCTATCCTTCCTAATATATCCCTCGGTCTCATCCAAATATTCATATGTATATATATATATACCTCCTTCTCGTCCAAACGATCTCCCTCGACCCAAGCATTTTTCTCTCGTAACTGTGAGAAATCAATCGTTTGAGAAATCTGTATCCCTTTTTGTTTGATCTTTTGGTTTGATACCAATCCGCGGAAGACCTTATTCCAAAGATCGAATCTTCAGCTTTGTTCTTGCGAAAAATCTCTCTTTTTCTTCCTATTTGCTTGTTTTTCTTTGAATTTTTTTGTAAATATCTTATCGCCGCCAATATTCAATATCGAATCTTTTCTTGCTCGGCTGTGATTGCTTCCGAAATACTACTGTTCTAAAATATTCATTTCTTGATTTTTTTATCAAGAAATTCCGAATCGTAGGAGACAACCCAGCTAAAAGATATCATTCGTACGGTTCGATCCTTCACTCCGAATCTTTCTGCGTTAATTTACTGACATCTCTTATTATTTGATCCTAATGCTCTCCCGCGAAACAATAGGTAAAACCCGCTCCAGCGTATTTGAATTACGCCACTCTTCTTCTTAGAATCTGTTTCCTCCAGTCCTCTCGGTGCTATTCCTCTATTGGTTTTATGTCTTCTCATGAACTGAATCCCTCATTTTTGATCTGTTCAACCCAAATTCTTGCATAGAACACAAATACTTCTTCCAAAACCCTCGCTTTTCGAGGACTCCATAGAAAAGAGAATGTCGTCAATACAAGCAACTCAAACTTCTGGCTCCGAAACAGATCCGAGGCTCGATATGGACGAGAGGAAAAGAAAGAGGATGATCTCCAACCGGGAGTCTGCCAGGCGGTCACGAATGAGAAAACAACAACACTTGGATGATCTGATAAACCAGGCGGCTCATCTGAAGAATGAGAACAGCCAGATACTGATGCAGCTCAATGTGCTCACCCAGAAATTCCAGAATTTGGATACAGAGAACTCCGTTTTGAGAGCTCAGGTTGTGGAGTTGATGGAGAGGCTGCGGTCGCTGAACTCGGTTCTTCGGTTTGCGGAGGAGTTCAGCGGGATGGCTATGGACATACCGGAGACAACAGACCCACTCTTGAAGCCCTTGCAGCTTCCGTGCCCCAACCAGCCGATCATTGCGTCTGCTAACATGTTTCAATGCTGATCTTGGTGACTTTGGATGGATCATGTTGACGGTCTCTCTCTCTCTTTCTCTCTCTCTCTCTGTGTTTTGTGGGGGCCGTCTGCAAAGTACGATTGTTTTATCTGATCAATTGTTGTGATTGATGCTTCTTCATAGTTTTTTGATGGAATTTGTTTCCTATTTATCTGTGTTGAGGCTCCTATCTGTAATGGGTTAGTTTATGAGATGTTCAAGTATTGTTCTTCGCGCGTACGCGATGAAAATGAAAATGCTTGCTGATGGTACCATCTGGCTGAGTTCAGAGCTTTCTCATAAAAGAAAATTTGCCTCATCTATTCGGATAAGGATCAGGGCTTAGTTTTTGATCGCTTGAAGCTTCATCTAATTGTTTTTTTATCAGCAGAAATAGGCAATTTCATCTTATTGATGAAGAATATATTTTAAACAGATTCCAATATTCACAACCAGTTTATTCACATCATCTTAAGACGATCTTCGTCATCGTCATCCATTATTCAACACAACTCACTTGGGCAGGATAGATACATGCATCATACATCTAATGACAACTGGCTTCCAAGAACACGCGCTGTAAGCAAAAAAAAAAAAATTCTGTATTTTAGTTCTTCAGTCCTCGTACGTGCGGCACTCCTCGGTCTCCGGATTATCCTTGCAGTAGTCTTCAAGCGGGTCGGAGTTCTTCAGCCGGTCGCGCGCGTGGCTGGCGGCGGCGCTGAGTTCCTCGACCACATCCCACGCGGCCACACACTCCCCACTTGTCGCGTCCTCTGCACACGTCTCCTCTGCTGCCTTGATGCTCTCCTTGACCTTCTCCGATATGATGTCAGGCGTCGATGGCGGCTGCGCGTGCATCGCCATGCGGGGGGCTTTGTAGCCGGTCATGACTTTGCTCCATGCTAGGTTGATACGTTGGAAAGGTAGAGACAGTTGTGTCGCGGCCTTGGTGCTGGTTGTGGTATTCTTTGTGGTGGAGATGCAAGGCCAGGAAAGTGTCGCGGCCGTGGATGTTGGCATTTTGCTGTCTCTGTTGATATTGAACAAAGGTGGTTCTGATTGCTGGAGGGGAAGAGTTGCCAGAGCAGGACGAAGGAGGCTTTGTATGACCTGCGGCTGATTCTGGCCCGCACATATCTGATCTTGTAACTGCCAATGGGAGTGCCCCATGTCAGCACGAATCAGCTAATGCGTTTTTGATGAATGCTGGTCGACCGTAGGCAACATTTTATCATGGTTGATTATCATAAAGGGCCCATTTTGTAGTTGAGTGAATCGAAAGTTAAAATTTTAATAATATATCTTCTAAATTTGCTTGGTTGTATTTGAATGTAAATTTGATTAAAATTTAATATCCATTTGAATGAATTAATGATTAACTATTCGATCATCACAGGACGATCAAATTGCTAATCCCAATGAGACCAAAGACAAGCTGTATAATCCCATGCTGAACTGTAAGAACCGCCCGTAGTCCAAGCTAGAAAAGATATAGCTGCAAAATGAAATTTAAGCAACACTCGACCCAAACCAGGAAAACAAATTCATCTCATGGCTTACAAACCAAAACAAGGTGTTGTATACTTATTACATAAACAAACAAGCTCACAAACTTAATAGAAGGTTCTTCCCCAAACTTCTTTAGGGATGCAATGAGACACTACTCTTCGACAGCAACAACACTGATTTGGCCTTTCTCCAGCATATCATAGAAGGCCCTCGTCTTCCTCTGCTCATTCCAGTGATGCATCTTCCACAGACTACCAGCAAACAAGCCCAGTGTAATGCCAATGCAAATTTCCTTGACAGCACTTGGACCCTTCAAGGTTGCATGAACAACATGCCCAGCCATTTGCTACCTTCTTCGCCTAAAAATAGAAGAATCACTAAAACAAACATCAGAGGAGTAAATCAAACTTTCGAAGAACATTTCTTGGAACTTTCATGAGCATAAAAATTTTGAGCTCAATGGGATTTTGAAGCTGTCTCAAGCAGTCATAAAAATAATGCATCTCGACAAAAAAGTTCTTGTCCAATCCTGTGTTTTCTACTATCCGTAGACGCCAACAAGTTATAGTTGGGATTTTTGTCCCTGAAAAATGACTGATGCATATTCAGAAGCATTGCTTTCATTTCAATAAAAAACAAAAAAAAATTAAATCATTGCATGCTGCAAATGCCATCTCCACATTTGCTCAATAAGAATCAGATAACAGGAACACAATGCAAAGATAGAATAACAGAGCCCCCATCAACATCAAGTATGTCAAAAACTGATAGTCCATAGCATATCTACGACTTCATACTACCATTATACACAGTATTCTTTATGGCAATGCAGAAGTAGCTATTGAAAGGCAGAAGTTACAAGATCAACATCACTGGATTCACCATACAAGTGTCACGTCACACACATCAACATCAGGTCTTACTGTGGAAGCCCTAAATATGGGGACTTTTCTGGCACTGAGGTTGAGAACTTATGCCTCATTAAATCCAAGTAAACCCCACTTCTTTTCTTTTCCGGATAATGAAACATGGGCTTGAAGAGGAAAACTTCGGCTAGACCTGGAAAAACTGATTCCTTTTGTAAAGGGGGCTACTTTCACTGAGGAATATACATACCCTCCCAACACTATACTTGACTTTTGGGCTAAAGGTGCTCACAAACAAATTGAGACTGATACTTGTCCCTATCATATCATCTCTAAGAAATCATTGTATTAATCTGCATCCAGACCTTCCAAAAAGAACCGCTTCTTTATCTCATCTAAATCTAAGGGTCTTGCTTTCAACTGGAGATACAGTTGAAGAGAAAGAGGATTGATTTATGAATCCATCTGCGAGGACAAGAAAAGTGAGAGCTCCAACACTGAATTGTCTTCCAAGGGCCAGCCATGAACTCCAATTTTCCTTTCTTTCAACCTATGCCCATAACATGCCAAAGGGAACAGACTGGTTTTTGGCTGACTCGATGGCTAAAGGTCGGGCAACAAAACAAGAATGCAATCGAAGAGTGCGTGATGCCTTAATCCTTATGCCTGTAGTCAGAACTAGCAATTGAAGAGGAATATGATATTAGAATCACTACTGCATCCCATTCAAGACAGAAGCAAAACAAGGCTTCAAAACACTGATACACACTCACAGAATGCAACTGTCTTCAAGAATGGTATATAAAATAGACCGAGTCAAAAACCAATATCTACTGCCCAAGGCTTTCACTATGTTAGGTTCCTTTTGGTGCTGCCCAAACATCTTATACGAACTTTGTCGACCATGAAACCCATTGCCCTAGACTAATATATGAAGCTTGCAACTCTACGATGACCATCCTAGTGGAAGCTATCACCTTCCACTCTTATGTAAATTGGTGCAAGGATTATTTCCAGTTCAAGCCACTAAACCGTCATAAGCTGACAAAAACATTTATAAAGGCATTTGGAGTTGGCAAATCTAAACATATATCAGTAGATAGGTCCTATATAAAAAACAACAGCTTCAGACATTATGATTGAAAAATAACGTCAGAAACATATGCCATGCTCATCACTAGAAATTTAAAGAATAAATTTTCGAGACAATAGCGAACAATTAGGAAAACCCATTTCAAATTGTCATAAACTCACAAACACTGCAAGGACGGCAGAAATATAAGTCAAAAAAATCAAATGAACCACCATTTTTCACCAGAAAATAAGTATTATTTGTCTAAAAGACTACACATAACAAGGGATATTACTTCCAATAAACAAGCCACCAGAAACAAATAAATTCGAGCGACATTTTCCGATCTGGAAATAATCGCTGTAGCACCATGCTCGTATAGCCTACGACACGAGATCAAGCACAGACTATGAAATTTTTGGTGCTGAAACATACACAACAATGGATCGGTATAAACCTCGATGATAAAACATCAAGATGCCCGATCCAATCGCACGTTATCAACCATGTTCCAATCCAAAGAATGATCAATAGAACACATACAAACCAAGAAAGAGAATTCCAGTCTTCAGCGTATATTCAGCCAAAATCGGATCGTCAGAATTGAAATAAAACGCAAAAACGGGATAAGAAAAGGGAAAAATCAGAACTGCAATCTCAGATGCAAAAACAAAAAAAAATAGGGGAAAATTTAAGAGAAAAAAAGGGAGATCGAAAGAAGGCAAACCTACAAGATTAGGGCAATCGCCGGTTGGGGGGCTCCTGACTCCCGATTTCGATTTCGTTCGCCCTGCAGCCAGAGCGGGACGCTCGGATCGTTCTTAAACGGATCCTTGGATCCTTGGGAAGGAGAAAGCCCAAGAAGTAGCATTAGATCCGTGAAGTTGGTTCTAGGCTTATTGGGCCCAGCCCATCGGAAAAACAAAATATAAACGAAATAAAAAGATTGGAGATGCGGGGTATCGATCCCCGTACCTCTCGCATGCTAAGCGAGCGCTCTACCATCTGAGCTACATCCCCGATTTACTCCATTAATTTTAGATATAATATTAAATCGTTATCAGAATCATTCCAAAACAATATAATTATGCTGACCCCGGGAAATAGAAAAACGCTCTCCTTAGAATTGCAATAAAAGTTCGCTGGAAGAAGATAAGTGGGGTTAGACAGTAAGACAATTACTTGTGCTTCTAGCATTTTGCGTTCTGCTTCCCTCTTCTACATTTATCTCTATGAAAGTAAATCAATAGAATACATAGTTCTTTGGACAACAATGTTAGTTTCATATTAACAAAAGGTTCTTGCAACATCAATGATTTTCTCCGTTTTTTTCTTAGCTATTTCTGAGTAATTTTACGTCAAAATTTGAGGATTCATATCCAAACCGAATACTTGTGCTTCCCAGAGCTATAGAGACAAGATGGAGTGCCACCAGATTAGTTGGAATGCTTGCTCATATCATACCCCTCATCCACTAAGTGATCTTTCTTTTAGCTTTTGAGCCTCTTCCTCATAGTCGAGTGTCCGTCCGTTCTACCTACTTGGCAATTGCACTTTTGAACCTGGATTAGCAAGAACACTAATTAGGAGGAACCCATACTGTTTCGATTTCACCATTGCGGAACTCGAAGACTTAGCACTCAGTTGTTACATTTGTTCAATTTTGAAACTGCATATTCCTCTCAACATGAAGTAAACAAGAGTAGAACAGTAGCAGCAACTACAGCTTGCTCTTCTTCAATGGCCCCAGCTCTCTGGCCTTGTCTCTAAGCAAATGCTTCTGTATCTTCCCCGTTGCGGTCTTCGGCAGCGGGCCAAACACCACCGACTTCGGCGTCCAGTAACCAGGAAGATTCACCCTGCAGAACTTCATTATATCTTCCGCCAGCTCAACCTCCGTCACCGGCTTAATTGCCTCTTTCGTTGTCACAAACGCACACGGCGTCTCCCCCCACCACTCGTCCGGCCGGGCTACCACTGATGCCTCAAGAACCGCCGGGTGCAAGTACAACACCTTCTCCACCTCCAAACTACTGATATTCTCGCCGCCAGAGATGATGATGTCCTTGGCCCGGTCCTTCACCTCTATGTACCCATCAGGGTGTTTCACCCCAAGGTCGCCGGAGTGGAACCATCCTTTCTCAAACGCCTCCGCATTTGCCTTCGGGTTCTTCAAGTAACCCTTCATGACGCCGTTCCCCCGCATTACTATCTCACCGAGCGTGGCGCCATCGGCGGGGACTGGAACCATGGTTTTCTGGTCGATGACGTCCAAGCATTCGAGACCAATGTACCGAACACCTTGGCGAGCATGGAGACGCGCCCTGGTTTCTGGCGGGAGCTGCTCCCACTGGGGCTTCCAGGCGCACACGGTGGAGGGCCCGAAGGTCTCCGAGAGGCCGTAGGTGTGGGTGATGCGGAAGCCAAGTTGTGACATCGCAGAAAGCACAGACGGTGGCGGTGCAGCCCCGGCCGTCATCACCTCGACGACGTGGGGAAGCGGAAGGATAACTTCGCTTTGTGGAGCATTGATGATGGCATTGAGCACGACTGGTGCAGCGCAGAAGTGAGTCACACCTTGCGTCGCGATGGCAGAGTATATTGCCTTGGCTGTTACTTGACGAAGGCAAATGCTGGTGCCGCATAGAGCAGCGAGAGTCCAGGTGTAACACCAGCCATTGCAATGGAACATGGGCAGAGTCCACAAGTATACAGCTCCTTCTTTCATTCCCCACACAAGAGCGCCACTAAGAGCCATGAGATAAGCTCCCCTGTGGTGCAAAACCACGCCTTTGGGACTGGAAGTAGTTCCAGAAGTGTAGCCTAGAGCAATGCTTTGCCACTCGTCTTCAGGGGTTTTCCAGACGAAATCCGGGTCCCCTGTTTGCAGAAATTTTTCGTATTCGATGGCGCCTTTGTGGAGAGCATTATGTAGTGAGCTCGAGTCGCAGGTTTCATCGGCGATGACAATTAAGAGGGGCGGCTTGAATTCTGATTTGTGTTTATCTGCTATGATCTTGAGAGAATCCTCTGCCAAGGAGAAGAATTCCTGGTCGACCAGGATGGCTTGAGCCGAAGAGTGCTCGAGGAGGAATGCAACTGTTGAAGCGTTTAGCCTGACGTTGACGCAGTTGACGACTGCTCCAGCCATTGGCACTGCAAAGTGAGCTTCATAGATTGCAGGGATGTTGGGCGCAATCACAGCTACCTGGCAAAAATTCAAGAAATATGTAGGCTTTTTCGGAAACTCAGACTTGAAATTTTCGTTTTTGAAACCATGGCGTGTCCGGATTCAACATGCACTCACGCGATTGTGATTGAATCAGGATTGGGAGAATATAAAACTGATCAAACGAAGAACCTTAGCTTAAACTAAATTATCATGTATCGAGTGCAACGTCAGATCAGATCTATCTCTTCGATGAGTCGAGTATAAAAACAAAAAGCAGACCTAACGTTTTACTTTCAACGCATCTTCTCGAGTGATTTTGAGCAAGTCAAATTCCCCCAGAAAAATCTGAAATTAAAGCTCAGAAGAACAAGACACTCAACACCAAACAAAAGTCATCTTTATGAGCCCAACTTTGTTCCGAAAAATAGGAAAACGAGAGGAAAATCGAAAGAGTTTGAGGTTACCGTAGAACCCGGGCCGACGGAGCGAGCGGAGAAAGCCGAGGCGAGGCGGCGGCACCTCTCATATGTTTGAGCCCAAGTGAACCGCTTGCTCCCATGAACCACCGACGCCCGCTCTGGATGAACAAGAGCCGCTCGCTCCAAAAACCAGAGTGGAGTGAGGGCCGTGTGGTTGGCCCCGTTTTTCGGCAGCTCATCGATATCCCGCCTCTCCATTCTCTTCCGCTCTGTCTCGGGCTCTCGTGGACCTCTGGATCTCCTCGTCCGGAATCCTGCTGTTTGTTTTTACTTTTTACATATTGAATTGTCGCCTGGCGCGGTCAAGGCCACGTGGGAGTCACAGCTCCGTGAACATTGTGGTTTTTCGGAATAACATAATTCAAAATCTTACATAATAAATTTATTTTAATTATGATATTTATAAATTAGAAATAAATTTAATTAAATGTCTATTTATTTATATTTAAAAAAGTGAGTTCAAATTTTACAATATTAGAATAAATTAGAATTTAAATTTTATGATTTACAGTGACCAAATCAAGTCCCAGCGTCAGATCCGCAATCTTTTCGGTGGCCGGTTTCAAATGGATCGGATCAACTCGCTAAGTCAATCTGAACTTATATAAATAAATGCACATAAACAATAAGAGAAAAAAAGTAACCAAAAAATGCTTGAAATTATATAGAATTGCAAAAAACCTTAGATGAAAATAGTAAATTATTTTATAAAAAAAACAAACATATTAGACTAAGATCAGGCCCAAGTCTGAACTAGATTGCATGTAATCTGATAGTTCGAAATGTGCCCTGCAGAAAATAAAAGAAAATGGATTTTCGCAGGAAACCGCTAATAAATTGATTTATTTTTTTTTAAAAAAAAACGAAGGTCCGTTTGCAGTTCATCAAAAAAAAAACAAGGACGAGGGTATGACTGAAAAGATCCAGTCTGGGCCGGGCCCAATACAACTGTCTCAACGGCCCTCATTCATCGGACACCGGGTCCGGAGCGAGCGGATCCCAGTGCACTAGAGCTGACCGGACCCATCAACCTGGCTCGGTCCCTTGGCAAATGCTTCTGTATCATCCCCCTCGCCGCCTTTGGCGCGCGGATCCATTCTCTAGCGCCTCGGAGTTCGCCTTCGGGTTTTTCAGGTACTCTTTCATCACGACGTTGTCCCTTATCTCGATTATCCCCATTGTTATACGCCGTCGGCGGGGGCGGGGACCGCCTTTTTCGCGTCGACCACGTCGAGGTTCTCCAAGGCAATGTATCGAACACAGTGTCGGCAATGGAGTTTCGCCCGGGCTTCGGGCTGGAGCTGGTCCCATTTGGCTTCCAGGCGCAGGCGATGGAGTGGCCGAAGGTCTCCGGGAGGCCGTACGTGTGGGTGACGCGGAAGCCGACCCGCGACATCGCGGAGAGAACAGAAGGCGGCGGTGCGGGGCCGGCCGTCATCACCTCGACAACCCGGGGAAGTGTCACTGGAACATTGACGATGGCGTTAAGCACGACTGGTGTCACGCCTTGCATGTTGATAACAGAGTATATAGCCTTGGCTGTTACGTGACGAAGGCAAATGCTGGTGCCGCAGAGAGCAGCGAGAGTACAGGTGTAGCACCAGCCATTGCAGTGGAACATGGGCAGAGTTAAACATAGCTCCTTGGTTCATCCCCCACGCGAGAGCGCCGCTGAAAGCCATGAGGCTGGTAACCGCTTCTGTGATGCAGAACAACGCCTTTCGGGCTGGAAGTCGTGCCGGAAGTGTAGCACAGAGCAATGCTCTGCCACTCGTCTTCGGGCTGCTTCCAGGCGAACTGCGGGTCCCCAGTCTGCAGGAATTTTTCGTACTCGATAGCGTTTGTTCTAGGAGTTTCGATCGCAGGTTTCGTCAGCGATGATGATCAGAAGAGGAGGTTTGAAGTCGGATGGATTTCTGTCGGCCATGATTTTGAGAGTCCTCAGCCAAGGCGAAGAGTTCATGGTCGACCATGACGACGGCAGCAGAGGAGTGGTGGAGCAGGAAGGCGATTATGGAGGCGTTGAGCCTGATGTTGTCATGTCGATGCAGTTGACGATTGCTCCGGCCATTGGAACTACTAGGGAGATTTCTGCCAATGCCAACCATCTCTCGTTTCAAACGAACGAACAATGTCATCAATTTTGATGAAAGCATAGTTTCTAATAGGAGCCAGTTCTTAGAGCCAACTTGTTTTGTATTTTTTTTCTTGTGTACAGACAGACCATGATCGCAGTAGTAGCTTCAGCGCCCAGAAACATTGAAAAGGAAGCAGTTGGCCAACCAACATGTTCGGCATAAAGCAGTTAACAAGAAAATTAAGAAAGACATGGAAATAATGGGGCTAGCCAACCGCAATCTGTCAGTAGCTGCCAGCCATTTGGCCTTAAAATGTATTTCGATGGCATACGTGATTACAAATAACGAGTGACAAATCAAACAGTTGAAATTTATTTTAATCATATAACTGTTCCCAATTGATAGATGAGAAACAATAAAATACAAAGTTGTAGTACCGTTGTCTCAGATAATGATATTATCTGTGCAGGCGGCACTGAGCTGACCAAATTAGAATATATGCCACAATAAAGAAGAATTCAGATCATCTGGATTTTCTTTTCCTGTTTGTGAAAAAGCTCCAAAATGAAATGCACTACATCCCACTTGTACACCATTTTATCCGAGATCCACACTAGTAATACCAAAACTACATGCTGGTCTTTGCCTCCGGTCTCATTGAGAAAAAGGAAAACAGATCATTGTGTTCTTACCAAGGCAAAATACAATGGAAATATTCTACTTGATGTACTGGGAGAGCCACTTGAAGCCATCACCATAACCCATCTTGCGTACAATGCTGCACATGAAGACCTCCAAGGGGCGGACATTCGAGTCCACAAGGTTTACTTTGCCCTTGCCGGTTGTGAAGTTGGACAGGCCAAGGTGATAGCGTAGCTCCTCCTCAGATGCAGCATATGGGATGTCGATTTTGTTCCCCAGAACGAGGAAAGGGACATTTGCCAAGGAGTCATCAGAAAGGAGTGCATCCAGCTCCCTTTTGGACTCAGCAAACCTCTCTTTGTCATAGGCATCTACCAAATATACAACAGCATCCACCTGCAGATGCCACAACAAACCACTCTGACACAAGCAAGAAAAAACATAGCAACCAAAATCATAAACACCAAACATAACCAAACCTCCTCGTTATAGATGAATAAGCTGGGATAATTGAAAGTATAGTTTTAGTTTGGAAAAGCCATGCAAATTCAATAACATGTTTTCAGACAAGAAGGCAATATTGCCTAGAAAACAGCAACATTATAGACATAGATGACAACATAACAAACAAAAACATATCCAGATAGCACAATATCTACTTTGATTGAGAAGAAAGAGTAGGACATTTCAACAGTTTGAAATTGAAATTTACAATGGTGGAGCCCTACAAGATACACTCGATTAAACTTACATATCAACATATGAGAATTCCTTCAAACGTCATGTAATTTTGTTTATGATAAAACAGGATGTAACAAGACATGAAATACAACTTGTTCAATAACTTGAATACATGCAAGTACAGAGAAGCAAGGAATAGATGGTATTGCTGACTTCAATGGAAATTTTATGATTGGTCTTTCAAGTGATGGACACAGAACTTAATCTACCTTGTCTAAAGGTGATTGATATGTAAATAGAAAGGAGAAGACTCATTCAACACCTGAAGGTACGCAAAGTAGAAAGGAGCAGGGGATAGAGAACATCGCCCACTCCAAAAGAAATACTATGGTTGATCTTTGAGTGATGGAACAAGGTTTACTCTATCTTGCCTAAATGCACAAAATAATTCTAGATTGAATAATTTCTTGATGTTAATATAGTTTTTAGCAGTTTGATAAAGACAAAAAAAAAAAAACTAAGGCCAGATGATTGACTATCAAAACTAGGCATAAAAAATTAATTGTTCAAATCTGAAATGGAACGTCAAAAATTAGTTTCAGAATCTTTTCATCACAATTTGTCTCAGATATGAATTCAGGTTTCTTAACAACCAAATTTTTTTCTCCATCATCAGGGATTACCAAGTATTAAGTAAATTTGGTGGAAGCTTGAATGGCATAGTGCAAAGGCTAAATGAGCATGCAGATAAAACACAGAGGGATATAAAAAAAATGGAAGGGTATGTAACTATGATTGTATACTCATCTAGTGAATGATGACCCACTGTCTAATACTGTCTAATAGAAAGAAAAAACTTGAAAGTAAATATTAAAATGTAAGAGGAACTGAGAACTTCAACCCCCTAGTGCAGAAACAACAGCAGTGGTGGCAGAGATAAGTATTAAAGAATGAGAGTGACAAAAAAATATAAAGGCATCAAATGTTAGTTAAGTCAATGCTGAGAAAACAGAAGGCACTTCAACAATCCCACTAATACTTAACTAATCAAAATGCAACTATTTTCTGGTCCTCTTCAATTGAAGTGTTGGTGGCACGGTAACAGCTAGAACAATGTGCTTAACTCATATTCATTCTACACAGTTGTGTGCAACAACTCATCATAATTTGAAATTAGCTACTTTTATTACCTCACCAACGTTTTGAATTGTTTTAGATGTGGCATAAGGATCAAGATGTATAACTGAACAGGAAAGGAAAAGAAAGAAGCACAGTTGAAGTTCTACACCTACAACAAAATAAATTTATTGCAATGCGCATATCCAAGCGACCGGTTCATGCGGAAGTGCATAATGACCTAATTCATATACATGCTTTTTGATATGTGGGACAAGCTTAAAGTAGACTAGCAAAATCCCACACCTAAACATTTCAGAGAAGATTGACATCTAACGAGATTGTACAAATCAAATTCTGCTCGCAATTAGTCAACCAAACCAAACCATCAAACCTACCTTTCAAATGACAGACACAATAATAATGTTGCAAATCACTAGTATAAAGAATTCAAAGATCAATTTAAACCTATTGAACAATCTATTCTAATTTTTGAAAAAATATTTAACTAAAAAAAAGAAAGCCAAGAATCGAGACCTTGGCATAATAATCCTTCCAGACGCGGCGGGCGATCTGATGCCCGCCAAGATCGAAAGCCTTGAATTTGATCTTCCCGATGCTCAGCTCCTCAGACGTCGGATACTGCGTCGGCTGATGCTGGACCAGCCTCTGCAATTACAAAAAATGCTCGCCAATATCAAATACCGTGACCGAAATCTAATAAAATCCATGTAGATCGCCAGAAAAAACGAGAGAAAATTCAGGAGATCGAACCTCGTCCTTGAGCATATGAAGCAGCGTGGTCTTCCCGGCGTTATCTAGGCCAAGAAACAAGATCTTGGCCTCCTTCTGCCAGAGTCCGAGGGAGGCGAGCACGCCGTAGAACCAATCTATGAGAAACATCGTTGCCGAAGGAGATTCGAGCGGTGAAACCGATCGGATCTGAGAGATTTGGCAGGAGAGGAAACCCTAGATGGAGGGGAGGAAGGTGAGATACAGAGAGACGCCTTCAACCGAGAGAAATGAGGCTTCGGGTGTCAGTTTTCATTTTTCCTAGTTTTTTAGGTTTTTGCAAATACCGCTCTATGATTTTCATATTTCTATGAAGCCCCTGATTATTCACACATATAGCCCCTGTGGTCTTGGATATTTGTATGCACCCGCTGATATGTTTACACATACACCCTACAATATATCATATTGATATGTGACCGCTCATATATTGAAAATCACGCTTAATGTGGGCCATTTTGTACTTAGCACAAGTGCTTGCACTGATTTTTTTAAATTCTTTTTGCAGAGCTTCTTTGCACTATTTTTTAAATGGAATCAATTGTTTAGTTTTTTTTTTTTTCAAGAATTCAGCGACTCATTGGATGGTTAATCTCTAATCCAATTGATAATGTCTATTTCGTTGACTATAAATAAAAAAAATGGTTGGTAATAATTTTTATGGACGGTAGAGTTTATGCACCATTTGATTCGAAATAAAGGTTAAGGTCTTAAGTTTAAAATCGTACTAAAATATAAAAAGATGGTCTTATTAAATTTTTAGTGTTTAAATACTAGTCTGACTAATGAATGATTTAATTTTTTTTTATACCATTCGATATATTATTTATTAAAATTTGAACAAATAAATATAATTATAGTATAGTAATTTATTTTTAAAAATAATATAAAGATAGTCTTTTTTTTTTTTTAAGTATTTAAATGACAGACTGATTATAATGATATGATTTTGATTCCGGACCAAACCCAACTTTAAGAATCAACTTGGAGAACCCACCGAGAGAAATGAGAAAAATGAGGGGTGTAGAAGATAATTTTTTTTTGTCTCCCGCGTTCGCTCGAGGGTCCGGAGGGCTAGCTCGTAAGAGGGCCGCTCTTTGGTGCTACGCTTCGTTTTCATTCCTAAATTTCCATTTGAAAAATAAATCAATATATCGAATGGACGTAATTTAGTTTTATTTTTTGTTATTTAAAATCGTTTTCAAAATGAGGTAAGGCCACAAATAAGCAAGCATGCATTTAAAAACAGTACAATTGCCAAGTGTTGTATTAATCGGAATCGCAGGCGATGATTTTGACAATTCCTGAATTCCTTTTGTAGCTCTCAGATTCATTTTGGACTAGCCAGACATGCAGCATATCAAATCATTGCTGAAAAGGAAGCCCATCCCACATACCAACTGACAATAAGAAACTACCTTCGATTCATTGTTTCATTTAAAAAGGACAGCTAACATAGTTCAAACGCAAGACGTAAGACCCATGTTCTTCCTTGCTCCAGCTCTTCGTAAGTGAAAGGTCAACAATTCTGGGGGCGAGGCAAACCAGGCAACTATTAGCTATGACGAAATCCGCAACAAAAAATTGAAAGTCCATGCTATTTATCCGTCCCGCCTCTAAAGCTCATCCTGAAATCAGTCAAGGAAAAACCAGCTGAGACGATGAAAGTTCATGTAAATCCAGATGTGCGAAAAAGGGGGCGGGCAGGGGGGCGGGATGTACATGTTTGGTGTCCTTGTCGGACTCAGATTCTGATTCTGCTTCAGCGTCATGTTTGGTGTCCTTGTCGGACTCGGATTCTGATTCTGCTTCAGCGTCAGATTCAGCATCATTGCCACCCTCTTCCTGCAAGTTAAAAATTGTGAATAAGTTTTATCTCAAAAAAAAAAAAAAAAAAAATTGTCAATAAGTTCATATGATTGATCATTGTAAAAAAAACGCAGAACGAGACTGATCTTACTTCATCCTCCAAGTCTTCGTCTTTAGTCTGCTCCTTTTCCTATAATAAAAAAGGGAGTGATCATTCCAAGAAAATCAAAAGGGCCCAACGAAAATCAAAGTTTTCAATTTTGAACAATACAGTATTCAATGTTAGAAATTTAAAATCAAGTGAATTTGTCATTCATTTAATGAGATAAATTTTACAACTCTCAGATCAATAAAATAATGCCAGATTGTACGGGCAATGATCACTTAAACGAGTGATCACAGTGAAATGGATTGACAAGTTGTATTTTGTCAATAATAAACATAAGACGATGAGTCTTGCAGGTTTACACCCATAAAACATGGATAATTTTTGGGCCATACTCAACCAATATGTTTGCTAAACAAACTTAAGTAGGAGTCCAAAAGATAACTTTTCTAAGATAGATCAAAAGTCCAACTTAATATATTGATCCCACCACCAAACTATCAAAATAAGGAACACGGAGTATTTTGTCACACAAAAAAGGTAAATATCACTAAAGTTATGGAAAAACATATACAACAACAAGACATCGTGGGCGAATTGATATGGAAGTACTTAATTTGTAATAAGATATAGACTCACCAATTCCTTTTTCTTCTTCTCAGCCTCATCGAATGCTGCCTTTTCAGCCTGCAAGAAAATATGAAGGATGAGTTCCTTGTTCAATATTATTGTTATGGGAAAATGCAGAACATCATAGGTACATACGTCTTTATGCTTGCCCCATGTCTCTTCAGCAAGTTGTTTTGCATATTCAGGATCATCACAAACCAATACATTGTCAAACAAGGTTCCTGACTTGACCTGGTATTGTGTATTTCAGTACTGTACTTCAACTGATGAATAACATCAATATGAAATTTTTCGTACATACATACCTGCCACAACTCAATGCCAACGTACTTCAGGTTGGGGAAAACATAAATCTCTGGATCTTCCTTGTAGTCTGCACCCAAATAACAGATAAAAAAAAATTCAATCACACAGTTAACAGCCCAAAGCAAGTAATAGGAACTAATTAAAAATCATTACCTGGATTGTCAATCATTGGCGCCTTCCACTTCCCCTTGAAGTTCGGGTTCTTAATTTTCTTCAGATACATAAGAAAAAAGATCAGGGCAATGTTCATGGTGGCATGCACCTCCTTTGATATAATGAAAAGAATTTGTTTTTTACCTTTGGTTTCCAGGGACCTTTGTATTCGGGATTGGGAATGGTTGGGGCAGTCCATTCACCATCTTCTTCATCATCCCAGTCCCCTGGCTGCAGCGCATAAGAATCAAAAGTAGAAAATATTGGAAATGTTTAGAACATCATCTTACTCATATTAATGCTCAAGCATCACTGGCAAAAAACATTACCTTCTTAGCATTAGTGTCAGGAATTTCCTTGGGAATATCATCATAACCCTTCAAGATGATAACAAGAGCTACATTAGCTATGCTGAAGAGCACAATACTTCAAAGGATAAAAATAAGAAACTGAATTTTCATGATAAGACCCTAGCTCAAATTTTTTTCAGAGAGGCACAAACAGACAACAGAATTGGCAACTACCTTCAGAAAGAAGGATCAATGCAGAACTTGTACAATTGGTAATCCTAATTGGAATTTTTAACAAATAAAAATACCTCAGGTTTCTTATCTTCTGGGTCGGTAATGTACTCTTTGTCATCCCAATCTTCAGGCTGTACATTGGCAATGCTTAATTTTCATTTATCCATAATTCAATTGTCACAAAGAATAGTAACATAAGATAATGCACCCTTCTAGTTCTTACCTTCTTGGCCTCAGGATCTTTAATCTTCTTTGGAGGAAGAAGATCCCAATCAGCTGGTATATTTCCTGTTTTCTTCTCTTCATTGTCAACTAGTATGCTGTATGAAGAATCCGGTCGAATGATGAAGGTATAGACGTGAGTCAGTTGATCTGTCAAACAAGGAACATCCTTCTTGATCAAGTGATTTGTGTCATTGCGATTTAGAATGGCATGAACTTTCTTGGTGCTATACCCGCAAATATCTGGTCCAAACATGATACTGCAAGTTTCAAAAACAATATTAGCTTAGCAAAACTCAAATAAGCACAAAATGACTGCATAAACAAGTACAATGATTACCTGTAGGGTGTGTCACCGCCAAACTTCTTTTGATCAACATCGCCACTAAGTAACTTCATATAACCACCTCCACAATCAAGTTTCTGTTCGTGCTTAACAGAAAACTGGAAAACAAGGGTCTGATCCTTGTTGCTGAATTCTGGAAACTCTGCTGAGATAGCATAGAACCTGTAGTCCTCTGTAGTCTGGATGCCTGGAATGCAAAATTGGACACATACGTATTACATTTCATAAATTCTCATTTCAAAACAAAGAATACTTGCTCTTGGATACCTTTATCTTCAGGGTCACCATTCCACTTGCCGGAAGTGTGGTTCCACTCTCCAGCCATGTTCTCATCTTTCTTCCAATCCGATTTCACCCACCGGTTCTCCCATCCATCTTCAAGTTACAGACAAAATAAGAAATTATCAACTCAACAACACATCAACTTTTCTCAAAAAAAAAACATCAAATCAATGATAATGCATCAACTAGAAAAATATAACTAAAACTAGTTGCAATTTATATGTTGAAAACAATGAAAGAGTTTCAGAACATGAAATTGACAGATATAGTCACTAAAATTCATATGAAAAAGAAAAAGGACATATATCAAATGCAGCGGCAAACTAACAAACAAACAGATCACCTGACATACTAATTTGACAATAAAAAAGTTTTTTTAAAAAATTACAGTAAATCACTACTTTAATATGAATAAGATCATCATGTTCTTCATCATATTCCCAACCTATTATCTCAAATGTTAGCAAATCATATCAAGATTAAAGCAAGAAGAGTTAATTTATAGAACAAACAAAAAAAATAAAAAAAATCCTGCCACATAATCAATTTTGTTCAAGAGAACAACGCCAAATTATAACGGCTCACATGACTGGGTCACATTTTTATCAGGCGATTGGCCCACACAGAAAACAATGATTTAAGCACACGTAAATAGCATGCGCAACTATCCTTTGCTATTATTTCTCAGCACACAAAAACAACTCGGATATTGACATCGATCTAACTAGATCGAATAAAAAAACCTTGAAAACCCGCAATAATTTTTGTTTATATCTCTTCGAAGTTTTTAATTCAGATCGGAATGCAACTAAAAGATCACTTTAATTTCCCACAAATGTGAGGCATCAGATAAATAAAAACCCTAAATCAGCCCCAAAAAACAACAAATACATCAATAAGAGAAAACCACATCAGATCGCTAAAAGAACATTCGAATCGGGATAGAATGATATCGGTGAGCAAAATGTAAGTAAATATCTCAAGATCGGATCCTGGAGACCACACCTGCGAATCGCTCTTCGAAGTAGACTTCGGCATAGGCGATGGAAATGAGGGCGAGAAGCGCAAGGAAGCAGACGCTCTTGGCGATCGCCATTGCCGGCCGAGACGACGAGCACGAACTTGTATGGTGACCAAACGATATTTATATTGCAGCGAGGAGCCTTTTGCATCCAATCGGAATGGGACACGTAGAACATATGACGTGGTTTCCATTTGGTTAGCTGCTATCGCTCTCTAATTGTTTGCATACAGCCCCCTGAAAAAGGGGTATTTGTAAACTCGGGTCAAAGGATATTTAACGGATTCAAACCTAGACAATATGATCCACTAATTAATATCAGATTCACATGTCTATCATCTATTCTAGTCAAGATATAGTTTGTTTCTGAGTTTTCTTTAATTTTTTAATTAAAAATTTTAATATTATGAATAATTAGAAATTTACGATTATCAATATATTGAGATTAAAAGTCTTATATGAAATTATTTTGACTGAGACTAATTTTTATAAGTTTTGAATAAATAGTTAATATTTAAATATCAGATGGACTAAGACTCCCTAATTTTTATAATTTTTATAAGTTTTGAATAAATAGTTTTTATTAGACAAAATCTATAAATTTTGTTAATATATTTATGCAGAGACTGTTTTGCAATTTTTGACTTTATTGGGATATGTATGCAACATCGGGGTTTTACAGTGGGCCACATGCAAAAATAGACAGGAAGACGGGACCAAATCGGAAATAGGTCCTGCATTGTGTCACTCCAGCTTCTCATTGGTTGCTTCTAGCAAGGTCGTCCAATCGTAGAATGCCACGTGGAGAAAGACGTGAGAAAGACCGCCCATAGAGATGTAGCGTGATTGCGTTTGTGTTGTTACCGTTACCATGTTTCGTTTGTTTCCCGCGAGCGTCTAATATTTGTCTGCGCGCAGAACCGGGATCCGGTCGCTGCAGGCGGGGTCGTGTGCGGATCCCGGCCGTCCATGGCGTTGTCCTGCCTGAATGTACGATTGATCCGACGGATGCAGTAATTCAGATTTTATTAAATTTCGGTTGGATATGCGGCTTTTTCCCCACCTTTTTTTATCCTCGTGTTTCTTGACAATTATTTAAATTTTAGAAAGCAAATTTATATGTTCAGCAAAATGTTGTATCATTTAATAATTTTGGGGACTATAGTGTAATTTTTTTATAAATTTCTTTTAGAGTCTTTAGTAAAACACCCCCTATTTTATAGTGAATTTACAAAAATATTTATCTTATCATTATTAGTAAAAAATTAATTGTCTTATATTATAAATTTATAAAAAAATACTTCAATTAAAATATTCAACAATTATTCTATTTTAATTTAATTTCATTAATTAAGTTAATTAAGAAAACCAAAATGTCCTGACTTTGTTTGGAATTATTATTCCATTAATATAAAAAATATTTATGTTATTTCAATTTATATGAACAACAAACTGTCTGGAATTATGAAACTAAAAATTTAAAATTCAATTTTATCAAATCGATTGTTCAGCAACAATGGATGATTATTTGGACCAAAATCAAATGAGAAAATTTTTATTTTTATATTAATTTAATTAATAAAATTGAATTAAAAATAATTTTAAAATATTTTGATCGAGATATTTTTTATAAATTTTTAATATAAAACAAATAATTTTTTACTACTACTAATAATAATATAGATGATTTCTCTAAAATTCACTGCATAGAACATACGATTATTTACTAAAAACTCTTTTTTAATAATTTGTGGATAAAAAAAAAAACAGGGCTATATTATTAATTTTGGGCATAAATAGGTGGACTGGATTTTTAGCAGGCCTAATTCAAATTTGACAGACCGAAGTTTTTAACGGGCTTGGTATAGAAATAAACGGGCCCAAACGGGCCTTAACCCGAAAAAAGCCCGCGCGGGCCGGGTCCGTTGCCAACCCTACTCCCGCTCGTGTTCCTCCGTCGTGATCCGCAAGTATTAGGGTTTGTGAGCGCCATAGTTCGGAGATCTGATTTTGTAATTTTTGGATTTCGGATCCGGATTCCTTCTAAGCTTTTTTGTTCTTTTTTTTCAACCTTTATTGCTGTTTAAATCCAACATTTTCATTAATCTGATCAATTTCGGACGCGACAGTGCAAATTCAGTCGAAGATGCAGAATCCGCCGCCAGCGAAGGGCAAGGGTAGCGGCGGAGCTCAGTCCCAGCAGCCCTCCGATTCCTTCTCCGTCAAGCGCAAGCGCGGCGTCTTCCAGAAAGATCGTAATTTTCTATTTTCCCTTTTCGTTTACTCTTCTTCAAATCCATTCATTCGTGAATAATTTCTGCACTTTTCGGTTAATTAAACAGTTCAACACATGATGTATGGATTCGGGGACGATCCCAATGTACGTGTTTCTCTTCTCTGTGGTGTTCTTTATCGAATTTGACAGATTATGTTTTTCTTCCTCTCTTTTGTTGTAAATTTTATACGTCTATTTCCAAATTGTAGAATGATTTACTGACGGAAGTTTCTTGGATTTGCAGCCGCTGCCTGAAACAGTTGCTCTTGTGGAGGACATTGTTGTGGAGTATTTTACTGATTTGGTATGCTTGTTCCATATTCTTGAATAGCTTTGTCAATTAGGGTTTTCATTGTCATCTTCGTCGAGATCATTTGAGAAGCATTCTTAGAACTTCCTTGACTCTGTAGTCCAATTGACTTTCCTGGTTGCGAATTGAAGATTTAAGAGCCCACTGTACTCTTCTTGCTCATCAAGTGTAAATGCCTTTGATCTAGTAGAAATAACATTTTTAGAGAACCAATGATTGCATTTTTGTGCTTATTTTACTTTTACATGATTCACATGAATCAAAGAGGAGAATCAATTATGTTATTCAGGAAGTGGCTTGTTCTGATTTTCTGGAGAAAACTTTGTATCATCTTAAAGTATAAAGACTGGGACAAATTCTTTTTCTTCTGGAGCTGTTTGGCATGTTTCTTGGATTGTGCTTCATGCAATGTTGATTTGCAGCAGTGTCAACATCTGCAGATCTCTCACTTAAAATTGATCTTGTTTCTCGTTCAACTATTTCTTCGGGCACCTTCTCTCTGGTTCTTTGACTGAAACTTTTTGTTGCATGATTGTAGGTGCATAAAGCTCAAGATGTTGGATCAAAAAGAGGAAAGCTGCTCACGGAGGACTTTTTGTACCTGATTCGCAAGGTAGAGTTTTCCTCTGTTTAAACAGTTTTTTATCTCTGCACAGTTGACTGGTTTATCTGTTTATGGCAAATCCAGCACTATAAACTCATTACGGTGATTCATTTTCACTCACCTCTTTTGTCATTGTTATCCATGTGATGATAGGAATATATTTGTAGCATATTATCCTCTATATTTTACAGTTTCAAACTTTTTGTTTTTTGATTTTTGGCTGACACCATGTTTGCAATGTAAAAATGGTTCAACCAGGATTTGCCTAAGCTCCACCGATGTACTGAGTTACTATCCATGAATGAAGAGCTAAAACAGGCGAGAAAAGCCTTTGAAGTGGATGAAGAAAAGCTGGGAAATGCAGACTGAAAATTATCAGTATATGACCAAGCTTTTTGATCTCGTTTGCCAATAATATTTGAAACATCTAACAGCTGTATCTTCTCTGTATTACAGTCATGTCTTTAATGTTTGAAAGTAAACATTCTCTGAAAGTGACATGTATGTGAATTCAATGTTAGATTAACTTACATGTTAACTTGGGTGTTGACAAATACCTGAACCATTGGTGTATCTGAAAGGGAGGTCTGAGCGTGGATCTCCCGGAGGAAGAAGCAGGTTTGGCCAGATCTCCCGGGTTTGCGTATATTTTTTAAGGACCTGTAAATTTGTTCTTTCGAAAGAGTAGTAATGCAAATTTATTTTTAGTGCATGCTTAGATATTACACATAGAATTATTTAAGATAACAATTTCTTCTTTTTTTTTGCAATAATGCCATCTCGTAATAGTACCGTGAGCAACATTAACTCCCAAAAGTTCAATTTATTGGGCTGTTTAATTTTGACCGCGAGGTTTGACCTCCTTCAAAATTCCTGAAATAAAACCCGATAATAATAAACCGAAAAAAATAGAAAACCGTTTCCAGCTCGTGCACTACTCAGCATTGGTTAGTAAATTACTATTCGAGTATAAATTCCTATTTAGAAAATAATGGAATATTCAATGTTGTGGGTCTGGCAACAACTAGGAAGGTATGCTCCGGGATTTCATTGAAGTAAAATTAGAGAGGTGGCTTGAGAGGGCGGCTATACACCTACCAAGAGATATTTGTAATGGTACAAAAGCTGAACATGTTAGAACTAGAGAGGAAAATAACAAATCATCAAGAAAAAATGGACTTGATCTTGGTCTTTTGATCTTCAGAGAGTGATTTGGGGAACAAGACCTCATATGTTACATACAGGTCTCCCTTCTTGTTGCTCATATGCAGAGGCATCCCTTCCCCTTTGAACTTCCTCACTTCTTTCGGTTTTGTGATACCCTGATTAAGATTTAAAACAGCAGCATAGAAGAAAGAGGTTAAGATCAAACGATGTCAAGTTGAAGGTCATGAGTGTGTTGTACAAACCTTTGTGCCAATTTCGACTAAATGTTTATCAAGATGCTCAATGGTTTTCTCAAAGCCTACAAGGGCTTGGACCTGCAAAATAACCCATTGGAAATGTGCTATACTGCATATTGATCTCAGAAAACTAAAATAGAGCTGTACAAAGAGCAAAATAGTGTTTTTCACATTCCCTGTCTCTCAGCCATAGCAAGGGACTTGCTAGTCATTAAATTGAAAAGAATTAGGAACCCATAGGGTCGATGGAACATTTTAAAAAATCATATTCTGAGTCAATATTAGCAAACTAAGATGGACACTGTACTTAAATATTAGGCCACAACAAAAAGGTCAAGCACATAATTACCAGTGAAATTGTCACAGTCATTTGCAAGTCATTGCCTTCTCTTCTGAACCGATCGTGTGGTGCAGTATGGATCCTAAACTGCACAGAAAAAATGGTTGACTTCAGCTATTATATTGAAAGATAATAGCAAGGTGGAATGAACTCAGCCATGAATCTACATCCAAATCCATAAGAATATGAAACCTTCAAATCTCCAGGTTCTCCATCAATAATAGGTTCGCCATCCTCAAAAAACACCACCTCCTATGAAAGGACCAAGATAGTATCAAAACAGAGTTGTAGACCAAATACAGGGAATAAAAATAGACAAACTAAAGGTTTCTAATGGAAAGATTTATCCTTCTGTTTATATATCTGATGAGTAAATGAAACAAAGATATCATTGCATATTTGCATATGACAGGCAATTGAAGCAAAAGGAGTAAATTTTGCAATTTTCCAGGCCAACAGCTCACTTTGAGGATCACAGTTCCAAAAGGAATATATGATGGATGACATGTCACAAAATGTCTCCGAGCATAATAACTTTGGGGGGAAAAGACAAGTAAAGTTTCTTAAATGTAAATGCACTGCTCGGGAGTGATGAAATAGGAAAAACCCTACCTGTCCATCCTGCATTCCCTTTTCAATATCAATGGTGATAAAATCTCCTTCTCTTTCATATTTTACATTAGGGCACTGCTCACAGACCTTAAAAAAAAAAATGAAATCATAGCTTAACTGAATCAAATCAAGTCTGCAAAGCACAAGCATTTCTTTCTCGATCAAAAAGAATTATAAAATCCCAGCTACCTGTTCTGTCATTTGCTGAAACATTCCAGGGGCAATTTGTCTATGATAGACTTCATTTCTGCAATTACACCTCCTCTTTCCAGGAGCTGGCTTAATGACATTTTTCTCCCTCCAAACCTTTTGAGATTGTTCAGGAAGCAAAACTAAGGAGATAATCAACAAATTGATATTATCCTACTTCGATTTACTCTTAAATATACTGATAATTGTATGCTTAGAACATGATTGAATGCCCAATAAACAGAGAAACAATGCCACAGGAGGAATATATAATTCACAATGCAGGGGGGCTGCCAAATGGTACATAGAGAAGTGAGAATCCATCTTTGATCAAGTATTTTTCCACATGAACTAACTGAAAAGATATTGATACCTTTAATGTGCCTCCCATGTATAGATCCTCTAGACTGGCATCCAACTCAACAATTACATCATCACCTTTTGGAATTTTATCTTCCTCCTCTTCTGCAGCGCCACCACCGAAAAAACTAGAAAAAAGTAACAAAAAAAAAAGACCTCATAAGTAAGCAATGTTCGTGAAATTACCTATATCCAGTATATTAATATAAGTGAAAGTCCTTTGTTGGACAACTCTTACATGACACCTGCTCTTACATACAAATTGCTTTTGGTCTTATGAATTTATGCTGTCCATGCACTTTGTAAATTGGATCCATTGAGAAATAAAAGATTCTTTACAACAAGGAGATAAACTAAGAACCAGTTGGGGATAAAAGATATTGGAAAAGAGTTCAAAAATAAACTTTTAAATGGTTCTTGGCCCATTCAATCTTTCAAGGCCCTGATGTTGGCAAAATGGTTAGCAAATTCAATACTAAAGGATTCCGATTTATACTTTCTGAAGTTCAATCAGCTCTGTCATTTCTAAATTAACATAAGATCAATTAAGAAATCATAATTTGAAAGCAAAAGTCTTACTTGTTAAAAATGTCCTGAATATTCATTCCTCCACCCGTTCCCCCTCCACCAGCCGCATGCTGCTTCAGTCCCTCCTCTCCATACCTATCATAAATGTTCCTCTTCTCCCGATCCGTCAGCACCTCATAAGCTAATACGCATAGATTCAAAATCAGATCTTCCACACAAAATATCAATAAAATCAAGCAAAAAAAAAAGAAAGAAAGAAAGAAAGAAAGAAAGAAAGAAACAGCATCGAGAGAGCAGTACCATTATTAATCTCAGCAAACCTCTTGTTGGCCTCATCGTTCCCAGGGTTCTTATCCGGATGGTACTTCAAAGCGAGCTTCCTATACGCCCTCTTGATCTGCTCCTCCGATGCGCCCTTCGGCACTTGCAACACATCATAGTAGTTCTTCCTAAATCCACCGCAAAAACTCAAAACAAAACCTAAAACTCAAGAAACAGAAAGGTCGATCCGTGACATTGGGATCTTTCTCACCCGCCGACGGCAGCAACGACTAGGGAAGAGAGGAAGAGGAGGAGGAGCGCGATGCCCGCCCTCCGCTGCGCCATTGGGCTTCGATCCGGGATCAGGAGATCAAGGGCTTGGAGATTTGATCGGAGATCTTCGACGAGGTGGTTTGCTCGCCGAAGAGGGAGATGCGATTCCCCACAAAGAGAAACGAGTTTTATTCTGAGTTGTGTCAACGAGTCCGGTCGGTTGTAGACGTGTACGTGGGGAAGTGGACCAATGGGAGGAGGGTGTTTGATCAGCGAACCAATGGGGTTCGGCCACGTGCTTAATAGTCTAGTCGTTGTTGCCTCCCGCCCTTTTTGACGCGAGGGAAGCAGTCGCGTACAGAGACCGGGAAAATGTACCTCGAACACGACCCGTGAGGCGCCATGCGTTGCTTTATTTTGGAATTTTGCATAAAGCACCTGTAATTTTCTAGATAAATCTAGCCGTTATCCGCTAAGATATTAAATAGTTTAAACAGTGAGTCTAATTGGATTTGTTTAAAAATAATAAAACTATATATATCCAGAATTATAGTCACAAATACATTTGCTTGTATATTTAAGCGATTATTAAAAAAGCTACAACTACGCGACTAAATTGTCCATTAATCGATAGACGACACCAATTAAGTGATTAGGCACTTACTTAGTCTATTAAGCAATAAATGGCTAAATTGTCCATTTTTGTCACGTATTTAGACAATCAGTTTTGTCCGCACTTAAAGTATGTCTTTTCAAAAAACTAAACAATCGGGTGCTTTTTGGCAAAAAATGATTACCACCGACATTTTGTGTAATTACAGTAAATTACTGGACTTTCATGCAAAAAACCTTTCTGTTTTGATAAAATTTCTTAAATCCAATTCAAAAAGTGAGAAATCCCTAAAAATATCTTCAAATTTTAGAACTTCCATTCAGCTCTTTTAATATGATAAAAATTTCAAATTAACCATACTGTTACTAATAATATTATGGCACAATCGAAGTTATAATATAATAAATTTTATATAATGTAATAATACTGTGTTTATTATAATTAAAGTCAAAATAATATTAAAAAATACAATAAAATAATTAAAATAAAACATATATAATTAGAAAATGATTATCATCATCAAAATCAATTATATATGATTGAAAAGCACATATATTTTTTTATCATAATAGCTAATTTCTACATATATACTATTGATATAATAATTTATATTCTATTATATTATTATGTATACTATTTTATATATTATTACATTACTCTACATATTTTTCGGATTTTAGATACTAATCGTTCATAAAGAAGAGAGCTTTTAAAAATTTCAAAAAATTGGTGGGGGGTTTTTTAAAAATATGAAATTTATCAAGCACTGTAGGAAATTTTCCCTCTAATTTTTTTGCTTGTGGAAGTCATGCGGCATTCCAAACACGAGCGCCAACTATCGCCGACAAGCATTTTGTCGAACAGGTCCATCTCTTTCTCCTTCTCTCTATAAATTCTGCAGTTCTCAATTTTCTTCGTTGCCCGCTCTTAATTGGTTTCGCTATTGTTTTGCGAGTTCAAAGTATTCAGGAATGGGTTAGTGTGATTGAACCCAATATTCCCCGCAACAGGATTTCGCAATGAACACGAAGTGTTTGTCGAATTGCCAATTAGGGGATTTTGTGTTTTCTTAGAGGAGATTTGATGTGTAACTTCTAGCAAAGCAAGGGGTTTTCTGTAGGATTTATTAGTTCATAGGATGCCATTTTACGCTCCTTCATTCGTGTTATTTTGATTACTTGAACAACATGTTTCAACGAGTTATATTTGACAGCTATATCTATTTGTAATCACTATTAAAGTTTAGGGTTGGCGGTCTCCAGAGTTTCTGAACACGTATTTGACAAGAGCAAATTAATTTTTGTTACGACGAGGTTAGTGTGTTTAACAATTACCATTGAAGATTGGAATCTGATGGTTTCAATCATTATGATTCTTTACATTATGAAAACATTGGTTCTTTATGGCACTGAACCTTTTTTTGTTAAATGTATCTGAACCTGTTTCCTTACATGTAATTGCAAAGAGTGTGAATTTATTCTGCGGAAGTAACTTTTCTTCTCCAAATTGCATCAATTCTTTTCCTCTAACACTCAGCTTCCATATTATTATCCTTTTGTGCTTATGTACAGAAAGGAGAGTTGGGGCAAGATGCAGCCATTGTTGCAACTTAGGCTTTCTTCAAGCTTTGATCTCTGCCATTTCTAGGTGCACACCTTTACGTAATTTTCCAAATTCTTTTGTGTTAACTGATTTCTTTATTTTCTTTCTGACAAGGCTTTTGTGCACTATGTTTTGACAACATTGATATTAATGGCCTTTTCTTCTTCTAGGCTACGAGGGTTCTTGTGTTCTGAGATATGTAGTGTATTTGTTTTGAATGGATAATCTAGTTTCAAACACTTGATTTCAGAACTGAACATAATTGCCAACCAATTGAAGTATATTTTTGAACATGGTTGGATTCCTAATTGAGTAATTGGGTGCTAACAGTAAGTTCGCAGACCCTAAGCTGGGTTCTAGTTCACTTTAATGAAACCTGATTATTGTAGAATGTGAGACCTGACGCTTTTCCATTTTGTCCAAGCTTTGCGCATTTCAGAAACTTGGTAAAATTGTCCAATCAAGTCTCTAGCATTGACTTTGCACCAATATTTATTAAGTTTTTTATGCATAACCCATGCAAGAATTGCACAGTTTTGTCTTTGCATACGCTAGACAAAAAAAAAAAACATTTATTTGCACATATACTTCAGGCCTGGATTTTATCAAGTCTATACAGAAAGGCAGCAGAATTATATATAAAAAAAACTGAAAATAACTTTCCAAATGTACCAGTTAATTATGTTTACCTTAGAGATCTAGTTAGTTTTGCATATATACTTCCAAATTATAGCATGATTTAGGGCTGAAATGGTCATTTTCATTTAATAGTGTTTAGTTGATATCCTAAAATCTGAATAATGACAAGGGTATGTGTTCAATTTCATATATTTGCAGCAGTCTGTATCCAAAACCCCTATTAATCATCCAATGATGTTTTTTTATTTGTCATTAGAAAGATCTAATATGTGGATTCTAACTAATCCTTGGCCATCTTTCTTAAGATCATCTCATCATTCGTTTGTACATGGAAAAGCAAAAAAAAAATTTTTTGGAGATGAGAGAAATGAAAAAATAGAGTTAAAAGTGGGAGGAATAGAATAAAAAACTATCAAATATTGTATTTCATAGTACTTGTTCATATATATAGCTTCTTTTGGATGAAAGGCAGGCCTTTGTAGAGCTATCAAATCTACTAGGGTTTAATTGTAAAAAAATCTGCAACTTCGGTGCAATCTAGGACAGAAATAGAAAGTAAAGAGCGCGGTGACACTGGGAAAGCTATAGCAGGCTCAAATAACAATATTGATGTGCATTATTTATGCAAAAATTATGAGGACCAGAGGAATAAAGATCCTGATTGTCCTGTTAAACAGTAACACACAAAATCCCTTGTGTTCAAGAGCTTCATCATTGTAACTAGATGGTAGATCTTAGCACTTTCACTTTCTGTGCATCTTTTTCTGAACAGTGTTTGTCTTCCAAGTATCTGGGCAATGAGAAAAAGAACTGAATAGACTAGAATCATGTTAAACAATCAGGTCTGAGTTCAACATGTCTATGTTCTGTCGTTAGTGAGTCTTGGCTCCTTGCTTTCCTTGGGTTTATTTCTGTAGTGTGCTATTTAGTAATCTAATTTTGACCTTAAATTCATGAAGTTTTATGGTAATCTTCAATTAAAGGCATGATGAAAACATAAATTTATAGTCACAGAAGCATTTTTTTTTTGCATCTCCTGATCTTTGTTTGTGTCTAATGTATACCAAAAATCAGCAATCTTGATGTTCCATGTTTTTCCAGTGCAACAAAATTATAAATACTTGTCACTGTATACTAATACACCTGTGGATAAAAATGCTTTGCTTATATTTGTAATTGTATTTTCATGTTATCTATGCATTAAAATAAACTATTTTGATATATTTAATATGTCAGCAATTTTATGTTTAGAGTTTAGCCTAAACCTAGATTTGTTATTGTTGTGCCAAAATGTCTAGACAGAATAGCAAGATGTATGCAAATAATATGATCCTCATTATTCCTCCTGAATTTACATTTCATTATATTCTCCAGATTGATGTCTAAATTAATAAAATTGCAGAACTGTAACCATTCATAGCAATGAGATCTGATGAACAGAATATTACATTTTGATTCTTAATGTTTAGAATAAGGTTTTTAAATTTTGGTTGAAACTGATACTTTCAGCCAAAATATTTTGGTTTCAGCTGGAGCCATGATGAACTGGGATTTGGTCTCAGCCTTGGCCGTCCGGCACTCTTTGCCTTTCATTGGCTACTTCTGCCATTCGTTGGCACTAGCCAAAATGCCACCGAATTGGAACCAAAAAATATTTCTGTTTGGCCTCGTTTGGTGGTACAGAAGTGGATGGAGGTAATCAAAAGTAAAGACATTTCTGTTCACTTTTATTATTTTATTGCGCGAGAGTGACTTATGAAAGTCAATTCACTTTTGGATATTTTCCGCTCGAAAGTAAAAAATAAATTCGATTTTACTTCTGAATATTTTAATCTGAAATGACTTTCGAAAATGATCTAATGATTTTTGTAGCTGATCTTGAGTTATAGTTATAATGAAGCTTTTAAGTCGAACCTACTACCTATCAGTCTAGAACTCAATTTATGTACCAATATATTTTGTTTATTATTTTTATATTTCTTTAGCTTTTAAATCTAGGTTTTAGGAGAGATGATTGACGTTATTTTGCTTTTTTCCAAAATACCTAGGTTCGAATTTTAGATCTTGCCATTTAATTTTTTGAATTTTAAACATGTATATTATTTATTATTATATATTATTTTAGTTTTATAAGTTAAATGTAAATGAGATAGTCTAAATTTCTTTCCTTTTTCCTAGCAAACTTAATTTTGAATACTAAATCTTACCATTTATTTTTTGGGATAATTACAGGTGACCCCCGTAATTAGCCTTAATTACGGTTAACCCCCCGTAATTTCCGTAATTACCCCCATCCCTTCAAATTCGCCCATATTTACCCACAGCCCCCTGATTGTTATTTAATCAAACTTTTACCAAAAAATTCCGATTTTACCCCGTTATTTTTACACATACACCCCTAAAAACTTATTTTTTATAGTTAAACCCCGGATTTCAGAATTTTACAAATAACACCCCGAAAGAATTCAGATTTACAAAAACGTCCTCCAAATTCGAATTTTTGCAAATAAACCCCCGGAAATTATTTCGATATACAGAAAAGTCCCCGAAATTCGGATTTTTGCAAATAACATCCCGTCGCGCGGCCGGGAGCGGAGGAGGAGGCCGGCAGGCCGGCCGCGGGAATGGTGGCGGCGGCCGGCGGCGGGAGCGGAGGCGGAGGCCGGGACGCCGGCGCGCCGAAACGCGGGCGCGGACGGCCACGGCCGAGGCCGTTCCGCGCCCGCGTGCCGGGGACGGAGGCCGAAGCCGGCGCGCCCGCACGCGGGCGCGGGCGAGGACGGCCACGGCCGAGGCCGTCCCGCCCCCGCGTGCCGGGGACGGAGGCCAAGGCCGGCGCGCCCGCACGCGGAGGCCGAGGCCGAGGCCGTTCCGCCCCCGCGTGCCGGGGACGGAGGCAGAGGCCGGCGCGCCCGCGTGACGGGGACGGACAGCCTTGGCCTTGGCCGTCCTCTCCTGCGTGCCGGCGGGCCGGCCTCGGCCTCCGTCCCCGGCACGCGAGGGCGGAACGGCCTCGGCGTCCGCCTCCGCTCCGCCGCCGGCTCGCCGGCGCCCCGGCCTCCGCCTGCTTCCCCGGGCGCGGGCGCGGATTTTTGCAAATAACACCCCGAAATTATTCAAATTTACAGACAAGTCCCCGAAATTTTGATTTTTGCAAATAACTCTCCGAAATTATTCCGAATTACAAAAAAGCCAAAACTTTCTTATATAACCCTCTTCTTCTTGTAGCCCTAAACGCATCTGCGTCGCCGCCGCCGCTGTGCTCTGCCGCTGCCGCCGTCAGTCCCTGCGCAGCTGCTTCCGTCGCTGCCCTGCCGGCTTGCCGTCGCTGTCCGCTCGTTGCCTTGCGAAATACAGTGAAAGTTTAAAATTTTCAAATTTCAAATTACAAGTTTATTAGTTTGTACATTTAAAAATAACTACCTTCAATATTTTTCTTTATAAATACGTCCAAATTTTATTTATTTTATAAATAAATTTTACAAATAAGTCATCGAAGGTTTCAAAACTTAAAATTTAAAATTACAAGTTTCATATTGTATATTTACAAATAGACCCCTTCAATATTTTTTTTATAAATAAGTCTATATTTTTAATCATATTTTAAATAAAATTTTATAAAAAAGACATTTGTGTTTTTTATATTTATAATTATAAATTTAATATTAATAAATTAAAGAATAGACCCTCAAATTTTTTTTAAAAAAATAACTGTAAAATTTTTTTTAAACTAATTTTTACTTTTTTTACATTTAAGAATAAACCACCTTTAATATTTTTTTTTATAAATACGTCCAAATTTTATTTATTTTATAAATAAATTTTACAAATAAGTCATCGAAGGTTTCAAAGTTTAAAATTTAAAATTATAAGTTTCATATTGTATATTTATAAATAGACCCCTTCAATATTTTTTTTTATAAATAAGTCTATATTTTTAATCATATTTTAAATAAAATTTTACAAAAAAGACATTAGTGTTTTTTATATTTATAATTATAAATTTAATATTTACAAATTAAAAAATAGACCATTAAATTTTTTTTAAAAAATAACTCTAAATTTTTTTTTAAACTAATTTTTACAAATACACCCCTCGCCGGAGGCCCGACGCGCCTGCCGGCACGCGGCCGCGGACGGCCTCCGCACGCGGGAGCGGAGACGGACGCCGAGGCCGTTCCGCCCCCGCGTGCCGGGGAAGGAGGCCGAGGCCGGCGCGCCGGCACGCGGGAGCGGACGGCCAAGGCCTAGGCCGTCCGTCCCCGGCACGCGGGCGCGCCGGCCTCGGCCTCCGTCCCCGGCACGCGGGGGCGGAACGGCCTCGGCCTCGGCCTCCGCGTGCGGGCGCGCCGGCCTTGGCCTCCGTCCCCGGCACGCGGGGGCGGAACGGCCTCGGCCGTGGCCGTCCTGCCGGCGCCCGCGTGCGGGCGCACCGGCCTCGGCCTCCGTCCCCGGCACGCGGGGGCGGAACGGCCTCGGCCGTGGCCGTCCGCTCCCGCGTTACGGCGCGCCGGCGCCCCGGCTTCCTCCTCCGCTCCAGCCGCCGGCCTCCGCCTCCGCTCCCTCCGCCGGCCTCCGCCTCCGCTCCCGCCCGCCCGGCCTCCGGCTCCGCTCCCGCCGCCGGCCGCCGCCTCCGCTTCTGCGGCCTGCCGGCCGGCCTCCTCCGCTCCCGCCCGCGCAACGGGGTGTTGTTTGCAAAAATTCGAATTTGGAGGACTTTGTTGTAAATATGAGTTCTTTCTGGGTTTTATTTGCAAAATTCCGAAATCCGGGGGTGAAATATAAAAAATAAGTTTTTAGGGGTGTATGTGTAAAAATAACGGGGTAAAATCGGAATTTTTTGGTAAAATTTTGATTAAATAACAATCAGGGGCTGTGGGTAAATATGGGCGAATTGGAGGGGTAGGGGTAATTACGGAAATTATGGGGGGTTAACCGTAATTAAGGCTAATTACGGGGCCACCCGTAATTATCCCTTATTTTTTTGGTATTCTAAACTAATGCATTTTATTTATTATTTTATACATTATATTAATTTCATAATATAATGATATTATTTTATTAAGTTTATTTTAAATGATATTATTAAGTTTCTCTTTTATCTATCTATTTTTTAATAGTTATTAAGCTTTTTTTAATTAAATTTTTATTTACTTCTTATTTTATTTAATAATATGAAAATTTTGAGTTCCTACATATCGAACTTAACTTAAATTAATTAAAATATGATATAATATTATGGTGAAAATTATCAGCAATTTTTTAAAAAAATTAATTTTAAATTTTTAAAATCTTATATTATTTTAGAATTAGTAAGAAATTACATGTCTTATAACAAATTTGAGAAAAACCACCTATTTTATCATTGTTAACAAAAAATCACTCATTTTATATTATAAATTTATAAAAAATCAGCTTGATTAAAATATTCTAAAAATAATCTATCTTGATTCAATTTTATCAATTAAATTAATATAAAAATCAAATTGCTTTTCTTTGATTTTAGTTAGAATAAATATTAAATTAATATAAAAAAATCACTTGTTTTCTCTTAATTTATATAAAGGACTGATGTTTGGAATTATAAAATTAGAATTTTAGAATACAGTTTTGTTCAACCGATTGCCCGATGATTTATGAATGGTTGTTCAAATCAAAGTTTTAAATATCGGTTTCGGCACCCAGCGAAATCAATACATTTCGGCTGTTTTGATTTCAGTTTTGATCGTTTCAGTTTCAGCCGAAAGATTTTTTTAAATTATTAATTATGTGTTGACCAGAGTTTGACTATATTTTGATTTCAAATTAAAAATACAATAAAATTTTGAAAATTTTTTAAAAAATTTAAAAATTAGGAAAAAATTTATAATTAATTTTACCACGATATTAGATATTATTTTAATTAATTAAAATTAATTCTGATAGTTAATCACTGATATAGTCTATTTTTAATATATATTACTGTATAAAAAAAAGAAAATCTACAAGAAATAATATGAATATAATTAAAAGTTAAAAATCAACATAACCAAATTTAACTTATCATTAAAAGTTATTTGACACATACATAATATATTAATTATAACGTAATATAACTAATCATCATCATCATCATCAGTTGAGTTTGAAATATTTAGGTGTGAAATTATAAATTCAGTACCTGAACGATCCAGACGAGCATTTGTAGGCATACGAGTCAGAATAGTTAGCTCTACGCGATTTCGTAATAGTAGTTCTAAAGTATAATCATACATCAAAGGTCTAAAATGAAAATAATAATCATATTCATTGACAACACATAGGAAAAGTGGTCTAATAACCCATGAGAAAATAAATATCATATTATACGAAGTGTTCAGAAAAAATTACGGCCAGAGGGATGAGACTGAAATTTTGCTTTTGGTAGAACAACCGACGAGGCGTGGCCTCGGTGAGGGCGCAAGCCCTAGCGCACAGCCAGCAAAGGTGCTGGCGAGGTCGATGAGGGCAGGCACAGGCACCCGTGCCTCACCCGCACCCTCATCGGCGAGCCCGCACCCACACCCGCCCCCGAACCCACACCCTCTGGCGTTTGCACCCACGCCATTGTGCCAACGAACTCGAGCCCGCACCCTCGCCGACATCGAGCCTGCACCCTCGCACCGGCGAGCACACGAGCAACCCCCAAAGGCCGGCGCGAGGGCGCAAGTGCGAGATCGATGACGGCCGCGCGCTCTACCCACACGAGCTTGCAGTGCATTGTCCCCGCGCTGGCTCGCTGCAAGCTCGCTACGCACTCTCCCCGCGCTCTTCCCGCTCTCTGCGCTCGCTCTGTGCTCGCTGTTATCGAAAACCCTAAAACCAAAACGAATTCGGCCGATTCGTTTCAGCACTAGCCGAAACTGAACCGTTTCAACGGAAACAGTTCGGTTTCGACCGAGATTTAAAACCTTTGTTCAAATTAAAATTAAATAAGAATAATTTATTTTTTACTATTAATTTAATCGATAAAATCGAATTAAAATAAAATAATTTTTGAATATTTTAATTGATATACTTTTTTGTAAATTTATAATATAAGATATATAGTTTTTTATTAATAATGATAAGGTAAGCGATTTTTTATAAATTCGTCATGAGACTGTTGATTTTTAACTAAAAACTTATTATTTTAAAACTTAAAGTCAAAGTATAGTTAAAACTTAATAAAATTATAATTAAACTATAGTAAAAAAAATGATTTGATCGAAAATCAAATCAATATTAGTTTTGAATGAAATGGTTGAAATGATCGAAATGTATCAGTTTGAGTGAGTATCCAAATCAATTCTGAAATTAAAACTTAGAATCTTACTTATAATTTTACATAGTATAATACAATTTATTTTTTTGATAAAAAATTAAATTAATAATGTTTTATATATTAATAATTATATTTTTTTAAGAAATATATTTTTGCTCAAATGTTAGAAGTGGATCATTTTCATCGACTTTTAAAAATAGGCCATAAGTAGGAGGAAATGGCTTTTTCATATTTTTGTTTATTTTTGTATAATCAAGCACCTCTTAGATTTTAAACTTTGATACGAAATTCAGAAAGGTGACAATGGTATAAAAAGTCGAAGAATGGTGATAAAATGTAGTAATCCCATTGTGGAGAATTGAAAGGGGAATATTCATGTTTCTTAGGGAAATTTAATTGGTTCAAGTTCGTTTGTAAGGGCCACATTTTGCCAAGTAGATAAACCATGACCTCTATCTATTACACCTTAGTATGGAACATTCTTCATAACATTCCATCTATTTAGCGGCCCAAAAAGCAGTATTGTGAGTTACTAAGGTTTAATTCCTAGACCAACTTGTTTGGTTCTGCTCTGTCAACTCGCGCCTACTTTGACACAACTGGGACCAGCTTCTTTAAGACTAAAACCCTGCTGTAGTAGATCTATAAAAAAAAACTGTGTTATGCTCTGGGTTTCTCCCAAATACTTCCCTGCTATTTTAGGGGTCATTTGGTTAAGAAAAAATTTAAGTTCAACCGTCGTCCAACAGTAAAAATGGATGAACCACAATTATTTCCATCTTAAATAAAATATGTGGCGAAATATTCAAATTACTCTTTCTTATCTATAAAGATTAACTATATCCTCTTTTATCCATAAGCACATTATGTCAGAATGAATATGATTTTTTCATTTATTTCAAAATTTAGCTCAGCTCATTACTGTGATTTAACTATAGTTTTTCTCGAACCAAAAGTGGATCTTTGAGTTCTTTGCTTATGGCATGAGATCATTGCAATAAGGGTGGTACTTGCAACTGCAAAAACCGCTCATTTCTTTTATGTTCTTGTATAAGAGATTCCATGGTAGTGTCAATTTCCTACTGTTTCTGATGCAGAAGTTAAAGAGAGTTCAGAAAGAACCATGTTTGTTCGGCACTGACAGTTGCTTCCCAAAAAAAAAAAAATAGATAAAGCTGTCAATTGTTTCCAGGCAAGTTATACCATACATGGGTTGGACATTGCCTGGGTCTGGCAGAGGTTATGAACCTAACAGTTGTTGTGATGTCCATTTCAGTATGAATGCAACTAGTCTAACAAAACCACTAGTCTGGATTATGGCAGAAGACAAAAGGAATGTATGGCCAATTAATCGACCTCAGGATCCGATTTGGTTCCATGTTTATTTTGCCAACCAATCAAAGAGAATTTGCAGGTGAGGTAATTGTAATGCTTCATGTTGTACTTTGGAATGCCTCCACTGCTTTGCCCTAGATTGATTGTAGTGCTGTCTGCTAGTCTGATCGTTAATTGTTCTACCATATAATATCCCTCTCTCTCCTTCTCTCTCTCTCTCTCTCTCTCTCTCTCTCACAGTGCTCGCACACATGAACATGACTAATGGACAGAAATGCGACACAACATTTTCTACGTGTAATTTGCAATAGCAATTGAAATTGGGAAGTACTAGACCCACCACGTCATTAGACCATCAATGTTCAATGTTGCTTACAGATGCATCTGTATTGCTCAGAACCAAATGTGTTTCTATCTATATCTATCATGCGAGTGAAAGGGGAAAAATAAAAAATTTAAGAAAGCGCAGGGGAATTTAAGAGGGTGGGAAGAGAGAACAAAACGAAGCTTTTGATCAGTGTGCTGGGGAATAACTAATATTATTTAGCTTATATTTGATGTTTTTTTAGCTTAACTGATATAGTATTTTATTTGTTTTAACACGAAAATGGTTGGTATATCATTAGTATACATTCATTCATGATTGGGCATGTATGAGACTACTGAGGAAGAATAGTATGGTCCATTGTCTCTGAATTGCACAGTTGGGATTTCATGTGAAAAATAATTTCTCAAAAATTATTGTTAGTATACATCTACTTATATATGTATAAATAAACATATTTATAGGTCAAGTGGAGAATTATTAGTCTTATGGTATTATAAAATTGATATTTAATGACAATGGATGATAGTATAGACGGAGTCAAATTTTATATGTGTATGTTCATTTGAGTTTTTCATGATGGATCAGAACGTTTTATAGTATACCCAATATTTAATCTCACATTAAGGTTGCCTGATTGGAGAAATATAAATTTTATGAGAATGAATACAGTTGAAAATCGGATTTAAATTGATTTATTTGAATTATTTGAGATTTAGATTTTTTTTGTGAATATTTGATCTTATTTGTAATTATAAAATTTTGATTTGTAATTATAATATACTTTAGGGGCCTATTTGCAAAAGGTCAAATGTAAAACAAGGATTTGTGATTGAAACAGAGATTCAAGAAATCTCTGTTCTTCGTCCTGTTTCCATTTTTGAAGTTTTTTAATTTTAAAATTTTTGCTGTTATTTAATATTTTTTTATTTAAAAATGACAAAGACTTAAAGTGAATTAACCGAGAATTGTAAATAAAAGATTCTGATTTTCATTTTAGAACCGTAGGTATATAAATTAATTTAATTTAATTTTAAACTATTTTAAAGTCATTTTTCTGGTGAGTCTTAAAGATAAAATTAGAACAGGCAGAAATGTGCATGCCCACTTGCTACGTCTGTGTTTATATACCTTGTTTCATCGTGCGCACAAAGCCAAAATCGCTTTTTTATCTATTTATGAGAATAAGAGAGCATGATATATTCTATATTCTGATGAAAACTGTACAGATGAAAACTGAACGGCTAGTTATCATCACGGGCGATGCATGTGGGCACTGCAAGTACAATAATGCTGCCAAAGTGGCTTTCAGTGAAAGCTTTGCCTTTTGGATCTCCAGTTGATTCCGATCCAGGCTGTTGAAGAACGAGAGGCAAAGCTATTGGGAGGCACCGCCCGTGCAGATATGATGTTGCTCCTGGCCCATGGGCCCGGGGCATTAACTCTAGGCCCGTGACCTCGGGCGGTCGGGCGGCCGTGCCCAACCCAAATCGTGGCCGTTCGCTTCACCGCAAATGCTCACGTCAGCGCCCCAGGATCTAAACCGTAGTGCTTTTAAAGGTCCACACGGCAACAAGCCTCCGGGAAGCTCTTCTTCCTCTTCTTGGTCTTGTATTGAGAGCTTATAGAGCTTCTTAAAGAGGAAAGAAAAGAAGCTTGGCCTGCGGAGAAGATGGGGAGAGCTCCGTGCTGCGAAAAGATCGGGCTGAAGCGGGGTCGGTGGACCGCGGAGGAGGACGCGATTCTCGTCAAGTACATTTCTACGCACGGCGAAGGATCTTGGCGATCGCTGCCGAAGAATGCAGGTGCTTTTTTTTACCTTTCTTCCGTCATCAATCATCATTTTACTTCTTCTAATTCCATTGGATTTGACCCACGGTGGTTCGCAGGATTTATAGACTGATGTATCATTCTTAATTTCTTTCTCAAAGCTGATGAGAGTACGGTGATGTGATTCTGATAGGCTTGTTGCGATGCGGCAAGAGTTGTAGATTGAGGTGGATAAATTATCTGAGAGCAGACCTGAAGAGAGGCAACATCTCCAGAGAGGAAGAGGAGACCATAGTAAAGCTGCATGCTTCGCTGGGTAACAGGTATGATTTTAGCACGCTATCTTTGCAATATTTACATTAAATTAAATGCGTCGTATCTAAACATATAGAAAATTGGAAAAAAAAAAAAAAAAAAAAAATTCGCATGCGTTCGCGTGACACGTTTCTACTGTTACAACCCATTTGGGCTGGTATGACTTCGATGTGACTCAGAGACGTCAATCGGGTCATGGCCGTGAGCAGGTCCCACCAGGTTCTCTAATTACTCGCTATGCGACGAAGGACTCATCGACTGGGTCCCACCGGATTGTGGTCGAGCCTGTGCTTGCGTCACACGTGGTTCGTCGTTTTCTGACCACGTGATTTTTTCGGATCTTGTGCGGGACAGCAACACTATAAAAAAGCGAAAATTGTTAAATATCTGGCCCGGAGGTCGAAAATTTGTGGATTTGGCTGTCGAACCTCAACTCGGACTCGGACTCGGACATGCTGACGTGGATGCAGGCCATTGGATGGCCCGTTTGACGGTCACTTTCTTAGGAACAGGATTTTTTTTTGCTCCAGCAGTTGCAATTGGACTTTAAATGTGGCCAACAACTTCACCAAGTGGTTACTGTCGGATGGGAAGTAAGTACCCTGCGGAGCTCTAACTGGATCTGACCGGATGTGGACCGTAAGGGGTGTTCGGTTTGGGTTAATCTCGATTAGCCTCATTAATTTTTACTCGGGAAGCCTAAATAACCGTTTGATTTGGAATAGATCGGTCTTTTCAAAATTATTTTTTAAAAAAATTAATATTATTTTTTTACACTATTATTAAATTAAATTATTAAAAAAATTAAATAATTTTTCGAATTTTAAATTATTAAAATATTAATTTTAATTAAAAAAAATTAATTTATAAAAATGATTTACTAATTTTAATTTTGATTTCGATCCAAACGGTTCCTTAGGAACTGCATCCTAAATACAGTACTATAAAAGACAAGTTCAGACGAGCTAAATCTGGATCTCATTTTTAAGGTTTGGGGGAATTTTAATAATTTCCTCGGTGCTCAATCAAAAATGGACTTAGCTTAGTTTCCTTAATCCGGCCACATTTTAAAAAAATCTGACTAAAACTTCGCATGACCTTGACCTGAACCCAAATCAAACGGGGCCTGAAGGTCCGTTTGGATTGAGACTGAACAATGATGATCTTATTTTCATCTCATTGTGAAATAGATTTTATTTTAATTTAACTTCAAATTGAAATTGGTTAGTTTGATTGAAAAATGAGATTTTCTCAAATCAAATGGGGCATAAATTTTTAAGAATATTATACCGTCAGTGTATAACAAATTACGAGTTACTGTTTATGGAAAAGTTGTATATATATATATATAATTGCTCAAGTTCTACATCTCAATGCAGGTGGTCCTTGATAGCCAGCCATCTACCAGGGAGAACAGACAATGAGATCAAGAACTACTGGAACTCCCATCTCAGCCGGAAGCTGCAGTCCTTCAACGCCGCACCTGCAGCCGCTGATCCCAGCAAGCTCGCAGATGGCGGCAAGAAGAAAAGCAAGCCAATCACCAAGAAGAAGAATAACTCAAACGCCAGCACCAAGAAGAAGCAGGAAAAGAATGCTGAATCACCCCAAGCTGATCACTCAGCTAACAGGAAAGAAGAAGAAGAAGGGAAGAGCATAGTTGTAGACCAAGTCCCCGACAACAGCAGCATCTCCCCCTCATCGAGCATAGTTGTAGACCAAGTCCCCGACAACAGCAGCATCTCCCCCTCATCGATGGTGAGTGAGGTTCCTGATACAAATGGAAATAACGGTGGCGTGATGAGCTCAAGTGAGAAAGATGAAGTGTTTCCTCTGAGTGAGGATGAGGTGGTATCATTGGAGGAGGTGGAGAAGATGGTGACCAAGATCTGGGATGACGAGTCTTGGCTTTGGGATTGTGAGAATTTAGGGTTGGTGATGCAAGGGCTGGAGGAGGCCTCTGGGTTTCAAGAAGAGGGTTTGGCAGATGATTGGCTTCTTTGAGTTCTTACAATCTTTCTTCTGTTTTTGGCAATGCTAGGTTTAGCACTTGGAAAGTAGTTTTTTTTTTTTTTTTCTCGCGCGTTTGGGATATGCATGTGTTGGAGTTTGTATTTAATTAGCATAGAATCAAGACAGAAACTTGTTAGATGCTGTTTTGTTGGGATTATAATTATCTAAGAGAGTGTCTCTGTTAGCTCGTTGGATTGCAACTTTCTGGTTCTAGGTCAAATAAAAAAAATAAAAAAAAATCAGTTTTTTAGAAGAACAAAATCTGACTATGGCAACAGTTAAAGTTGCGATTCTTGTCAGTCGACGTGTGGTGGAATTCTTGAATTGTTATCTTTAAAAATTTATTTTAATCAACAAAATTGCAATTAAAATGTGACAAAAGAATAAATATGTCGAACTACAATATAGTCAACCAATCAATAACAAAGGTAAATCCAATTCCAAGGAAGTTAACCAATCCAGAGAACAACAAAATTGAAACTAGCCGATCTGATCCACGAGTCACCGTTTTGTTAGAAGTAAGATCGAGTTTAAGATTAAAATTTAAATATAAAAAAATAATTTAATTAATTCTTTAGTATTTAAATATTAGTTTGGTTGGTGAATGGTCCATTTCGATGCTTTTTTTCCTATTTGCATCTCGAGATCATATGGTGTTGTTGTCTGGCGTTATTTCCTGATTGGATTGATCCTTGAACTGGATGGAGGATTTGAATTGTAATAGAGAGATGGGTATAGATATGGGGAGTCGCAAGAGTGTTAAATCATATCAATATAGTGAACTGGATATTAAATCTATCTCAAAAATTTAAACTCATGGGATATGACCTTTATCACTATATATATTGGACCATATGTATCCGATATAAGACTAATTCATCATACCTAATATTATTATATTTTTTTTAGGTATAATTTGATTATATTAATTTTAACACTTTTAATCAAAAACTCTTTTACTCAACCAATTCTATCGTCTGATCCATACTAATGAAAAGAGTCTAACATGCGACTCGACTTAGTCGCATTATCACGATACTTTCAGTCTTAAGAGTTTACACAGCGTCAAACTTGGAACTCTGATATCACTTGTTGGAGAGTCAAAAGAGTATTAAATTAAATCAATATAGTGGGTCGGACACCAAACCACCCAAAAACTTAAGTTTATGGAATATGAGATTTTTTTATTATATATATTGAAATCTATTGATTCAATATTTGATGTGAAATAAATTCATCACGCATGATATCATAACATAGATTTTCTCCGAAATCACGGAAAATAAAAAAATGATTCATTCGTGAGCAATCCAAACGGGGCGGTAAATTGTAGAGGCATTTAATGAGCTCTTGAATTATTATCCTGAGTTTGTGTTTATAGTAGATTTACCGTCGAATTATAATTATCTTTATATCTTAGGATTTGTTTAGAAAGTGTTTCTTGAGATTGAATTAGGGTTGTTGGAAATGGTGCTAGATTCGTGTTTGCTTACGTCTACACCATCATTTCATTAAAAGATTCCTATTGTTTGGTTAAAGAAACTCTTTATTTCAAAGTTAAAAGTGAAACCTGAATAATCATGATACGATTGATGAAATAATATCAGTTCACATTTTTCTTTTTTGTTCGACAGTTCTCGAAAAATTCTCATCTTATGAAATTGTTTGTTTACTTTGTTTTTGAAGGTGGACTGCGACGAGCGCAAGAGTTTGTGTAGCACAAGAGCCCTGGTATGCTGCATTTTAAACTTGCCTAGCTCAATTGTTTCCTCTAAAGATAAGCAGGCATTCGACGCTCAAATTCTCCGTCATATTCGTATTTAATTTGGATACCTGCACAGTTTTGAATTCATGATGTAACTTTCAGGTATGGAAAGATTTACGCGTTCATGCAGATTATGGATACATCAAGCCCTGCAGTCTTTGTTAATGCTGAACTGTTACAGATGTTCTCTGGGAGGAGAGTCCGAGCGGTGGTTCAAGTAAATCGAAATGATGGCGGGATGATTGTAGGAAAATCAACAGATGGACAGCAGATAACTGTTAAGGAAACTTTCTGAAATTTTCAACCAGAATAAATCTCATATTTCTGGTTGGTTAATTTGTTATCTATGTTTTTGTGGACTAGCATGTTTTATTGAGCAACCATATAATCACCCACATCAGTTTCTGCTCAAGTTTTCCAACTCTCTGAAAGACTGCTTAACTTTTACCCCTTCTTCGTATCAACTGAAAGCAATCATTCTATCCGTATAATGGACTTTGTGTTCTTCGTCCTTCTTGCTCAACTGTTTGATTTTGGCAGATCATTACGGAGCTCAGGACTCGCTGAAATGGCGTCTAAGGCTTAGCTAGTCATAAATAGACCTTCGGGGTTTCCAAAATTTCAAGCATACACAGAAGTAGAGGAAAGCAAGACATTGGAAAAAAAATGGCAGCCAAGAGTGGTGCTGTTTTCGTCGTGCTTGTGGTCATCGCCGGCCTTCTCTTATCCCATTCCGATGCCAATGGTAGCCGCCATTTTCTTGCATGCTATATATACTAGCTTTTTTTTCCCCTTGCTTGCAAGTTCGTTGCTAATATCGTGAGACGGCGAGCAATGCAGAGAAATGTTGCGAGGAATGCACAAAGAACGATGACGGAGTATATCGTTGTCGGGACATGGGCGAACAGTGCCGCGATGAATACTGTAACCTTTGCCGATGCACTCGGTCCATGCCGCCAATGTGTCGGTGCTTGACAAATTATAAAGACGAACAATGCTGCATCCCAATCTAACCTACGGGCTGGACTGAAAAAGATTGGACCGAACTGAGCAATGTGTGTTGGTATCAGCTACGTTATGTTTCGAATAATGCAAGAGTAAGTTTCCCTTGTACAAGGATGAAACGTCGTCGCTTGTTGTACTCGTCGTTCTAAGTAACGATGCTGTCTATCAATCTTCTGAATCTGAAATAAAATAATTTCTTTTTACCGGGAGGGCTTATTGGCTATTTTAAAGAAATCAAAACGGAGGAATACATGGGAGGATGATCGCGCAGCTAATGTCTTATTAGACCAGCCTATTGTTGTTTCCAACTCATTTGCTCAAAGAAAACAACCATTTTTGTCATTTGAGTGGTTTACTCATTTTGCTAGCAGTGAAGATAAATAAAAAAATATATCATAATCAGGATTAATTTTTTTTAAATTTTTTATTTTTTATAAAATTAATATTATTTATTTTATATCGTTATTAAATTAAATTATTATAAAAATGATTTTGTTATACTAATTTTGATCATGCTCGCGTCTTGTTGCGCGCTTTGAAGGGATATTTTTTTGTTTAATTCTCAAAAAAGAATTGATTTTTTTAAGATCCTTTTAATCACATGTCATCGTCTTTCTGTCTGCATATCAACCAAATTTTCTATTTGCTTTTTATTTACTTTTCCCTTTTTTTTTTTTTTTTTTTTTTAATATTAAAAATATGCAGTTGGGCACCGTTCCACGAGGACCACAACCGCGAGAAAACCCTTGGCTTAACGACAATCCCCTCGTTTCTCTTCTCATCCTCCCTCCCCGCCTCCCCAAACCCTAATTCCAGATCCCGGACTCCATCGGCGGGTCGAGTTCGACGCCGTGGACGCCAGGCTTCCCCGCCAACGACCTCGTCGAGGCCCTCCCTTCCTCCCCAACCCCGATCTTGCCTTCGATCTCTTCCGCTGGTCCTTCCTCCGCCCTGGAGAAACCGGCTCGTTCCGCAATCGGGCCCTGCCGGTCACATGGTCGCGAGAATGCTCCATAACCTATGTTCTCCGCCGCTGCCAGTTACGATCTCCGGCTGTGGATCGCCCCTCTTCCGATGACACCTTCCTGTTTTTCTTGGTTAGTTCCTTAATTGATTTCTGGATTACCACGCCCGAGTTTGTGACCTCTTCGACCGGTAGAAAGATTCGATCAGAATTTTCTGCGAAATCTTCTGTTGCCCTTCGATTATGGAACCAATTGTTTGATAATTAGGATTTCTTTGAAAATGTTATTTAGCTTTTTTGCTGTGTGGGTGGGGGGCTGGGAATTTATGGTTTACGATTCGGTTCGAAGAGGGTTAGATGATATGCGATATAAAAGAATCCATTAGTTCGGAAATTAGGGTTTCATTGGCTGGCTCGCTTTGTTTTCTCCCAGATGGATTCATCATAATGCTCTCTCTCGATCTCGGTGGCGATAATCCGTTGTTTGTTCTTTGGTTAGGGTTTGGGTGGTTCTTCTCATCATGTCTTTCTTTGTTCTTTGAATAGCGTTTATGTGGTTATATATATATGGATCATAGCTTTTGGGCATGATTTCCTCAAAAACCTGACTATGTAGGGAACGAACAATATGAAGGAATAAGAATTGAGTTGGAGTATAAGTTTTACAGCCAGATTGTTGGGTTGATTAAGACCAGGATTCTTTTGGGGATGATGGCTGTTTGATAGTTCTACTGTAAACGACAAGCCTATTGAAGGAACCAAAAATAATGTAACCAATGGGTTCAGAAAATGTTTGGGACTTAAAAGTTACCTGAAAACTCTTTGTTTGACTTTACCACATTAAGATGTCTTAAACTTTTTGTTTTGTTTTGTTTTATCCTGCTGCTCGGGCTAAGTGATTGACGATTTTAGTTCGCATTGTCTTTTATCGAGAAATTGCAGAAATAGAAACTTATGAAATAGTTTTGTTATATTTTCTTTGTTTTATGGCTTATTTAGTGGAAGGTCTAACAAGGCATCTTGTTATGTTTTTGCTTAATCAAATAGCAAATGGCTGGTATACTTCATTTCAATGACCTAATTAACTTTTTTAATCTCTAGTTGACAATTATTAATTAGGTGTCCCAAACATATGTTGAAACCTGTGGAATCAGTAGGCCTGCAACCTATCTGTGGAAACAACTGCTATATACTTAAATTAAAACTGGTAAGTACCCTTCAAAATACTCAAGGTTTTAATAATTACTTCACCAATATGCTAGAATCACCTTGCTGGAATCCCAAGAGGGCCACAACTCAGGCGTTTAATTTAATGGTGTTTTCTAAACTTGTGGTGAACAACTGAAGCACTACAATGGAACCGCAATCATTATAAGGTATCAGTTTTACTTCCGTCAATTTTGTTTCCATCTCTTCTGTATAGCTCTGATGCTGCAATGTTGGTTTCTTTTCTCTCAGATTTTATCTGTTGTTTTGGTCATGTCTGAGGGAGCATATCTTGTTTCTTTGGAGGATATGCATGAACATAGGAAGAGACAAAAGGTCACCTAAATCAGGCAATTGCTTATGCCATAATGTCATATTTACATGTCACTAATGCTGGATGTGAGAAATTGGAGGTAAATTTTGTTGATATGGCAATATGTGGTCAGTAATTTGAGAAAGACTATTTTTATCCTTGATTTCTAACTTATATCCTAATTTCTATTTCTTGATGATTTTATTCTTATATCTCTTACTGTGTGCCCAAAATCTTATCTTTTCTCATGCCAGAATTTTTTTATTTAACTTAATTATTTTACATTACATAGGTGCATATTCTTATCTCTCTTACCGTGTCCTATTTATTATTTGCTTGATTTTTCATTTCCTGCTCTCTGTTTGGTGTACCAAATCATTGTGATAACAAGAATGTACTGTCAATTGTAATTTTTAGATCCAAAATAGGAAACAATAAACGAAGTCTTTGTGCAGTTAAGTTCATTGATATTTACTCTTTTTGTGTAGAAATATGTGCCCCTGCTTTCAAACATGCAGATTTTGATAACTTTGCAAATTCGAACACCCGTTGATCCCTGGCGGAATGATGGCTGGTGGGAAGGAGTGTTAATTGGAGTAGACAACTCTTTAGATGATAGTTCAGGAGTTTAAATTGAAAATAATACGCTTTTGAATATCATTATTAGAATAGAATATTAAGAACAGCCATATCAATGTATTCTTTTTATTTTAATACAAGTGCTTTGGAAGGTCGTTCTCGTTTCTCAAGCATATTAGATTCTTTATGCAACTGAGGCCTTGAATTGCCCTTGTCATTTGAGGAACTTGTTCCTTAAATTGTATGGCAGTTTTCCATCTGTTAGCATCCTTATTCACATAGATATTTAGGCACTTCCTACAAAACACATTCTAGATGCTTAGTTGGATTATATTTCTATGCTTGTTTTACTGCAGAACAGATTTGCTATCCATTCCTGACTTTGCTTTATATTTGCATTCCACTTTTCATTTTTTTCATGTTAGTATTTCTTCCAACTTCAGGTTTTATAGGTTAAGGAGAATGCATCATGCTTCTAAAAGCATGCCGGAAGGTCTTTTTGACCAATTAGAAGATAAGCCACCTGATTTGCCAGACTGAAAAGGCAAGATTTGCTCCTTTCTCCAGCAGCTCTCAAAAGGAAGCCAGAATCTTATGATGAACCAGATATAGATCCCAAAGGCATTTTTATCATCTGAGGGCATGCGAGTGAAAAATGTAGCTGAGTCAGGAAAGAAGTGGCAGATTGAGCAAATGTGTGTGTTTTGCTTCTTCGACTGTGTTGTTCTTGTAGTTGTTTGTGTGTTTGTGTTGTTCTTGTTGTTATTTGTTTGTTTGGGTGTCTTGGTCTTGTTGCTGTTTGTGTGTTTTGGGTGTGTTGTTCCTGTTGTTTGTGTGTGTTGCTTCTGTTGTTTTTTTTTCTTTCCCTTTTTTTTTTGCATTTTGGTTGTTGTTTAGTGTTTTTTTTTTTTTATGCTTTTTGTTTTTATTTTGTTTTTGGTCGCTTGGTGTGTTGTTTTGCACATGCCTGCTATTGTTTGTAGGTTTTTTTGTGGTTTTTTTATGATGTTTTTATTTTGTTTTGCGTCTAAAGATGATGTTTTTGTTTGTGCTCACTTGAGCTCACAGTTTAGCTTCTCTTTTAGTTGCCTTTTGCTTTTCCTTCTAGTATTTAGTTTTTTATTAAGTATTGTTAGCTGGCGTGTTGTTTTTGTTTGGGCACTTGTGCACAGCTGTTATTATTTTTAGGCTTTTGCGTTTTGGTGGTGGTAATTTTTCCTTTTTTTTGGCTTTAGTTTTTTATTTTGTTTTGGTGCGGGTCTCTTTTTGTGTCTGCACAGGTGCATGTCTGTTATTGCTTTAGGTTTTTTTTTGGTTTCATGTTACCATTGTGTAGTTTAATTTTGCCTTTTGTATTTAGTTTTAGTATTTAGATTTATATTTTGTTTTTCGTTTTTGGGATGCCTAGCTTGAAACCCACGTTCAGACTCGGACAACCCTCTCGCCCCCGTTTTGACACACGTCACATGCCACCTACATAAGCATATCAACCGACCAAAATATGGGTGCAAGCAAACCCACACAATATCCAGACCTTCAAGTGCAGGCTAGACCTACATATACAACAACTAGCAGAAGCCCTAAACCCTAAACCGAGCATGCACATAGACAAACCCACATTGGCAAGCGGAGAATGTGTACCCATACGGCCACATACAGATGCTCACACATGCTAAACCTGCCCACAACTATGCTTATGCTAACACTCAATTTTTTACACTCGCATTTGCACCCACCCCTCTACATCTCCAATCGCATATGTGCACAATGCACATGCACAACAAACCATACACCCAGACACCATATAGGCACATACACACCATACCTAAATTGCTGCTATACACACAACACACTCACGTAGATGGCTCTTCCTCTACAAGCTTTGGTTGTGCTGTAATTTCTCGGACAAGATCTTTGACCTCCTGCTTTGTTAGCGGCTTATTGTCCAGAAATACAATTGTAAGGTTTTTTAAAGTAGTTTCTAGTTGAGAGATATTGTTTTCAAGGAACTGGCACTTTTCAAGAACGGTTTTAAAGTTTTTGATGTGAACTCTTGCAGACAGGCAAGTTCGGTCGTATATAACGGCTAAATTGTTGGCTAATTGACTGGTTGTGACTCTGGTTGTGGAGGCGAGGTCAATGTACTCTAAGTTTAAGGTATGCGACTTAGTATACCATTTCTGAATTGATATATCCCATTTTTCAGACATTTACACCTCTTTAGCTTTACCAATTCAAGTGTGGTTGTTCTTCCAAGGTTTAACTAGTTCAGGCTTGCCTTTGGTCTTACAGCACCCCTTTGTGACTTACAGCCAAACTCGGGCCTAAATTTCGTTCCACCTTAGTTGTATTCCCACAACATTGAATTGATATTGCAAAGATAATATATATGCCTAATAAAGGAGTTAACAAGTCAGTCTATGATCCTACAAGTGCAGAGACCCCTCCCTTGGAGCACCTTGATCCTAAGGTTTTACGCAACCATGGTCATGATAATGAGAATCATATTTTTTTAAGTAGCTCTGATACCAATATTACATGCAATATCCTTACATGTTTCTATTAACACTATCCTTTCAGAAAATAGAAACATAAGGATAGTGTTTCCTTATAGACCCCCAGCAACAAGCCATCCAGAGTTCTATAATAGAAACATCACCTCTATTTTCTGCACCCAAAAAGTGAAAGAAACACAACAAAAACCAAAAATTTGGCAATAATTGCTTGAAAGAAATAATAGTAATGATTAAAAAAAATTCATAAAAAATCACTTATCTTATGCTATAAATTTACAAAAAACCACCTCAATTAAAATATTCAAAAAATATTCTATTTTAATTTAATTTTACCAATTAAAATTAATATAAAAAATTTTAAATATTCTCATTTGATTTTAATATAAATAAATTTTAATTTAATATTAAATTAAGTTATTTTATTTCAGTTTTTATAAAAAATTGGTTGTCCAATTTTATGAAATAAAAAATTTAGAATCTAATTTTGCTAAATCAGTTGTTCGATGATTATAAATTGATTGTTCAAAATAAACCCAAATGAAAATAATTTAACTGATAAAATCAAATCAAAATAAAATATTTTAATCGAGGTGATTTTTTGTAAATTTATAATATAAAGCGAGTGATTTTTTTTGCTAATAATGATAAAATAGGTGATTTTTCGTAAATTAGCAATAAGCCAGTTATTTGCTAACAACTCTTAAAAAAAAAAAAAAGACAATCAATGAACTTCTACTATGCACCTTCCACTTGACCCTCAATAGTTTCATTTAGCAGCATGGAGACTTAACCACCTTGTATATTGTGTTAAATTGACTCAATCAACCTCGCAAGATTAATAGATAGAGCTGGAGAAATTATTAGCAAAGGTGATCCTCTTGAGGGGGTTACTAAGACATACCTATGCATTGAATGAGATTCTCAGAAAGCCAATGCAGCATCCTTTACCGTATGGAAAGTGCCCCAAGTTGACCTGCATCAATTAACAAGTTGGTAACCAAAGATGTAGGCAACCAACAAACTTACCTCAGATCAGGAAAAAAACCAATGGTCATTTGGTTTATGGCCCCAGAACACACTTCTGACTAACTTGCCATTGTTCCCTTTTCATATGCCACATGCATTTTGCATTGACATTGTAATTTATGACAATGCCTCATACCGGAGGAAAGTTACATCATTCTTCTAAAAAACTAATTTTGATTTGTTCACATAACAATCTGAACTAAAATAAATTTATGTAAAACAGTGAGAAAAAACAGAATCACATTTTGAGGAGAAAATATCTTGAGACCATTTGAGGGGCAGAGACCACAAGATCCGATGGAAGCACTTGAAAGTGAAATTTCTGATGGCTATCTGTCCCATGTGGATATCATTCTGTATAAAATTTGTGAACTAATATAATCAAATGAGAAATGCTGCCCTGGAAAAGGTCAAAAGGTTGGTTTTCAACGTCAGGTTTGAAGTGTTTCATATGCCTAAATAATCATTGTCAACCAAATATAAACAAAGATTGATTATGTCATAGATTGACACTTCCTGAAACCCTTAACTTTAAACATCTGTCTAGATTCTCTCCTTCACTCTCTCCCTGTGTGACACAATCTAATATAGTAACTGCTTTTAAGTTGTTTGTTTAAATTATCAAATTTTGTATAAATTTTGTCAAACAAGAACAAATTTCTGAAACTCTTGAATGCAGTTTCTCTCTCTCTCTCTCTCTCTCTCTCTGACAATCTAATTTAGTTACTGTTTTCCTGATTTTTTTATTCAATCATCAACAATTTGTATAAAAATTGTAAAACAGGGATATGATCAAATGAGAAATACCATACCAGAGAAAGTCAAAAGGTTGGTTTTCAACTTGTTTGAAGAGTTTCAAACACATTTTTTCTGAAATCTTGGAATACGTTAATTTCAGTTCCTTCAATAGCATTGCTATCTACATCTGAGCAATTGAAGCTGCCATCCCCAAAAGGATCCACATCTTTTGTTGATCAATCCAATATCGTGTAAAGCCATATATTCCAATTCAATTCCTGTTCCACTACATTGATGGAACACAATGCCTCTTCTTTCTGAAATCCTTAGTCATAGAATTTTGTCCAGATTGTCCCCTTAGATGTAAAAACCGGCTTTGGAGATATCAGGCCCAAGAACTCAGGATAAACCCATAATAAGAAAAAGAACAAATACAATGGAAGGTCTAAAAACTTGTCCAATTCGCCAAAATATATTAGCGAAAGCCAAAACCTAAAGATATGATGCAGAAAAACACATAAACCCTAATCGATTAATAAAGAAATATAAGACGCAAAGAACCGCATAAACCCTAATCAAAGAACGAAAAAGGTGAAGATGCAAAGAATACACAGAAACCCTAATCAGAATGAAACACGAATAATCAATATGGAGATCAACAGAGAGAGAATTACTTGAATAGTACCGTGGACGGATTCTTCAGGATCTACATTTGAGCCAGGAATCAAAGTGCCACGGTCCTCGCAGAACACCTCGGGCTCCTTTTGGTGCCGACGACGGCGAGATTGGACTCCCTGATCCCTCGAGATCCCAGGAATCCCCAGAAATCCTCTGATCGAACAAAAAGGAAACGCAGAAAATCAATGAAACCAGCCAGGGAGAATGATCTCCGCTGCTTCAGCCGGGAATTAAGGGAGAGATCAAAGAATATGTGGGTGATTAGTTTTTCGAAACAAGCAAAGAAAAAGAATGCCTCCCTGGTTCTTCGATGGAATGGAGAAATTAAGAGGGAAGCAGAGAAGATGTTAGAATTTTCTCTCTCTAGAGAATGGACGAGAGATCGCCAGAGAGAGGAGGAGGCAGAGGAGAGATCGCCGTGAAGAGAGAAGAGAGCGTAGAGGGGAAATTCGCCGGAGAAAGGAGGAGGAGGAGGAAGAGAGATTGCCGGGGAAGAAGCAGAGGAGGAGAGGTCGGCGAAGTCAAAAGGAGGGGGAGGAGCGATCGCCGGAGGAAGGGTAGAAAAGGTAACCGAAGAGAGGATGAGGCCTGGAGGAGGAGGAGGAGGAGGGCGAGGAGAGCCCGCCGGAAAGAGAGAAGAAAGAGGGAAAAGCCAAAAAGGGCAAAGCTCGGGATGAGGCTCGGAAATTGGTCGCTGCCGACCTGGATAATTCTCGAAAAATCGACCCGGTTCAACTTTATGATCCGAACCAGGCGCAGCCCACAAACACTGACCAAAGGGGAAGTTTTCACAAAAAACTCCAAAACTTTATTAATATTACAAAAAATTCCAGTAAAGAAGAGGGAGTCAGATGGCGGAGCTGCGGCCATTGGCCCTCATGGGTTCAAGAAATTTTATTTAAATAACTATTATTTTGATAATTAATATTTACCTGATATAAAGTTTTTTTATATTTGTATCGTATATAACATATTAATATTTTATAAAATTATATATATATTATTAAAATAATTACATATATAGCTTATTAGTAATTTACAAAATATATGAATTTAATTTGGCAAAAGTTAAAGTTAATTAAGTAGAGTATACATCTTCATTAACCACATAAAATATAATGATTACACTTATACATGTTATTTAACTAATTTTAATTTTTTACAAAACTAAACCATAATATATTATAGATTGTAAAATTATATATACCTTGTTAAAATTACTATATATATATATACATATAACTTATTTATATTTATCATTTATATAGTATATTTTTTATAAATTTATATATTTTTTTATTAAGTGGATCTAATAATATTTTAAATTATAATAATATTAATAATCATATATTTAATAATAATATATTTTTTTAAAATTATTTATTTTGTAAATAATTTTAAATTAATAAATACTTTCTGAGCACTTCCCAAAGTGCATTGCAAACGGAGAACTTAAGGTTATGGAGTTGACTACATGATAAATAGTAGCCCCGTCCATGACTAAGCAGCCGTTGACTTTGGAACCTGAGCTAATACCACACCACGCTCTCCGTCGATCGGCTAATCAAAGCATGGTGTATTGCCAATGAATGCAATGCATCCAGCAGTTTCCGACTCCCCAGCTGCCCGCGGACAATGTTGAGGTTTTCAAGCTATTGACAGAGGCCATGATGCCGAATTCTCAGATGGCTGCCTTTAATTTCTCAAGCTCCACTTGGTCATCTCCCAGAGAAAGTGAAACAAGCAATGCGTTGAGGCGTGCAGCGCCGTCGATTTATTGGTTCCTATCATCCAAAAGAACGCATCGAGTGTCTGGGATGAAGCCTTTGAACTTCTGCACTCACTTCAACTCTCGGAACAAGCTTTTGTAGAGCTGGCATCTGATAATCATAGCGACTTCGCTGAGCTTGACGGCAATACTTGGCCGGTCGAGCACAAACTATCAGTCGCGAGCAATCTCCGTCTTCCTCTTATTGGGCACCGACGGCTCGAGCTCGATGAGCTCCAGAACAACGCCGCCGTCCAAAACCTTGATCCTGTTTCGAGCCCATGGACACGCTTGGAGTAACACATGCAATGCTGCTGTCCTCGTTGGCTGCAAAATCCGATCGTACTGCAATATCGATGTCATGGCTTTGAGGAATTCTGTCTTCACTCTCTCGAAGAGCTTCTCGCCGGCTACCTCGAAGACCGACTTCAAGAATTGTGCGGGTGTTCGACCTAACGTCCCATTTCTGAAGTAATTTCTTGCTGCAAGAACCATGTAATCGACTCGATGAGCTTGTGGTTATCAGCAACTAGCGGCTTCGAGTCACCGGGAGGGAACTTGAGTGCAATAACCCACAGATACTTCAATTCTATCATTCTGGTTTTTTCTGCTACAAGAGATGATCATTAGGACAATATAACGCGGCTGGCCGGCTTGCACCATGCACCGGCAGTTGCTCTCGCTGTCGGAGGCAAGAAGGCGATAAGTTTCAGGGTTTTGAGCTGGATCTGGGGGGACAGCAAGGTTGGCAAGGAGCTTTCGAACGCCGACTTTGTGTCGGAGGAACTTGGGGTCGGAAATCACTGGGCACCATTTGAGGAGTTGACACTGTACCAGGTCTGGATGAGGCGGCGGACGGTGGGGTTGGAAGGGAGCCCGTAGTCTTTGGGCAGGAGCTGGTTCGTCACCGGGCACGTCGTGTTGTGATCGACGAGGAGCCACCGAGCGATGGTCTCGCGCTAGTAGGTGATGCCGGAGACGGTGGTCACCGGGTCCTTCCTGATGGGAAGGGAAAGCCTAATCGGTATTTATTTCAATTTTTATAAATAGAAGAAAATTATTGATTGTGGTTGAAACAAAATATTACCCAAATATATTCATACGTTAGATAATTAAGTAAATAGTCATTTTATAGCACTTTATTAAGTTATAATAATATTATTGTTGATTCATATTTAATCAAGATTCGCTGTTTCGACCGAAACCGAAACGTTTCGATTTCGGCCGGAACCGAAACGAAACCGTAGGTTTCCTATCGGTTAGGATTTACTGTTCGTTATTATTCATTACTGTTCATCTTCGCTAACGAACGCAGGCGGGAGCGCGCGGGAGCGGGAGCTCGCCGGGCTCGAGCGGGCGGGCGGGAGCTCGTCGGGCTCGCGCGCGGGCGGGAGCTCGTCGGGCTCGCGCGGGCTCGCGCGCCAAGAGGGGGCAGCCGGCGCGCGCCGCGGGCTCGCTCGAGAGGCGGGCGGGGAGCTCGCCGGGCATCGCGAGCGTGCGGGCGGAGCTCGCCGGGCCTCGCTCGCGTGAGGGCGGGAGCTCGCCGGGCTCGCACGCGCGGGCCGGAGCTCGCCGGGCTCGAGAGCGGGGGGCCAGGAGCTCGCCGGGCTTGCGCGTGGGGGCGTGAGCTTGCCGGGATTGCGCGCATGGGCGGGAGCTCGCCGAGCTCGTGCGCGGGCGAGCTCGAGCGCGGGCGGGCGGGAGCCTCGACGAGCTCACCGGGCGGGTGGAGGCTCGCCGGGGCTCGCAGCGCTAGACGGGGAGCGAAGAGCGGTCGCCGATCTCACGCGGGTTGGGGGGGGCGGGAGCCCGGGCGGGCTGGCGCCGGCGGAGCCATCGCACGACTCGCCGAGGGGGGGGGGGGGGAGGAGGGGGGGGGGGGGGGGGGGGGGGAGGGGGGGGGGGGGGGGGTGGGGGCATTGGCGTGAGCAAAATCCGGCGACAGGGCCGGGCAGCGGAAAGGCTTCGCCGAGCTTGCCAGAGTGGAGGTCAGGAGGGAGACCGCGCGGCAAATTCGAGGTTCCGAAAACCAAAAAACCTGCAGCACTTACTAGTCTAACCGAGAGAACTATACCACCGTTCTCGAGTCGCTTTCTTTCGGCCCCATCTCGCAGCTAAACTTGACTCGATACGTCCTTTCCCGTAAAGATGAACTGGCCCGTACACTTGGCACATGTGTATTTCGACATTGGATTATCCGACGTACTTATCGGTTTCTGTCAGATATTATTTACGTACATAATATTATTCACGTAATTATTCATTATTTTTAAAAAAATTTAAATATATTATAATTTTTTAATTTGAGGTTAAAAAATAATTTAAATTAAATTAAATTTTAGTCAAAATATA